>JAGFNQ010005617.1:0-19698 GCA_024364735.1 Boesenbergia rotunda | reverse complement strand
TCAACTCCTCCTTGGTCATCCTGCATTGCAATGTGACCACAGCTTTGGCATTTGCTTCATTCTTTCTTATTTGCTCAGTCGACCAACTTGAGAAATCGAGATCTTTTCCTTCAACATCTCTTGGAGGGATGAAACCTTCTTTGACCGAGAACCATATGCTCATGTTTGTCTTCAAATAAAACTCCATCTTCGATTTCCAATATTAAAAATCTGTGCCGTCGAAGAGTGGAGGTCGGTTTGTGCTCATTCCTTCTCTTCCAGCCATCTTGTTGACTCTCGGATGTTAAGCCGCTGAAGTAGAGCCCCAAGCTCTGATACCACTTGTTGGAACATAGATGGCTAGAGAGGGGGGTGAATATAGTCAGACACAATCTTTTACAGCTTTTAGGTTTTCTGTACTTCAAGGTCAGTAGCACAGCGGAAGACAAAAACAAAACCAGAAATGCAGAAATGAAGCACAAACCTAATACGCTAACAAGAGGATATACAAGGTTCGGGGATAACTTGCCCCTACTCTTTGGCGTGCCCGTAAGGTGGGCGATCCCTTGATCGTCGACAGATCAAGCCCCGGAAAATCCGGATAGATGAATCCTCCTTCTCGATGGAGTAACTTCTCCACAATATGATTCAACAACACAAGATAGGAAATCAAAGTACAGAGACACAATCACACTTACAGAGCACAAGGAGAAACGTCTACAAGGCGATACTCATAACCCAGCACACCCACGGCAAGAGCCTTCACTTAGCTCTCCCTCGTCTGCTTGTTGATCGCCCTTGCAACGCTTCCAAGTACTTCAGTCGCAGCCAACAGATTGCAAGAGTTTCTTCACTGGCTCCAAGCTCTCAAGATTCAACATATCAGAGTGTATGCAAGAGCTTCAAGACTCAGAGTGATTACTAAGGATGGATCAAGTGTTGTTGCGCTAAGAGAACTGCCTTCTCTTCATCGCCAACCCACACTTAACCCAGCTGCCCAAACGCCAGGTCACAGACGCTCCACTCAGCTCCCAGCTGCCCACCTGCAACTGTCCAGCTATCTCTGACCTCCTCTGGACTCACTGAACTCTCCTCAGTCGAGCCCCAGCCCCAGGTAAGCTTCCAGCCATTGCCAGCAGCGCCCGTTGCAACCTGCGATGGAAACCTGCCAAACCTGCTCAACGGAAAGCCTCCCATTGACCCTCCTTGAGTGTTTGAATCCATCCTTGTAAAGCTTGCACACTTCAACAGAGGCTTAGCAAATCATATTAAACATAATCAGCAATGTATCAAAGAATCGACAGAGGAAACAGTCGCGATCAAAGCTTCTGACAGCGTATTTGAATTAAAGTTCTGCTCCTGATCGGTCCCCAGACCGATCAGGGAGGACCCTGATCGATCACCAGACTGATCCAGTAGTCTTCTGCACACTCCTGATTGGTCCCCAGACCAATCCAGCATTCTGCTACACACTCCAGATCGGTCCCCAGACCAATTAGGCTGTGCCCTGATCGGTCTGGTGACCGATCAGGCCACTCTCAGACCAATCAGGCTCCATCCTGATCGGTCATAAGGAGAACCTCGCGATTTCTGAGATCCCGTGGATCGTTCACCAGTCCGATCTGAATAGTATCCCTGATCGGTCACCAGACCGATCAGGAGTCGAGCAGTAAGGTTCCCAAACACACTGTATGCTCCCTGATCGGTCACCAAACCGATCAGGAGCCAAGCAGTAAGTTTCCAAACTCACTGTGTGCTCCCTGATCGGTCACCAGACTGATCAGACACAGCTGGATCGGTCACCAGACCGATCCAAAAGGGAACTTCGTGCCAACTTCCCTGATCGGTCACCAGACCGATCCAGGCAAGGCCAAATCCACTCTAAGTCAAGAGAACACGCCTCCAGCCCTTCTCTGACTCGTTCTTGGTCCTCCGGACCAAGACACCGTGCCCAGCTTCACTCACGGGGACTTCAGTCAACCTGGCTTCAGTCACCAGGACCCGGCTTCACTCACCAGGATTTCCAATCACCTGGCTTCACTCACCAAGACCCGGCTTCACTCACCGAGATTTCAACCTAGCTTCACTCACCGGGATTTCCAATCACCTGGCTTCACTCACCAGGACCCGGTTTCACTCACCGGGATTTCCATCACATGGCTTCACTCACCAGGACCTGGCTTCACTCACCGGGATTTCCACCACCTGGCTTCACTCACTAGGACCCGGCTTCACTCACCGAGATTTCTACCACCTGGCTTCACTCACCCGGACCCGGCTTCACTCACCAGGATTTCCACCACCAAGCTTCACTCACCAGGACCCGGCTTCACTCACCGGGATTTCCATCACCTAGCCCTCCAAGCTAGGACTTTTTCCCACCTAACCCTCTAAGTTATGACTTTTCACACCTAGCCCTTCATGCTAGGACTTTTTCACACCTAACCCTCCAAGTTAGGACTTTTCACATGCCAGCGTGTGATCTCCCGATCCACCTGGACTTAATCCGAATTCAACCAAACTTGAATCAAACTTAAATCGGTGTCAACACCAAAACAACAATCAGGGTCAGACTGCATCAACAGTATACTCTATCAAGGAAAAATACTAGCCTATATAAAATTTCAAACATGCATGACTTTTGATAAAAACTCAAAATCTTTGAAAACCACTAAGTCTTGTATCAAAATGATAATCTAATTTTGCAATCATATATCTTTTAAAAGCATGACAATACTTATAAAGCATAAAATGATTTTCAAAGGTTTAAGATGTTCAACTATGATCTTTGGGCAAAGTGTCCATTGATTAAACACTCGCCTTCCCCATAATTGGTCTAGTTTTCATATTTTGATACTTTTAATGATTCAACAATATGCCACAAGCACAAGTGAACCAAGTGTATCACCCTAATGGTTCAAACACACTTTTTTAAATGTAATATCCCAAGGTTCACCCTATATTTCTACAAAACACATTCCAAGGCCTCTTCTTAAGGATGTAAATTCCAATTCGGGAAAAGGCTTGGTAAAAATGTCGGCTAGGTTTGACTTTGATTCAACATAGTGTAGTTCTATGTGTCCCCTTGCCACATGGTCTCTAATGAAGTCATATTTCACTTCAATGTGTTTTGTCCTAGAATGGTGAACCGGATTTTTGGTCAAATTGATTGTACTTACATTATCACACAAGACTTTGACCTTGGTATAATGTAACTCATAATCTTCTAAAGTGTGCATGATCCGAAGGAGTTGGGAAACACACCTACCCATTGCCACATATTCCGCCTTCGTTGTTGATAGGGCAACGCATGGTTGTTTCCTACTACTCCAACTAACTAAAGAAGACCCAAGGAATTGACACCCTCCACTAGTACTCTTCCTATCTAACTTACAACCCGCATAATCCGAGTCGGTGTATCCAATAAGATCAACACAAGGGGTTCTAGGATACCAAAGTTCGACATTGAGGGTACCTTTGACATACCTTAGGATCCTTTTGACTACAACTAAATGGGACTCTTTGGCACAAGATTGGTACCTTGAACACATACCTACCGCAAAAAGTATATCGAGTCTACTAGCGGTTAGATATAGTAGGCTATAAATCATGCTCCTATATTGCTTAGAATCTACCATTTTCCCTTCAAGGTCACTATCCATTTTCACATTGGTTCCTATGGGAGTAGATGCTACCTTAGCATTTTCTAAACCAAACTTGTTTAACATTTGCTTAGCATATTTAGTTTGAAAAATATGTGTTCCTTCATTAGTTTGCTTGACTTGAAGTCCTAAAAAGAATATTAGCTCTCCTACAAGACTCATTTCAAATTGATCTTCCATGCATTTGATGAATTCTTGTAGGAAGTCATTATTTGTTGACCCAAAAATGATATCATCTACATAAACTTGGGCAACAAATATGTTCTTATCCTTAGATTTTAGGAACACAGTAGGGTCAATTGTTCCTCTCCTAAACCCCTTAGACACTAAAAATGAAGAAAGCCTTTCATACCAAGCCCGGGGAGCTTGTTTCAATCCATATAAGGCTTTTCTCAATTTGTAAACGTGTCTTGGATAATTAGGGTCCTCAAACCCGGGGGCTTATTCTACATAGACCTCTTCCATAATGATCCCATTAAGGAATGCTGACTTTGTTAGTGACATGAGAGAAGTGTCCTAAGGCAATCGCCTTATGATTGTAATCATTTATTTTTTTTAATAAATGAATATTCACTATTTGAGTATACATGATTATTTGATTAAGATCTTAAGCTCATTTACTGAATGTTCGCAATACAATTCACAACATGAGAGAATTTGTGATGAATTCACAACTAGTGATTATCTCTACATGTGCAATTGTGAAGTATTGAAATTGTCCCTAGTCGATGAATTGATAAATACGGACACTATCAATTCTGTTGAGACTAGCATGAGTTATTCTCTAATCAGCTGATTCTCACTGGCTGGTGACATGGAGATGTCCGGAGATAAACATGAATGCTAGTTAAGGGAACTAGTTCATTAGAGTGGCTGGCTGTAAAACTTCATATGGTAGTCTACATATAGATATGTCAGTGAAGTTCTTACTGCAGCTTAAGTGCGATGTTCCTTTGACTTTTCGTGTTCAAGTCATCTTGGTCATGAAGACTTATACTTTGACATCTTAAGCAAGCATCTCCAAGGAGGTGTGGACCCAGGATGATTGGGTATAAGCCGAAGTGCTCGAAGATGTTTGAACAGCCTACAAAGGATTCACCACTCCTTGCGAGGAGATGTATACCCGAGGCCTATCGTCGAATTGTTACTCGAAGCCTCTGACCAGAGCATGACATGTTCAGAGTATGAATCTCTTAAATACATGAGAGTAATTAGAATCCGTAGGACGAGGAAACGTTACTTGGGCTAGGTGTGACGTAGTCAGCCTAGTGGAGACTGACACACATAGACCATGTCCTGAACCAAGAGGATATAAGATGGTGAAGGGAATGAGGCACGATTCATTAGAGTTGCTGAAGGGTTTCAGAATTATTTCTGAGATCAACCGTTGATCTTTCAATTAATTGGGGATTATGATGTACTACTAGGTGCCACTCATGATTGTTCTATAATTAATTAGTTAATTATGGACGGCCAACATAAATTGAAAGCCTATTTGGTCACACGCATAACGAGTAATTCGAAGGATTTAAAACGAGTTGAGAATTGGATTCTGCAATCGAGATAGACTATTTTTGGTAAGTCCAAACAATAGTCAAAACTGAATTTATTTCAGACGCATCGGAAGTATAGAATGGCTAAGTCTTTTAAAGACTTAATGGGTGAATTAAATAAGTTTAATTCATTAAGGGATTTGATCCAATTGGGGTTAGATGGGCCGGCCAAGAAGGGGGCCTCCTCTCTTCTTGTCATGGCCGGCCACCACCATAAGAGGATAAGGCTATTTTGGTTTGTTTTATAAAATAGACCAAAGGTTGGTTTATTTTATAAAAGATTATATAAATTTTATATATATAAATTTTTAAAATGAACCAATGGTTGGTTTGTTTTATAAATTTTTATATGATGAACCAATGGTTGGTTTGTTTTATAAATTTTATATAATCATGCCAAAAGAAAGAGAGCCTTGATTATGGATTGATTGAGAAATTATTCCATAATCAAGAAGAAGAAGCTTGATCATGAGAGCCTTGATTATGGATTGATTGAGAAATTATTCCATAATCAAGGAGAGGTTTGCTTGGGTATTAAGAAACCTCTCCCTATATAAAGGACCCAAGGCGTGCCATGGAAGAGGATCGATCCAAGAATTGCTTGGGCTCTCTCCACTTGTTCTCTCCCTCTCTCTTGGTTGGCCATAGGCCTTCCTTCTTTCTTCTTGCCGTGAGCAGAAGGAGAAGCATCAAGGTGACGAAGTTCTTCCTGTTGGTGCAGGAAGCACCATATCGAACCTTGTTTTGATATTGGCAAAGGATTCAAAGTTAAGTGTTATTTGTTATCTAATATGCTCATTAAGTGTGCAGAAAACAAAGCCCTAGCGAAGGACTGCTAGGCACTGGCGAAGGACTGCCAGCATCAAGCCCTAGCGAAGGACTGCTAGGCACTGGCGAAGGACTGCCAGCATCAAGCCCTAGCGAAGGACTGCTAGGCACTGGCGAAGGACTGCCAGCACCAAAAGCCTTAGCGAAGGACTGCTAGGCAACTGGCGAAGGACTGCCAGTTCACAAGACCTGACAAAGGACCGTCAGGCAAAAGTCCAACCAAAGGAGCGGTTGGCATCAGGTAAACTCTCCCGAGAGGAGTAGGTGAGGACGCGTTCCCCGTCGAGGGAACAGTAGGCGTCGGTTCGACCTAGGGCTCCATTTTGGAGACCAAAGTCAGAACCAAGACAGCTAAGGCTGTATAAAATCATAAATTAATTGTGTTATTGTGTTTTGGACTAACCCTGAATGCAGGACCGAAGGAACGTGTGTCTGCAACTCAGAGAGCCTCAAAGGAGTGAGGCAGCAGCTGAGTAAGGCGCCCTGAGTGTCCAGGGCGCCCTCAAGGTGAACCAAAACCAAGCGAAGCAAAAGACGGCTTAGGCTGCTTAATGGGCAAGGCGCCTTCAGCAGCGAAGGTGCCCTCATCAGCCAAGGCGCCTTCAGCAGCCAAGGCGCCTCCAGCTCATCACTGCGAAGCCTCAGCTTCATCCACAGCGAGATCTCTGCGCGGAAGAAGTCAGCGAAGGCGCCCTCTACGACCAAGGCGCCCTCACGGTCAAACATTATCCCTGTTCGAGCGGGATAAAGATTGACTGAGCGATCTGCGGATCGCTTGACACGTGGCAGGGCGCCCCCGACGTCCAGGGCGCCCCTGGGTGCTATAAATAGCACCCAACGCCCAAGCCTTCAGCATCGACTTCAAACCAACGCTTCCATACTCTTCTGTGCTCATGCCCTGCTTCGGAAACTGCCCAACTCGAGCCGACGACGTCCCGCTGCTCCGGAAAGTCAACCTACAACCGGACGTCGGTAAAAGAAGAGTTTCATTTTCTTATTTACAGTTTATGTTGCTATACTTGTAATCTCTTTTTGTAAACTGAATTTGCGCTCATATAGAATTGCCCAAAATAAACGATCAACGATCGTGGGCCTTGGAGTAGGAGTCGACACAGGCTCCGAACCAAGTAAAAACCACTGTGTCCTTTGTGTTGGTTTTTGTTTTTGTTTAATTCCGCTGCGTACGTACTCTTTAATAAAATCCGAAAGTTTCCCGATATTCACCCCCTCTCTATCGGGCTCCTCGATCCAACACTTCCTTGCGATGATCTTCCTCTTCGGCCAACCTTGGTGGTGAGTCTTTCGATTTGATTACTCTCTCAGTTTTCGTTGTGTTCACGGAGAATCTAGTAGTTCTCGTGAACACGAAACTCGTGGCTTAGCGAAGTCATCCCGACGATACTCGACGTGGATACGAATAGAGGCGGAGCTTTCAAGGGACGCTAACGGTTGGATCTCGTCCCTTCTTCCAAGTTACGCTAGGTAATTCGTAGAGTAATTTTCTTTTCTGCAAAAATTTTATATTACGATTATGTGAACACATTGCATGCTTAGGATATGTGTTAGAATAATTTAGGAAATTATTCATGTTTTTTGTTTCCGCTGCATGTAATATTGTAACAATTACAATACGTGTCCGCGTTGGCATGCACCCGGTCCCAACAGACTTCTCATCCATTTGATGAAGTGTGAAACCCATGTGAGCGGCATAGGCTAGTAGAATTCTAATAGATTCTAATCTAGCTACGGGAGCATAAGTCTCATCATAGTCTAATCCTTCAACTTGGTTAAACCTCATAGCTACCAATCTAGCTTTGTTCCTAGTGATTTTGCCTTGGTCATCTAGTTTGTTCCTAAATACCCATCTTGTGGTTATAATGGTGCAATCATTGGGCCTAGGAACCAATTCCCAAATCTCACTTCTCTCAAATTGATTTAGCTCTCCTTGCATGAATAAGACCCAATCTACATCTCCCAATGCTTCATCAATAGACTTATGTTCTAATTGAGAGATTAAGGCTATTTGACTAGTTTGGTCTCTAAAATAGAACCTAGTCCTTACTCCTTGAGTAACATCACCTACTATTTGGTCAATAGGGTGATCTTGGTGATGTCTCAACGACCTAGAGGTTGTGGATTCATTGACTACTTCTTCTTCGTCCTCTAGGGTACTTCTTACCCCCCTAGATCATTGCCCTCCAAATTTAGGTCTTGGATTCTTTGGGCAAGGGGTTGGACTTCTTCCATATCCTTATCAATTGAGGCTTTTCTAGGGTAGGTATTAGTTGATTCATCAAAGTTAACATTTGAGGATTCCTCAATCACTTTTGTCCTTTTGTTGTAAACTCTATAACCCCTACTAGTTAATGAATACCTGATGATCCCGAGATATGTGTCACGAATGTGGGTCTCAAATTTAGATATTTGTAAAACTGGAAACCCTTTTTGCTAACAAAGATAAAAAAACGTAGTAAAGGGGCCACAGGTCATATTTTTCCTAAGGCTAGTTGAGAGTGTTTGATTTTAGCTCGAGTTTATGTGTCGTTGATATTTTTGGGTTTCAAATAAAATTGGTTTTGGTTTCAATTAGAAATGGAAAAACAATGAAAAGCAAGGAACTTAACTAAATGAACTAAAGGGATAAGTGCAACCAATGAATTCAACTAATGGGAAACTTAATCTACCAATGCAACTAAGTAATCCAAATGCTAAGCATAGGAATAAAAACAGTGCTAGTAACTTTAGGAAGTAAGTAAACTTTAAACCAATGCTAGCTGTAAAATTCAGTAATCAATCTTCAATCAAACACAATCCAAGCTAGTTCAACATTCGGAGCAAACAAATGCAGAGAAAATTCAAGACAACCAATTACAACTCTAACTAATTCAAGCATCAAAGCACACTAGGATTTCATTTGACTTGACACCAATCAATTCCGTAGCTCTAGCTTGATACACAAGGGAGATACTTATGTGCCAAAAACTAATGTTGAATGTGGAATTTGTAAACTGACATTTCAGTGATAAACTGACCAATTCAGCTGGAAATGTAAGGCCATAAGTGAAGTGCTATGCATGAACTGGAAGAATTCAAAAGCTAGCTACTAATCAGTCAAGAACAAATCTAAAGCAGACATGGAATGCAGGAAGGCAGATCCTATATGCAGAAATGTAATTCAGTAACAGATTTTATGCGAAATCAGACAAGGCAACTGAAAACAAGTTCCCAAATCTAATATTCAGAAGTGATGAACTTGGAATTGCAGAAATGAAACTACCAAATGCAGACTCAAATGAATGAAGTATGAATTCAGAAATGTAGAAGTAGAACTCAGGAAATAGAACCCAACCGCAGCAATGAATTACGACTAAATGCAAATCAAACAAGCTAACTCAATTTCAAGGGCATAAATCTAATGTTTCAAGACAAATGTAGAAGAACTAATTTCCACTAACACACAATTAAGAAACTCAGGAGAAGAGTTGATATGAAAGAGGAATGGCTGATACTCAGCTATAGAACTGATACTCAAACACTAGAACAAGAATTAAGCTGAAATTAAAAACTATTATTCACTAAATAAGCTCTCTAGCTGATTACCTTGCAGAATGAAACCTAATTAAGGCTGAAACAATTCAAGAAAATGAACTAAAACAACTGATACGAAGACAAAAACTGTAACTGAAATTGCAGAACAAGAATTGATACGCAACTAAAAATCTGATACGCAAGGACTAAATTTTGAAATAGACTGGAATTAAAATCAATTGTTCACTAGACAAGCTTCCTAGTTAACTACTTGCAGAATTTAACCCTAATTAAGAAAGAACAATTCAGAAAATGAAACTAAAGCAGCTGATAAAAGTGCAGAAACAGAGTTGGTTTGCAAAACTGAAATTACAGCTAAAGCAAAAGAAAGACATTAAGAAACTAAGCCTCGATCCATCCCTTGGTTCAAAATCTCCTTGCCGTCACACAAGAGCAAGCCAAGAACCCCTTCAACTCTGCAGATCACTGGAAAAATGCCTCAATGTTGACTCTGCTCATAGACTGCACCCAACTGAGAAAAGCCAATCGATCTCCCCGATCTCGCGATTCCGAGGTGCGATAATGATTCGGTGATGATTAGAGCATATCAGAGGACTCTCCAGATAGCTCCGAAGGAAGAAAACGGCACGAGATCGTGATCCAATCGATCGGATCATAGATTTGACGAAACCCACAATCAAGCTCTGTCTCGATGCAAATCTGAGCTAGAATCTCCACGGAAACCTCCTTCCAAAGATCCAGATCTCGTTCCAAGGTCAAAATCGAGTTGGCCATGTTAGTGATATGAGAGAAGTGTCCTAAGGCAATCGCCTTATGATTGTAAACATTTATTTTAATAAATGATAATTCACTATTTGAGTATACATGTTAGTGTATTTGATTGGGATCTTAAACTCATCTACTGAATGTCCGCAATACAATTCACAGCATAAGAGAATTTGTGATGGGATCACAACTAGTGATTATCTCTAAATGTACAAATGTGAAGTATTGAAAATATCCCTAGTCGATGAATTGATAAAAACGGACACTATCAATTCTGTTGAGACTAGCATGGGTTATTCTCTAATCAGCTGATTCTCACTGGCTGGTGATATTGGGATGTCCGGAGATAAACATGGATGCTAGTTAAGGGAACTAGTTCATTGGAGTGACTAGCTGTAAGACTTCATATGGTTATCTATATAGATATGTCAATGAAGTTCTTACAGCAGCTTAAGTGCGATGTTCCTTTGACTTGCGGTGTTCAAGTCATCTTGGTCATGGAGACTTATACTTTAACATCTTAAGCAAGCATCTCCAAGGAGGTGTGGACCCAGGATGATTGGGTATAAGCCGAAGTGCTCGAAGATGTTTGAACAGCCTACAAAGGATTCACCACTCCTTGCGAGGAGATGTATACCCAGGCCTATCGTCGGATTGTTACTCAAAACCTCTGGCCAGAGTATGTCATGTATAGAGTGCGAGTCTCTAAAATACATGAGAGTAATTAGAAATCCAAAGGACGAGAAAGACACTACTTGGGCTAGGTGTGACGTAGTCAGTCTAGTGGGGACTGACACAAACAGACCATGTCCTGAACCAAGTGGGTATAAGGTGGTGAAGGGAATGAGGCACGATTCATTAGAGCTGCTGAAGGGTTTCAGAATAATTTCTTCGAGGTCAAACCGTTGATCTTTCGATTAATTGGGGATCATGATGTACTACTAGGTGCCACTCATGATCGTTCTATAATTGGTTGATTATAGACGACCAACATAAATCGAAAGCCTATTTAGTCACACGCACTACGAGTAATCCGAGGGATTTAAAACGAGTTGAAAATTAGATTTTTCGATCAAGAGAAATAAGTCGAATCTGAGTTAATCAGAGGCGCAATGGAAGCTAAAAATGGCTAAGTCTTTTGGAGGTTTTTGGGGCGAATTAAATGAGTTTAATTCGCGGTGGTTCGCTTTGTGATGGCCGGCCAAAGAGGGTGTCAAACCTCTTTGGTTTGGCCGGCCACGTATTGGGGAGAAAACTAATTAATTTTGGTTTAATTAATAAAATAAATCTAGTGCGATTTATTTTATAAATTATGGATAAATAAATTTGTATAAAGAAATTTATATAAATAAATTTATAGAAATTTATTCCTTTTTATGGAAGTTAAAATAATCCATGAATTGGTTTATTTTAATTTTATAAAATCAATTATGAATTGATTTTTCCATAATAAGAAAGTTTATAAATTTCTTATAAAATTTATTCCATAATTTAAAGGAGAGAAGAATTTGTTTTATTATAAATTAGTTATAATAAAATTAGGCATAACGGAATAAGTCATAAGAAATTTTATGAGATAAAATTCCTATAACTAATTCCGTTAAGAGGAGACTTGGCAAGGGAGAAGCTACTATATAAAGGAACCAAGACAAGGCTTGAATTCCAATTTTTTAGAGATCAAGGATTCTTGCCTAGGTTTCTTTTCTCCTCTCCTTCTCTCACTTTCTCCATACGGCATCGGCATGCAATGAGGACTCCTCCAAGCCTTCTTCACCGAATAATTGCATGGCATGCAATTAGAAGAGAAAAGCTCCACAGATTAATTGCATGGCTTGCAATTAGAAGAGAAAAGCTCCACCGATTAATTGCATGGCTTGCAATTAGAAGAGAAAAGCTCCACCGATTAATTGCATGGCTTGCAATTAGAAGACAAAGGCTCCACCGATTAATTGCATGGCTTGCAATTAAAACTACTCTTTCTCTACAGATTATGTGGGCGGTGGTTAATTGCATTGGGATGCAATTAGAATCGCGCCTTCCTTCAGGCAATTAATCTGTTCAAGGGAGCAGTACAAGTGGGCGCAAGTCATCTTCCCTTTCTCATCGGAATTGTGATTCCGAACAACCTAAGTGGTAAGTTTTTCCGATGTAATTATTTCTCTCTTGATCTTCTAGTTGTGCCTATAGAGAATCTAGTAGTTCTCGTCGGCACAAAACTCGTGGCTTTGCGAAGTCATCCCGAAGAGAACTCGGCGTGGACGCGAATAGAGGCGGATCTTCCAAGTGACGCTACGGTTGGATCTCGTCCCTTACTTCGAGTTACGAGAGGTATAAAGTAAATTAGTTTACTTTTCGCAAACTTTTATTTTTGATTATGTCGATACACTATAAGGTTGCATGCTAGATACGAAGTTAAAATAATTTAGGAAATTATTTTATGCAAACTCTTCCGCTGCACGTAAAATTTTTAAATTTTACGAACTCGTATCCTTGTCGACATGCACCCGGTCCCAACAGTGGTATCAGAGCCGGTTAGTGTTCGACTTAATCAAATAATTGTTTTGTGGAAAACTTTGTCATGATCTCAATTTCGGAAAATTTTTCAATTATGGAAACTTTCAAATTATAATAAATTTTAGATTTAGGAATTTCAAAGTTTGGAAATCCTCATGAAATTTCGAAAGCGTTTGAAATTTTCTATTTTCTGAAATTTTATAATAATTTCGAAATCTTCCCATCTTTAAAAACTTTCTAATTTTGGAAAATTTTCTATTTTAGAAATTTTCTAATTTTGCAAATATGTAAGTTTCCTTTGTACCAGAAACTTACAATTATTCTGAAAATCAATTTTCGAAATCTCGCAATTTTGGGCACTTTCTTTTAAGATAGTCTAGACAAATTCATGGACAGTTAATTGACAATTAAATTTGAATTGGTTTTTAAATTGACAACAAAATTCTTTATTTTGGATTGAGCCTCGGGGAGCCGTCCAATTTAAAGTTAGTTGTTGTAATTTAATTTCCCAATTTTTAATTGAAATTGTCATGTTTAATTGTATTGAGCCTCGGGGAGCCGTCCAATTAGATTTACAACACATTACTTTTCTTTGGGTATCTGAGCCTCGGGGAGCCACCCTTAGAAAATAATTTGTTGTAATTAATTAAATCCATGAATAAAATATGTTTGAAGAGGTGATGCTCTTACATATTGTTGTCTCCAAAATTAATTAGAAAAATGGTTTCCTATAGAGTTTCTTAAATGAGATTTTCATGAAAATAATATGTGGTTGAATTAAGGGATTTGTCTCTTAATTTAATAAGATTTGATTTAGAGAAATCAAAGTCTTGAACATATTATTTCCGAAATTAATTATGACAATTTAGGAAATTGTTTCCCAAAACAATTCCTTTAATAAAGTATGAAATTATAATTAGGAAATCCGATTCCTAATTTAATTCATGAGACTTGATAAATTAAGTCACATACATACTTTGTTAAGGAAATCGTTAGTCATGACATAATTTTATGTCATGAATGTGCTTAAAAGGAATGAGACCCAAAACCCCTTACAAAATATTAAGGCCTACACCTTCCATTAATATGGTTAGAATCGGAGTTTTGTTTCTCGCTTGGGTTGATGGACACATCCATGCCCGACTTGAACCTCAACGTGTTCAAACCATGGAATTAGTTTATGAATAATATAGTTTGAGTCAGAGGTCAATCGTTAGTTTTGGTTGTTGGACACATCCAAGCCTGACTAAGCGGTTGAATGAGCTCCAACCATATTAAAACTATTTCTTGATTAATGGGTCAGCCTTAAGCTTGGAGCATCGATTTGTTGTGCCACAGCCAAGGTCGATGTAAAGAGAGGTGCAGTTGGGTGCTATGTATAATGATACATACTTGTTAATGAGTTAACAACCCAATGTTTTATGCAAACATTCAATTAGTTGATAGCATAATGTGATAGTTACATATATGTGATGTGTAATCGGTATAATTACCTACCTTCATAGCTAAGAAGAACTTGATGGCCACAGCCATGGTTGTTCTTATCTATGGTTGGATATCAACCTATTTGGAGATGTTCCTACGATCTCCCGAATTGATAATAAGGGTGACTCAATTCGTAAAATAAATAGGATTTAATTTATGTATGTTGATACATTCTTTAATCATTCTTCTCACATAATCTCAATTTGTATTTCTAGGATAATCACTCGATCATGTCTTCCCTAAACTTGCGTTCCATTTTGGACACCAATAAACTGACTGGGCCTAACTTCATGGACTGGCTTCGAAACCTGAGGATAGTCCTCAAGGCAGAGAAGCTTGCTTATGTCCTTGAAGATCAACTTCCCAACCGTCCTCCTGAAAATGCAACTCCAGACCAGTTTCCTGAGTTGCTCAACCTGCTGAAGACTGTAGAGCCTTCTGTGAAGCAGGATCAGAAGACGGTACTGTTAGTTGGTTCCTCGAAGAAAGGTTCTAAGAGGAAGGCCAAAGAACAGAATAAGGGAAAGAAGAAAAAGGCCAAAAAGACTGAAAATACCCTAAAAGGCACTTGCCATCATTGTGGCAAGGAGGGTCACTGGCGAAGAAACTGCAAGGTTTATCTTGAGTCCTTGAAAGAGAAGGCATCCGATGCCCCATCCTCTTCAAGTATCTTCGTTATTGAATGTCACTCTATTTCCTCAAACACATGGGTACTTGATACTGGGTGTAGCTCACATATATGTAATGACATACAAGAGCTAAGGAATAGAAGAAGACTCGTCAAGGGAGAAGCGAATTTGCGAGTTGGAAACGGAGCAAAGATTGCTGCTGTTGCCATCGGAACATATTTGCTAAAGCTCCCCACTGGACGTATCTTAGAATTGGATAATTGTTATTTCGTTCCTTCGTTAATAAAGAACATTGTATCTATTTCATGTTTGAATGAAAAGGGTTATCATTTAACTTTTAGTAACAATTGTTGTTACATAACTTTAAATGGCGTTCTTTATGGGAATGGAACTTTGTGCAATGGTATCTACACGTTAGATTTATCCGGTGACATTTTCAATATCGAAGTTAGCAACAAACGTGCTAGAATAGATAATCGAATAGACTCCTACACGTGGCATTGTCATCTTGGCCATGTAAGTAAGAAACGCATGACCAAATTACACCGATGTGGAATTTTGGAATCATTTGAACCCGATTCATTTGATACATGTGAATCATGCTTAAAAGGCAAGATGACCAAATTACCTTTTTCCGGAAAAGGTAATCCAGTGGGAGAATTGCTTGGTCTAATACATACTGATGTATGTGGACCAATGTCAACTCTTGCACAAGGAGGCTATAGCTACTTCATCACCTTTATCGATGATCACTCACGATTCGGGTACGTGTTCTTGATGAAACACAAATCTAAAGCCTTTGAGAAATTCAAAGAGTTCAGAAATAAAGTAGAGAAACAGTTTGGCAAAAGTATTAAAATACTTCGATCCGATCAGGGTGGTGAATACTTGAGTCAAGAGTTTCAAGATTATCTTAGGGACAATGGGATATTATCCCAACGGACTCCGCCATATACACCACAGCATAATGGTGTATCTGAGAGGCGCAACCGAACCTTGATGGACATGGTTAGGTCAATGATGAATCATGCAACTCTTCCAAAATCCTTTTGGAGCTATGCACTTAAGACAGCTGTTTACTTGCTAAACAGAGTCCCGACCAAGGTAGTCTCTACTACTCCATATGAGATATGGAATAGTAAGAAACCCCACTTAACTCACCTTAAGATATGGGGTTGTCCTGCTTATGTGAAGCGGATTGTATCAGACAAATTGGATGCTAAGTCTGATAAATGTCTATTTATTGGATACCCTAAGGAAACGAAGGGTTACCAATTCTATCATCCCTTGGAACAAAAGGTGTTTGTTTCAAGGCATGCTGTATTTCTGGAAAAAGAATTTCTTTTACAAGAAAACAGTGGGAGTGGGATTGAACTTGATGAAGATCAAGAAACTCCAATAGACATTACAGAGACACCTAGTCTAAACCCACAACTAATACCTCATAATGATGAGCTATCAGTTGAACCTAAAACTACACCACCTCTTCGTAGATCTGATAGGACACGCAGTATTCCAGAGAGATACGGATTTCTCGTAAGTGAATCGAACGACGTGTTACTCATAAGCGATGACGAACCTATCAGTTATAAAGATGTTCTGAAAAATTCAGAAAGGGACAAATGGCTTGAGGCCATGAAGTCGGAAATGGATTTCATGTACGAAAACCAAGTATGGGACTTGGTTAACCCACCTGAAGGGATTAAGCCCATAGGGTGCAAGTGGGTTTTCAAGAAGAAAACCGACATGGAAGGTAATGTTGTTACCTTTAAGGCTAGATTAGTGGCAAAAGGATATCGTCAGAAGCAAGGAATTGATTATGACGAAACCTATTCGCCAATAGCTATGCTTAAATCCATTCGGATGCTCCTAGCCATAGCAGCTCATTATGATTATGAGATATGGCAAATGGATGTGAAAACAGCTTTCCTTAACGGAAACCTGCTTGAGGATGTATACATGATACAACCTGAAGGTTTCACATCGGTTGATAAAACCAAAGTATGCAAGCTTCGACGATCCATATATGGACTGAAACAAGCATCTAGGAGCTGGAACATCCGTTTTGATGAGACAATCAAAGAGTTTGATTTCTCACAAAATCGTGACGAACCTTGTGTGTACAAGAAGGTTAGTGGGAGTGCAGTCGTATTCCTAGTATTATATGTCGATGACATCTTACTTATAGGAAACGATATATCAGTCTTACAGACAGTTAAAATTTGGTTGTCCAAAACTTTCTCCATGAAAGACCTGGGAGAAGCAACCTATATCCTTGGGATTAGAATCTATAGAGATAGATCAAAACGGTTGCTTGGTCTTTCGCAGTCTACGTACATAGACCGAGTGCTAAAAGGGTTTAGCAAGTCGGAATCCAAGAAAGGTTACCTTCCCATTAGCATGGGATCAACCTTTCAAAGTCTATGTGTCCGCGCACAGAAGACGAGAGAATTTGCATGAATAAGATTCCCTATGCATCCGCAATAGGATCTATCATGTATGCTATGTTATGTACAAGGCCCGATGTATCGTATGCTTTGAGCGTCACAAGCAGATACCAGTCGGATCCAGGAATGGATCATTGGGCGGCTGTCAAGACAATCCTTAAGTACTTAAGAAGAACTAAGGATGTGTTCCTAATATATGGAGAAGGAGATATGGTAATACGTGGGTATACAGATGTCAGTCTCCAGACAGATAAGGATGACTCCAAATCGCAGTCTGGATACGTATTTACTTTGAATGGAGGCGCAGTAAGTTGGAAAAGTTCCAAACAAGACACCGTAGCGGATTATACAACGGAAGCAGTTTGGATCAAGAAGTTTGTCTCAAAACTTGATGAGGTTCCAACCATTGATGAAGCAATGCCGGTTTACTGCGACAACAATGGAGCTATTGCACAAGCAATGGAACCAAGGTCTCATCAACGATCCAAACACGTGCTTCGCCGCTATCATCTGATCAGAGAGATTATAAGTAGGAATGACATACAAATTGAGAAAATCCCCACTGAAAGGAATTTAGCGGATCCTTTAACTAAGGCCTTGCCTCAAAACAAGTTTGAGGGTCATGTTAGAGCCTGTGGTATTGGATACCGTAGCGATTGGCATTAGACCAAGTGGGAGTTTGTTAGTGATATGAGAGAAGTGTCCTAAGGCAATCGCCTTATGATTGTAAACATTTATTTTAATAAATGATAATTCACTATTTGAGTATACATGTTAGTGTATTTGATTGGGATCTTAAACTCATCTACTGAATGTCCGCAATACAATTCACAGCATAAGAGAATTTGTGATGGGATCACAACTAGTGATTATCTCTAAATGTGCAAATGTGAAGTATTGAAAATATCCCTAGTCGATGAATGATAAAACGGACACTATCATTCTGTTGAGACTAGCATGGGTTATTCTCTAATCAGCTGATTCTCATGGCTGGTGACATTGGGATGTCCGAGATAAACATGGATGCTAGTTAAGGGAACTAGTTCATTGGAGTGACTAGCTGTAAGACTTCATATGGTTATCTATATAGATATGTCAATGAAGTTCTTACAGCAGCTTAAGTGCGATGTTCCTTTGACTTGCGGTGTTCAAGTCATCTTGGTCATGGAGCTTATACTTTAACATCTTAAGCAAGCATCTCCAAGGAGGTGTGGACCCAGGATGATTGGGTATAAGCCGAAGTGCCCAAGATGTTTGAACAGCCTACAAAGGATTCACCACTCCTTGCGAGGAGATGTATACCCAGGCCTATCGTCGATTGTTACTCAAAACCTCTGGCCAGAGTATGTCATGTATAGAGTGCGAGTCTCTAAAATACATGAGAGTAATTAGAAATCCAAAGGACGAGAAAGACACTACTTGGGCTAGGTGTGACGTAGTCAGTCTAGTGGGGACTGACACAAACAGACCATGTCCTGAACCAAGTGGTATAAGGTGGTGAAGGGAATGAGGCACGATTCATTAGAGCTGCTGAAGGGTTCAGAATAATTTCTTCGAGGTCAAACCGTTGATCTTTCGATTAATTGGGGATCATGATTACTACTAGGTGCACTCATGATCGTTCTATAATTGGTTGATTATAGACGACCAACATAAATCGAAAGCCTATTTAGTCACACGCACTACGAGTAATCCGAGGGATTTAAAACGAGTGAAAATTGGATTTTTCGATCAAGAGAAATAAGTGAATCTGAGTTAATCAGAGGCGCATGGAAGCTAAAAATGGCTAAGTCTTTTGAAGGTTTTGGGGCGAATAAATGAGTTTAATTCGCGGTGGTTCGCTTTGTGATGGCCGGCCAAAGAGGGTGTCAAACCTCTTTGGTTTGGCCGGCCACCTATTAGGGAGAAAACTAATTAATTTTGGTTTAATTAATAAAATAAATCTAGTGCGATTTTATTTTATAAATTATGGATAAATAAATTTGTATAAAGAAATTTATATAAATAAATTATAGAAATTTATTCCTTTTATGGGAAGTTAAAATAATCCATGAATTGGTTTATTTTAATTTTATAAAATCAATTATGAATTGATTTTCCATAATAAGAAAGTTTATAATTTCTTATAAAATTTATTCCATAATTTAAAGGAGAGAAGAATTTGTTTTATTATAAATTAGTTATAATAAAATTAGCATAACGGAATAAGTCATAAGAAATTTTATGAGATAAAATTCCTATAACTAATTCCGTTAAGAGGAGACTTGGCAAGGGGAAGCTACTATAT
>JAGFNQ010005616.1:55380-124877 GCA_024364735.1 Boesenbergia rotunda | reverse complement strand
CTAGCACACATACTAACTGCAAAAAGAATATCAGGTCGACTTGCAGTTAAGTAAAGTAGGCTTCCTATAGCACTTCTATAGTACTTAGGTCAACAGGTTTGCCTTTTGGGTCACTATCTATAGTTTGATTGGTAGCCATTGGTGTCTTAATCTCTTTTGTATTATCCATTCCTAATTTTCTAAGTAGTTCTTTTGTGTATTTTTGTTGATAGACAAAAGTACCCTCACTGGTCTGTTTTATTTGTAGTCCTAAAAAGAAAGTTAATTGACCTACTAAACTCATTTCAAATTCAGTTTCCATTATCGTTGTGAAATCTTGTAAAAAGTCTGAGTTAGTTGAGCCAAATACTATATCATCTACATATACTTGGGCTACAAAAATATCATTTTTTAGGGGTTTTAACAAATAGTGTTGGGTCAATTTTGCCTTGGTTAAAACCTTTTGAAACTAAGTAGTTAGACAGTCTTTCATACCAGGCCCTAGGTGCTTGCTTAAGTCCATATAGGGCTTTCTTAAGTCTAAAGACATAGTCAGGGTGGTCTAAGCTTTCAAAACCAGGGGGTTGACCTACATAAACCTCTTCTTTAATTAGGCCATTTAGGAAGGCTGACTTAACATCCATTTGATAAAGCTTAAATCCCTTATGGGCTGCATAACTTAAGAGCATTCTAATAGATTCAAGTTAGCTACAGGGGCATAGGTTTCATCATAATCAAGACCTTCTACTTGGCTAAACCCTTAGCTACTAGCCTAGCCTTATTTCTTACTGTTTCACCTTGTTCATTAAGTTTATTTCGAAAAACCCATTTGGTTTCAATAAACTTTTTGTTTTTAGGTAAGGGTACTAAATCCCAGACTTGACTACGTTCAAATTGAGCTAACTCCTCTTGCATGGCAATGATCCAATCAGGGTCAAGTAAGGATTCTTCTATAGACTTAGGTTCAATTTTGGAAATCAGAGCTATCTGACTAAGATTTCTAAAGGCTGATCTGGTCTGAACCCTTAGTTCTGGATCACCTATGATTTGATCAGTTGGGTGGGCTGAGCTAACTCGAACAGTTCTGGGTTGGTTAGGTTCAGTTTCAGGTGTGGGTTCAGTTAGATCATCGTTTTGGTCCTCAATTGGCCTTTCATCAGGGTTAGTACTGGATCTAACAAAGTCAATTGGTTGGTAGGTGGTTTGATCAGAGTTATTTGGGTCAGATTTTTCATCAAATTTTACATTTGTAGTTTCTTCAATTTTTAGGGTAATTTTGTTATAAACTCTATAGGCTCTACTGGTAAGGGAATAACCTACAAAGATACCTTCCTCAACCTTAGAAGTAAATTTTCCTAAGTGTTCTCTAGTATTTAAGATATAGACTTTACATCCAAATACTTTAAGGTATTTGATGTTAGGTTGTTTGTTATAATAGATTTCAAAGGAGGTCTTTCCTAGGTTTTTAATTATAGTTATTCTATTTTGTACATAACAAGCTGTGCTAACAGCCTCAGCCCAAAGGTATTTAGGTGAGTTGTATTCATTTAGCAATGTTCTAGCTGCTTCTTGTAGTGTTCTATTTTTTCTTTCAACAACTCCATTTTGTTGAGGTGTTTTAGGGCAAGAGAATTCGTGATGGTAGCCTTTTTCTAGACAAAATTGATTAAATTTGTGATTTTTGAATTCTCCGCCATTATCGCTCCTAAGTTTTTTTGATTTTAATCCCTTTTTCATTTTCTGTTAATTTACAAAATTGAGTGAGTATATCAAAAGTTTCATCTTTATTTTTTAAGAATTTTACCCAGGTAAATCTTGAATAGTCATCTATAATTACTAGGCAGTATAGGTTACCATTAATTGATTTAACCCCATGTGAGTCAAATAGGTCTAGGTGAATTAATTCCAGAATTGACTTGGTTTGAGTTTGATTAGTTGGTTTGTGGGTTGACCTAGTTTGTTTTCCTTGTTGACAAGCATTACATAAGGTTGACTCAAGGTTAGATAACTTTGGTAGGTCTCTAACTAAACCATTTAGTTTAGGTAGTTTTCTGAAGTGAGTGTGTGAAAGTCTCCTATGCCAGAGCCAAGTCTCATCCTTATGGGTTAAGAGGCAGTTTTCTAAGGGACAGGTTAACTTAATTTCATAAATGTTATTGTGCCTAAGTCCTCTAAGTGTGATGTTTGGGTTGTCATTGTGTTTGATCAGACATTCATTGGATAGGAACCTAACCTTATAACCAGTGTCACACAATTGGCTAATGCTTAGTAAATTGAAGTTGAAATTTTCAACAAGTAATACATTTGTTATTATGAAATCAGACTCAAGTTCAATATTGCCTAGGCCAATTACCTTAAGTTTACCGTTGTTTCCAAAAGCAAACGTCCCTAGTCTTTTGTACTTGAGTTCTGTAAATTTGGTGGGATCCCTAGTCATGTGTCTGGAGCATCCACTGTCAATGATCCATTTGTTTTCCTACAGTTAAGTAAAAGGTTTAGACCATAGGTTAAGTTTTTGAATTTAAAAAATTTAAGAAGATTTAAAGACTTGAGTTTGAATTTTAAATTTGAGTTATGTTAATTTTGATTTTGAATTTGATTTTTATTTTTGAATTTGAATTTGAATTTGAATTTTATTTTTTTGAATTTGAATTTGAATTTTAATTTTTGAATTTGAATTTTATCTTTTGAATTTGAATTTGAATTTTAAATTTTGAATTTGAATTTTATCTTTTGAATTTGAATTTGAATTTTAATTTTTTGAATTTGAATTTGAGTTTGAAAGTTGAGTTATCAATCAATAATTTGAATTTGGTTATCCTTATTCATCTCACTCGGTCTAAGTCATCAATCAAGGGAGTCCTATGATTTTGTGAGATGATTTTGAGTTTGTTTAGAAAAGTTAACTTGACCTTGTGTTAGATCCAAGTTTAACAAGTAGTAATTCAAAAGTACACTTCAATAATTGGCTTCCTGGCCATGGCGAGGCACAGTGACCTTCTTTGGCCGAAGCCTTATTGGAGCAACAACCATTTTCTAGGCAAAGCCGCTTAAAGAAGTTGGACTTTTAACTTACTCATTGAAAACCCTGGTACTAAATAGTACAAGAGTCAAATTAACTTTGAAGCTAGTCCTAAGTGCCCACCTGGGCAAAGGCTGATTTTGAGGTGCCAACTAGTTTGGAGCCTCCCCCTAAATTGTAGACTGGGTGTCTAGGGTCAATGTAATGGATGTCCCTTTTTGGGACATAAAATTGATTCTGACCTACTTGCTTTGTTAGATAAGCTTTCGGAACCCACGCTTTTCGTTGATTTTTGTGAGGGTGGATAAAGGAGATAAAGGATCTTTGGTTCGATCTTGATTTATATCCTATCCCAGATTTGTTGTACATGCCCTTTTGTGATCCAAGAATAAGGTCAAGGTTCTTGGATCGGGTTGTGAAAGTTGCTAGTAGATCCTTAAGTTTTAGGACTTCGCCCTTTAGGGTTGAGTTTTCAGTTTCAAGCTCAATTAATTTTTGATTTTGAGTTTGTTCAGTTAATGTTCTGGTATTAATTAATTGCTCCTTAAGGTCTTGATTTTTCTTAAGGAGCTGGTCATTTCTAGATTCAGATGCAAGCAATTTTTTATTTAAAGCAGAAATAATCTTAAAAAATTTTTGATTAACTGAATCTAAATATACCTTAGTCGAGTCGTCCGAAAAGAGTCCGATCTCTTGACTCGACTCGTATTCGGAATCTTCGTCGTGCTCTGAGTCTGACCCGGGTCCGGTTGCCATTAGTGCGAGATAGTTTGAGTTCCTTGGTGGTTCATCGTCGGAGTCGTCTGTGCTGTCGTCCCAAGTGGCTTGAAGAGCCTTCTTCTTCTTATTCTTCTTGGGTTGATTCTCCTTTTTGTAGGGGCATTCGTGTTTGAAGTGTCCTTTTCTGTTGCAGCCGAAACAGGTTATTTTACTTTTGTCTTCACTACTGGTGGGCTTCATTATCCTCTGGAGGTCCTTTCTTGAGAACTGGTTTTTCTTTTTGGCGAAGACCTTTCTTACTAGGTTGACCATTTGTTCCTCATCATCTGAGTCTGAGTCTGACTCTTCTTTTAATTCTTGAATTTTCTTGTTTGACTTGCCATCTTTTGAGGAACCTGCAAATAAGGCAAACCCTTTCTCGGCCTTGGCGTTAGTCTGTTCGTGCAGTTCTAATTCACAAAACAATTCATCTAAATTAATTTTAGAAAGGTTCCTAGAAATTTTATAAGCATCTATAATAGATGCCCATAGTGAATTTCTAGGGAATGCATTTAAAGCATACCTTATGATGTCTCTATTTTCTTGTTTGTGCCCGATTAGGTGGAGTCCATTTAGTATGTCCTTGATCCGGGCGTGGAGTTGGCTTGCAGATTCTCCTTCCTGCATTTTTATGTTAAATAACTTATTTAAAAGTAAATCCCTTTTTGTTACCTTGGCATCAGAGGTGCCTTCATGTAGTTCAATCAGTTTGTCCCAGAGCTCTTTGGCAGATTCAGTTGGGCCGATACGGTTCAATTCCTCTTTTGTTAGTCCGCACTGGAGGGTGTTCTGCGCCTTGTACTCAGTCTGGGCCTTTCTCTTCATATCAAGGTTCCATCTATCAGGCTTCAGTGGTGCATTGTTTCCCTCGTCCATTGGTGGTTCGTAGCCAGATTGCACCGCGAACCATTAATCCATGTCTGTCTTTAGGTACACCTCCATTCTTCGTTTCCAGTAAGGGAAGTCTTCCCAATTGAAGAGTGGAGGACGGGCAGTGCTAAACCCTTCACCTTGAGCCATCTGAAATAGACCACACAAAAACTTGTCCCAAGACTAGGTCTTGGATTAGTAGTGTGGTAGGAAAAGGAGAAGAAAGAGAAAGAGCGACTCGAAATGGTGTTGCACCAAATTCGAGTAAAATCAAACGAACGAAAGAAATAATCCAAATATAGGCAACAATACCTAATTTAGATCATGTGTAGCGAAAAATCAAAAATCGAAAAAAGAACTGGATTTCCCCCGGCTCTTATGGTGGTTGCACCGATACAGAGCGTACCAGGCTCTGATACCACTTGTAGGATCAGATGCACGTGAGAGGGGGGGTGAATCACGTGCGTTTTTAAAAAAAAAAATTAGAGCGCTTTAAAAAGCATGCACAGCGGAAACGAAAGAAACGATTATAAAAAAATGAACACACAAACACGAACGAGTTTTACTTCGTTCGGAGCCTTCGGCGACTCCTACTCGAAGGCCCAGGTCCCTCGGACCTTTCCTGTGGGCAATTCACTAAAACTCTCTACCGGAGTCCCCCGGTAGAGAAGGCGAATACAGACGATAGAGAGTGTGACAACCCCACACTCTCTAATAGAAATGAGCACAGAAAATGCAGTAATAAAATCGTTACCAAAAGAAATTTGTCTGAATGAACTTGGATGTTGGCTTCGGTCCCTCCGGCAGAAGTTGGACGTGCTCGCGTCGGAATTTTGTCGCCGGAAGGAGGAGTAATTGATGTGCACAGTTTCGATGAAGAAGACTTTAAACTAAGATGTTAATTTCAGCAATTAACTTCACGCCTCTTACACTTGTGCACTTGCTGCCTTTTATAGATGGTCTTGAGGCGTTAAATTTTATCCAGATCCAAACTTTTCGCTGACTTTATCCACGGTGGAAAAGTATGGAAGAGCACAAATTAATCCATTGCGTGGCTTCGGTTTAGCAATTAGAGGAGTAACCATCAACGTGTAAATTAATTTAAATGAAATGTTATCCTTTAGCTAGACACCTTTAGATGAGTGAAATTCAAATGAGTAGTAAAAAAATCATGTTACAAAGTTTAAACAACTTCACGTGCATGGATTTATTAATGAATAAAAAATAATATTTTATTAGTATTACTTTAGCAAGATTAAAATAAAAACAAATCAATTAAATAAAACATTATTATTATATGTAGAAATAATTTTATCCTCTAATAAAACTTCAAATTAAACTGAAAAAATAATGAAGAGTAATTTTGTAAAAAAGTCCCTGCAAAACCAAGTTAGTCCAATAAAAGATTAATCATGTAAAACAAGGTTAACACAATTTTATTTGGACTAAAATAAGATAAAATTCTAAGTTAATTAGATCCTGTCTCCCAGACCAGGATCTAACCAGGACTCAACTTAGATCACCCAAATGGGTCTAAGTTGGACCGCGCCTAAAGTCCAAGATTGGACTCGTCCTCACTGGTTCGCTCCTCTAGTGACTTACCTTACTTACCCATTGTGCAGTTTTACTTGACCTCTTGACCCACCAGGACTTCCTGCCAAGGCTCAACCACCCTGGTCTTCCTGCCAAGTCTCAACCAACTTGGTCTTCAGCCAGTTGTCAAGTCCCGCGGACCCAACTGGACTTCCCGCCAGGACTCAACCATCCTGGACTTCAGCCTGGTATCTGGTCCTAAGTCTTTCAACCCTGCACACTTAGTAAAGAGGTTAAAAACCAACGACCCTAACTTTAACCACTTTGTCATACATCAAAACCTGAGTTTGACTGTTAGTGCAAACTGCACTAACAGAGACAGCAGCCCAGCTCCACGCACGAATTCAAGAGTTGATGAACGGTCTTCACACAATATGTCACAAGGTTGAAAACCGTGACTTAATAAGGTATGCCTTAAACGCTTTCCCTAGAAACACCTTGTGGGCATCTATGGTAGATGCATACAAGGTCTCTAGGGATCTTTCAAAAATAAAATTAGATGAATTGTTTTCCGAACTAGAACTGCACGAACAAACTAACACCAATATGGTCGAGAAAGGTATTGCTTTCGTTGCAGGTAAAACTGGAAGGACAACAAAGAAGAAGCCTGAACCCGAACCTGAGTCTAACTCAGACTCAGACTCAGAAGAAGAAGAAGGAGATCAAACTAAGCTGGTCCGGCTCGCTCGAAGCTACTACAAGGAGCTGAAGAACCGAACCAACAAACGGAAAACCAGCCGAAGAAAGGACGAACCAGCTGAACCCGCAAACAAGCCCAATGTAACCTGCTACGAGTGCAAGAAAAAGGGTCACTACAAGTCAGAGTGCCCTAACCTAAAGGAGACTAAAAAGACGAGAAGAAAGAAGGCACTGCAAGCAACCTGGGACGAATCTTCCTCAGAAGAAGAAGAAGAGGCACCCCAGTCCAACCTCCTAGCTCTGACCGCCTCAGAAGAAGTCGGAACCGAATATGAAATAGAACAAGAGGACGGCGAGCTGACCTTCACAGAAGACGGAGAAATTAAGGTAACTGGTTTTAATAGATCTCAATTAAGTGAATTAATTTCATTTCTTTCTCGAGATTTGGCAAAAGCCAAACTCCGAGTCGAGTCCCTCCGACAGGAAGTAAAACTCCTGAAAGAGGGAGCTGACTCTAAACCCTTAACCGAGAAGGTTCAGGAAGGAACTCCTACTCAAGTTGAAAAACTTGAGAAGGAGAACTCCTCCCTGAAAACTCAGGTTAAGGATCTTAGATCAGCTTTAGAACGATTTACATCTGGTTCCAAAGGTCTTGACTTGATCCTTGGAAAATAGAAATCAGTTCTAAATCGATCCGGACTGGGCTATAGAACCAAATCCCGACAAAGATCTTACTTTGCTGTACTGAATCAGTCCAGAGGTAAAATTCAGGCATGACTACCTAAATTATACCTGAACAAACCGACTGGATCAAATCAGTATTGAATCCCCAAGGACAAGATTCACATCTTGCCTAACCATCACCGTGGCTTTAGTCCAGGGGGAGCCAAACTGAAAACTATATTCATTATTAGATAAAATTGTTATTCTTGATTGCAATATAATTGTTTGCTTGTTTATTTAATTTCTGCAATTTACCATGCTTAGACTTAGACTAGTTTAAGGACTAAACAAACTTAACTGAAACTTGACAACATAGTATTGGGTGGAGGTGAGATGATAATACGTTAGGGAAGCCAATTTGGCGGAACTAGCCGAAGCTACCGATCCAAGACCCAAACTAGTTAGACCAGAAATTTTTCAAAGAATTTTTGAAAATGAAATTTCATTAAAAGGCTTTGTCAAGGAAAGGGTGGATGATCCCATAAGGCTACGGCCAAAGAAGGCCTAGTGCCTCGCCAAGACCTGGAAGTCAATTTTTGAAATTCAAATTCAAATTTTATTTGTCAAATTCGAATCTAACATAAAACTTCAGTTATTTGTAGATTTAAACATCTTTTCAAATTTAATTAAGTTTTCAAAATTTAATTATTTTCAAAATTAATTAAGTTTTCAAGATTCAATTAATTTTTCAAAATTAATTAAGTTTTCAAAATTTAATTGTTTCCAAAATTAATCAAAATTTTCAAAACAGTCTTAACTATCAAAACCTGTCTCACGAAACCTATAAGGCTAACATGATTGAAAACCCTAGACTGGGTGAGACAGTAGGATTAAGACTCAATTGAAAATTCTTTTAATACCTATAGGATGAGATAATCTTGTATTTGTTAAACCATAGTCAACATATTCAAACCATGGTCAAGATAGTCAAACCATGGTCAAAGCAGTCAAACCATGGTCAACATAGTCAAACCAAGGTAAACATGGTCAAAGCATGATTAACACGGTCAAACCACAGTCAAAACAATCAAATCAATTCAAACCATGGTCAAACCGATTAAACCATGGTTAAAAGTAGACAAGACAAAAATTTTTTGTCTTTACCTACCCTATTCCGGGTGCCCGGAACCACGCGGGCGCCCCCTACCCCAACTTTTCTTACACCCTAGGCAAAAAGCTGTTCTTGCTTTTGACCAGGGTGCCCGGAACCACGCGGGCGCCCCCATCACCTCCAATGCAGCAAAAGCTGCAAAAGCTCTCTGTTGAGGGCGCCCGGGCTGTTCCGGGCGCCCCCAACCAGTCCTTTACACTGCCTTTGGCAGCAACCCTGACCAGGGCGCCCAGAAGCTCCCGGGCGCCCCCGTTGAACTCCCTATATAAGGCACCCGAACCTCCTTCACTTCCCACACCAAAATCAACCTCCTTCTCCACTTCTTTATATTCAAGAAGATCTTGCAAGTCCTCATTCTCAACTATGCCTCCCCGAGCCGTCCGGTATGATTATTATTATTGTTATTGCATTTAAATTTATTTTCTCATGCAATATCTTTATTCTTCCTTTAATTTCCTTAACTTAGAAGACGCCGACCAAACCCGGCCAACCCCGGTGCCGAACCTAGTCCGGACCCTAGATTTCCTAATCTAGAGTTATGTAATAGGTTTGCACAAACAATCTACAAGCCTATTAAAACGAGTTATCTCAATAGGCACTTTTTTACCCAATCATGCCCTGTCGCCATGAACATCATCAACTTCTATCAATTGGACAATCTTGTCTTCTGCACGCATACCATTAATGAATCTTTATGCGCAGAATTTTACAATAATATAATTCGATAAGATAATCTTATGTTTCACACCACTGTCCAAGGGATTCCTTTGACTATAACCCCGACTTTGTTGAACCGATTCCTAGGACTGCGACCCTCTCAGTCCACATTCTGCTGTTATCCTCCTAGGAACCCCCCATTTGATCCTCCCTACTCAGAGATTACCCTAGATACCATTCACTCCTACTTCTATAGGGCAAACCTCCCAGCAAATAGACGCTTCCAAGCTGTTGAACTTCAGGCCCAGAACTATGCCTTGTATAGAGTTCTGGTCCGCTGTATCTTACCACTCTCCACCAGAGACCTCGGGACTTTGCGACCCTTTCATGCTTTCCTTCTTTATGCCCTAGTCCATCACCTTGACCTAGACATTGGACTCCATATGTTTCATACCATTCTGCATGCGTCCAGTGTCACGACCCAGGGACGAGTGCGCACACCATATTGCCACATCATCACATCCCTCCTTCATCACCACGGTCGTGACATTACCGTTGGTGAAATTACCGCTATGACCGACTTTGACGAAATAGGATTTAGGAACTTTTCGTTAGCGGGTCTAGAGGTGTCGGCCACCGGGGTTCTTAGTTGGAGACGACAGCAGGCCGGAGCACCAGTCGACTTAGACGAGGAGGTTGAAGTCGACGTTGGAGACATAGCTGCAGCAGCCCGAGCACACATCGACGAGCCCGCTCCACCGACACTCTACCAGAGAGTGACATAATTAGACACAAAGGTTCAGAGTCTCCGAGAGGAGGTCGAAGCCTACCACCTAGAGCAGATGGAAGCTCGTCGAGCCGATCGAGAAGTGGCTGACGCACGATACATAGAGATGATGGCACGATTCGATGCATGGCAGCCTGGCCCGTCTGATCATCCCGGTCCTTCGTCTTAGATTCACTTAGTATTGTACCTATTTGACTGCCCGTACTCAGTAGGGTTGACTTGTGTTTGACTGGTTGACTGTATTTGAACCTTGATTACCTGCTTTATTTTCTGTTGACCAGTCTATAAGTACTTGTTCTTTTTGCAATTAGGATTGTGTTTTGTAGAATAGATTAATTTTTTTTGCTCTACTTGATTTAATTTTTTTTTAAAAATATAATTTGAAAAACTGTTTTACTTAATTTCAAAATCAGTTTTCACTTTTTGACTTAGTCTTATTTTTATTTCAAAACTACCCCCTTTCAAAACTAGGGTTTTTCAAAAATGGACTTAGCCTAGGTCCTAACCCTAGAACTGCATGCACCTATAGATTTAGAAGCCAGCATCTCACAAGCACCTTAGGGTACTTTTGATTGATAACCTAGAAAGGGTTGAGATGCTTAGGTCTTTGCCTTAATTCAAGATGCTTTAAGTCAGTGCATCTGCAGTAATTGGGGCACTAAATACAATTTACATAGCAATCAAGTTAAGTGTCAAGCTTAGAAAATCTAACTTGAACAGAAACACTTAACTTGACTAACCCTAGCAAAAACTGTTGGGACCGGGTGCATGTCGACAAGGATACGAGTTCGTAAAATTTTAAATTTTTACGTGCAGCGGAAGAATTTACATAAAATAATTTTCCAAATTATTTTAACTTCGTATCTAGCATGCAATCCTATGGTGTGTTGACATAATCATAAAATAAAACATTGCGGAAAAAGTAAACTAATTTACTTTGTACCTCGCGTAACTCGAAGTAAGGGACGAGATCCAACCGTAGCGTCCCTTGGAAGCTTCGCCTCTATTCGCGTCCACGCCGAGTTCTCTTCGGGATGACTTCGCAAAGTCACGAGTTTTGTGCCGACGAGAACTACTAGATTCTCTATAGGCACAACAAAGAAGATCAAGAGAAGAAAAGGAAACTAACTAACGAAGTAACGGAATCGAATTTCGAGAGAGAGGGAGATGTGATCCGCTTCTTCTTCTTCTTGGTTGGTTTCTTCTTCTCCTTGAAGCTCACGGCAACACCTTGCCTTGGTGTAGGTTGGGCGCCGGCCCTAATAGAGCTAGGGTGGCCGCCGGCCCTAATGGAAGGGAGGGGGAAGGAGGAGAGAAGAGAAGAGAGAGAGGGAGAGCTCTATTTCGATTATCAAAATCTTAGGAATCCAAGGCTTGCCTATGGTTCCTTATATAGTTGCTTCTCCCTTGCCAAGTCTCCTCTTAACCGAATTAACGGAATTAACGGAATTAGTTATCATAAGAAATTTATCCTATAAATTCTCTTATAAATTATTCCGTTTAAACCAAGTTTTATTATAACTAACTTTATAATAAAACTAATTAGTTATCATAAGAAATTTATCCTATAAATTCTCTTATGAATTTTATTATAACTAACTTTATAATAAAACTAATTAGTTATCATAAGAAATTTATCCTATAAATTCTCTTATGAATTTTATTATAACTAACTTTATAATAAAACTAATTAATTATCATAAGAAATTTATCCTATAAATTCTCTTATGAATTATTACGTTTAAACCAAGTTTTATTATAACTAACTTTATAATAAAACTAATTAATCTCTCCTTTTATTATGGAATAAATTTTATAAGAAATTTATAAACTTTTTTATTATGAAAAAATCAATTCATAATTGATTTTATAAAATTAAAATAAACCATTCCATGGATCATTTTAATTTCCATAAAAAGAATAAATTTCTATAAATTTATTTATATAAATTTCTTTACACAAATTTATTTATCCATAATTTATAAAATAAATCGCGCTAGATTTATTTTATTAATTAAACCAAAATTAATTGATTTTTCTCCCTTTAGGTGGCCGGCCAACCAAGGAGGGTTGGCACCCTCTTTGGCCGGCCCAAACCGAGCCGAACCAACGCGAATTAAACTCATTTAATTCACCCAAAAAGCCTTCAAAAGACTTAGCTATTATTAGCTTCCATTGCGTCTCTGATTAACTCAGATTCGACTTATTTCTCTTGATCGGAAAATCCAATTTTCAACTCGTTTTAAATCCCTCGGATTACTCGTAGTGCGTGTGACTAAATAGGCTTTCGATTTATGTTGGCCGTCTATAATTAACCAATTATAGAACGATCATGAGTGGCACCTAGTAGTACATCATGATCCCCAATTAATCGAAAGATCAACGGTTTGACCCCAGAAGAAATTATTCTGAAACCCTTCAGCAGCTCTAATGAATCGTGCCTCATTCCCTTCACCATCTTATACCCACTTGGTTCAGGACACGGTCTATTTGTGTCAGTCCCCACTAGGCTGACTACGTCACACCTAGCCCAAGTAGTGTCTTTCTCGTCCTTTGGATTTCTAGTTACTCTCATGTATTTAAGAGACTTGCACTCTTAACATGATGTACTCTGGCCAGAGATTTTGAGTAACAATCTGACGATAGGCCTGGGTATACATCTCCTCGCAAGGAGTGGTGAATCCTTTGTAGGCTGTTCAAACATCTTCGGGCACTTCGGCTTATAACCAATCATCCTGGGTCCACACCTCCTTGGAGATGCTTGCTTAAGATGTTAAAGTATAAGTCTCCATGACCAAGATGACTTGAACACCGCAAGTCAACGGAACATCGCACTTAAGCCGCAGTAAGAACTTCATTGACATATCTATATAGATTACCATATGAAGTCTTACAGCTAGTCACTCCAATGAACTAGTTCCCTTAACTAGCATCCATGTTTATCTCCGGACATCCCAATGTCACCAGCCAGTGAGAATCAGCTGATTAGAGAATAACCCATGCTAGTCTCAACAGAATTGATAGTGTCCGTATTTATCAATTCATCGACTAGGGATATTTTCAATACTTCACATTTGCGTATTTAGAGATAATCACTAGTTGTGATCCCATCACAAATTCTCTTATGCTGTGAGTTGTATTGCGGACATTCAGTAGATGAGTTTAAGATCCCAATCAAATACACAAACATGTATACTCAAATAGTGAATTATTATTTATTAAAATAAATGTTTACAATCATAAGGCGATTGCCTTAGGACACTTCTCTCATATCACTAACAAAAACTACTATTTCTAACAGTTAGTAAGTAGCTAATTGGGTTAGACACGTCCCTACAGAGAAAATTGACTGATTTAGTTTAAGTCTAATTATGAATTGGTTCAGTACAGCAAAATCTTATTTTTATATGCAATCATATTTCTGCTATATTTATCTTATTTTGATATATGGCAAAGGGGGAGAGATAGGAAAGGAAAGAGAAAAATTAATTTTACTTATTCAAAAAGGTTTCAAAAAAATTTTTTCCTTTATTTAAAAAGGTTTCAAAAATTTACTTATCCTTTATTCAAAAGCTTAAACTTTTCAAACTTTACTAAAGTACTTAAGTTCTTAAAAGCTTTCAAAATTTTTACTCAAGCTTTCAAAATTTTGCTAAGTACTCTAGTTTCAAAATTCCTTTATTCAAAAAGCTTAAACTTTTCAAAATTTTATAAAGTACTTAAGTTCTTAAAGCTTTCAAAATTTTTACTCAAGCTTTCAAAATTTTGCTAAGTACTCTAGCCTTTCAAAAATTTTCTTACTTAAGCTTGTCAAAATTTTCTTTAAGCTTTTCATAACTGTATAAGTACAATGTTACAAAGTACTTAGGATTTTCAAGTACTTAAAGTTTTCCAAATTCACTTTATTTCTTAAGTACTTAAAGTTTTCCAAATGTACTTTACGTATTAAAATACTTAAGTTTTACAAAAACACTAAAGTGTCTCAAAGCCTACTAAGTACTTAAGCCTTTTAAAAGCCTACTAAGTACTTAAGCTAGCTTTTTCAAAACTTTTGAGTACTTTAAAACTTAAAACTTTAAACCTTTTTAAGTACTCTAATTATGCTTCAAAAACTCTCCTATGTATTTTTAACTTAAGTTGTTGAAAGATTTCTAAGTACCTAAAACTCAAATTTTTCAAAGTACAAGTAAAGTTTTCTTAACCCCACGAATTTTTGAAAAATCTAGGGGGATATTCCTTCCAGGGGGAGGGAACAAAATTTAAACCTTTTTCATGTTTGCTTAAACTTAACTTTTTGAACTAGGGTTGCCATAAATCAAAAAGGGGGAGATTGTTGGTGCAGAATGCACCCAAGTCAAACCTGAGTTTTGATAATGGCAACAGAGGTCAAAAGTTAAGTCTTACTTATTTTCTAACAAGTTAATCTAGTGTGCAGGAAAAGCCCTAGCGAAGGACTGCTAGGCACTGGCGAAGGAATGCCAGGGAAATAAGCCTTAGCAATGGACCGCTAGGCACTGGCGAAGGAATGCCAGAGTCAAAAGCCCTAGCGAAGGACTGCTAGGCGCCAGGCGAAGGACAGTCTGGGACTGAAGCCCTAGCGAAGGAATGCTAGGCACCGAGCGAAGGGCAGCTCGGCATCCAAGACCTGACAAAGGACCGTCAGGCAAAAGTCCAACTAGAAGAACGGTTGTCATCAGGTAAATTCTCCCGAGAGGAGTAGGTGAGGACGCGTTCCCCGTCGAGGGAACAGTAGGCGTCGGTTCGACCTAGGGCTCCATTTTGGAGACCAAAGTCAGAACCAAGACAGCTAAGGCTGTATAATCTAATCACTTAATGTATTGTTGTGTTTTGGACTAACCCTGGATGCAGGACTGAAGGAACGTGTGTCTGCAGCTCAGAAAGCCTCAAAGGAGAGAGGCAACGGCTGAGTAGGGCGCCCGGAGTGTCCAGGGCGCCCCCAAGGTGCATACAAAACAAAGTCAAGTAAAAGGGGTTCGAACAGTTGCTGGGTCGGGCGCCCCCGTGCTCCCGGGCGCCCCCGCTGCTCCCGGGCGCCCCCTGCATCCCAGGCGCCCCCATGCACATGCTCGAACCAGAAGCCATCGAAGCCAAGCAGATAACGTTTGACCCGGTCAATCCGGGTGCCTCGAGCGCTCCGGGCGCCCCGGTCAAAGCGGATCCAGAGGATAGACGCTGACCGAGACCTCTGCAGATCAAAGGCCACGTGGGGGGCGCCCCCGACGTCCCGGGCGCCCCCAGGCCCTATATAAAGGGCCTTCGACCAAGGCTTCAGGACATCAATTCTCTCAACGCCTCAAAGCTCTTCTGCTCTCGCGCTATGCCTCGGAATCCTTCCAACTCGAGCCGACGACGTCCTGCTGCTCCGAAATAGTCGATCTACTCCAGACGTCGGTAAAAGAGCTATTTAAAAGTTTACTGTACTTAATTTGCAATTCTTTGTAAACTATTTTGCGCCTAATATAGAATTGCCCAAAGTAAACGGTCAACGACCGTGGGCCTTGGAGTAGGAGTCGACACAGGCTCCGAACCAAGTAAAAACGACTGCGTCTCTGTGTAATTTTTATTTCCGCTGTGCACTTGCTCTTAATTTTCCGAAAGAAAGAATTCCGATATTCACCCCCCCCTCTATCGGTTCTATCGATCCAACACTTCTTCCCAAGGACTAAGTGTCGTAGGGTCATATGTTTACCAGGGAGCTTGGCCCTGCTGTATCAATTTTTATTAAGATGACCGTATTTCTTTATCTTACTATCTCGTGCATGCATTTATCTTTGCGTCAAGGGCTCAGAGAGTAGCCAGATCCTAGGTACAAATCTCCCAAGATAACCCCGCAAGCCCAAGTACCAGGCCAGCATTATTTCTCCTGTGGGACCCCCGTTGCCTCTTCTCTTTTAGAGAATGTTGGTGGCCTCTGAACCGTCACCTCGGCATCCCACACAATCTCTTGAGTTGACTCATAAAGAGTTGCGGGTTCCCAGGCATGGCGAAAGCATGCCAATCGATGCGACTCTTCAGAATTTGCGTCCGTTACTATTCCTGCACCATGCCTGCATTAAATGCCCAGAGAGGCAGTGGTCACTATAAAGAGGGGGAGAAGGGTGAACCCTCCCCATTCATTTCGTTTTCTTTCTCTTTGTAGACTCCTTGCAGCGAGATGCCAGTGCCTTCTCCTCCGCCACTGTTTACGGCAGGAGTTGCCGACACCACCGGGGAGGATAACGGAGACGTAGTAGTATGTCCTGCCGAAGGACTTAGAGGAGGTGGAACCACCTGCCTCATCTTGTTTGCCAGGAAGCATAGCAGAGATGATGTCCGGGGTCTTACAGAAGATCTTGGCGGAGGTGGGACTCCGGGATTAGCCGAGGAGTCGAGAAGAGACATCACGTGCTCCGTCGGGGAGCATAGCGGAGATGACATATACTGATGGTTCATCTTCTGCCCCTCCCCAGGCGGTTTGTCCGCTTCAAACGTCATCCCCTTCCGACTTCTTGTTTCCCCGAGTTTTGGGAATCAAATGGTGTTTGCCGGGATGGTGCAGTACCGTCACCCGGGGAGGAGGGGTTGTAGCCACTGCTTCCTCTCCCCTTCCTTCTTAATGTTGTAGTCATCCTTGTTATTGATGCATCTTTGCGGGAAGAGGTAGTCAGGGTATCCATGTGTTACCTCAGGCGTTCTCATTTGTTAATGGTTGCACGGATGATGGACCGAGGGGTCTCCACCACGGTCGAGGGTTCAAGGATTTCGACCATAACATGCATGGATCCCCGCTCACCGGCTGTTGGTTTCGAGCCAAGCGATTCTGTAGGAATGAGGTAGTGACGAAGAAAAGCCCGAGTAGAGGAATGATTCCCTTTACCGGTTCTTCTGATTGTATCTTTGGTGTTTCTCTGAGATGTTGGCATCAATGAATTTCCTATATAAATGAAGAAAAATATTTGTTACCTTTGGTGTGTGCATGCCTGTATGAATGTTCTGATGTCTCGCATATTCCCTTTTCGTCAGGTAGATCATGTTAACCCTTACCTCCGCAGCGCAACTTGTCCCAGGCTAGAGTCTCAACTACTTGGTCGGGTGTCTACACAGTCCATCCTAAGTACCCCGAGCATCCGCAATACTGCGAGGTATTAGGGATTTTGTTCTTGGTTGGGAGTAGCCCCTAGACCACGCCTAAGTACCCCAGGCATTCGCAGCACCGCGAGGTATTAGGGGTTTTATCCTTGGTTGGGAATTCGTAGCAACCCAGACCAAGCCTAAGTACCCCGGGCATCCGCAGCACCGCGAGGTATTAGGGTTTTTATTCTTGGTCGGGAGTCCGTAGCAACCCAAACCAAGCCTAAGTACCCGGGCATCCACAACACCGCGAGGTATTAGGGTTTTTAATCTTGGTTGGGAGTCTGTAGCAACCCAGACCAAGCCTAAGTACCCCGGGCATCGGCAACACCGTGAGGTATTAGAGTCAAAGATCAAACTCTGCAGGTATAAAGAATAGATAAATTGCATGGTATAAACAAGATAAATCAAAGCAGATAAAAATAAGATATACAGTCTCCAAAATGTAGAGCATAAATCAAATGCGAAAACATACCTGCAGGCTATAATAAAAAACTCCCATGAAACAATAATAATCCGCTGGTATTACTGAGCAGCAATAGGTCAGATAATAAATACAAATCAACAATCATATATGGATGTCAATCATATGCAACAATTATACCTCAAACAAATGCAAGATGCATCATATGCACATGATGCAATGACATGCGTCACCTCTACCCACCAATCTACAACCATTACACATATCTGTGTGGTCGATCGAGCAAGGGTTGTGACAACTGTACGTACTATGACATTCATCTCCTATAAGTGGTTGAGTTGATAGGATGCTGGGAGAATAACCTCAATCCTGAATTCCAAGAAAAGGGGGAGCACAACCGTCTAATACCCAAGAATAAGAAGAAACAATCTCTGACTCCAAGAAGAGGAGCACAACCGCTCTAGTACCCAGTGGGTGGGGGTGGGGAGGGGTACAACTGCTCTACCTATCTCTCATAAATAACAAGAGGGTGTCACTGCCGACTACTACTCTAACAACTATTACTACCCATGAATAGTTAAGAGTAGCATGATAGGATGACCGCTTATACTCTGATAACTACCACAATCCCAAGTGGTTGAGTGAGCAAACTATTATATGACTGGCAGCGGGTTTAACTATAAGAAAGTTGATAACCGTCAGCGTGCAACAAATGCAACATTGTGCATGATACCAATATGTACAAACAAAATTAGGTTAATCTGTCACGCCTCCAGAGCCTCATGCTTTCTCGAAAATCGGGCAACATCTTCCCTAAACGATGGGCAAGTTGGGACATTTATACATAACCCACAACACATACGATGGTTTAACCATCACAAACATAAAATAAAACTCTACAACCACGTAGTTAATATCTTTAAGAAAAAAAATAAAAAAAAAGCAGAGAGTCCGAATACAAAAAAAACTTCAATGTAAGTCCAAAACGAACATACCAGGCCAATAAGATATAAACATAAATATGCTAAGACGATACCAGATAATTAAAATAAATACTAGTCTAGGAATTTCATACGGAAATAAACCAGATACTGAAACAAACTCTAAAAACGAGTCGACACGATAAGACTGACAACTGGATCCTCTCTTGGCTCCAAGTAACACATCTATCTGCTACCTGAAACAAAAGTAGATGGTGGGGGTGATGAGTTCGGATGGACTCTACGGGTAGATGAGTAGATAAACACATGGTATAACAAAAGGTATAACAAGCAAAGGAAACAACAGTGTACAGTTTCTAGGGAATAGAAGAACAACTAAGCACGTATGAAACATAGTGATAACATAATATCAAAACATACATGCATGTCAACCAAATGTAACAATCATAGCTCATATAAATGCAACAAACACAAGAAAATGCACAATGCAATAAATGTATATGATGCAATGACCTATGTCACCCCTGACGCTAGTCAAGCCGCCATCACATCACATCTGTGTGGCCGAGTGGGTAGGACTGTGAGAACTGTACACACTCTAATGAATACCACTAGTATATGTGGTTGAGTGTGTAGGATCGATGCCGTCGATAGAGGGGGGGGGGTGAATATTGGCTTGAAAAATCTTCGAAAAACTTCGTCTGAAAACTCCGATTAATCGTCTTTCTATCAGGTTAGTACGCAGCGAAAATAGTAATAAAGAAAGACAAAAATTCACACAGAGACACGCGGGTTTAGTTTGGTTCCCAACCCCCAGGGTCAGTAAATCCAAGGCCTAAGCACTCAATCGTGAGTCCACTAATGGTCTCCTTTCCAGACTTTCCGGAGGCGGAGAAACCCGACTTACAGTTCGAATTTACAAACAAAGAATAAATGAAATACAATTTGTAAACAAAAAGCAAACCAAACAAACAGCTCGACCAACTCTGGAAGTTCGAAGTGTCGTGCACTTCATCTTAGAACCTCTTTGGTCGCAGAGCTTCGTTTTGAGCACTTTTGTTTTGCACTGAACGCTTTAGCGGATGTCGAAATTGGTATTATGCATTGAGGGGTCGAACCCCTTTATATAGTAGTGTCCAGGGCGCCCTGGAGGCCTCTGAGGCGCCTCAGGTCGGTCAAACTTGATCCTTAATCACAAACTCCGCGGGGCTGATAAACTTCCTTCCCAGGTGCCTGGGACCTTCCCAAGCGCCTGGGAAGACACAGGCGCCTGGCGCCTGGGATGGGTCTGCCCCAACTGGGGCGCCCAACAAGTTGGGGCGCCTGATTCAAGTCAGGCGCCCTGGATACTCTTCCCAGGTGCGTTTTCTCCTGCGTTTGCTTTCCTATCTTGCCTCCAACTTTAGGTACCTACAAGACAACAAACACAAGACAAATATGCAAATAATCTTAGCCTTAAAGATTGGTTCTGACTTTAGATTTCACCCAAAACCCTAGGTCGAACCGACGCCTAATGTTCCCTTCCTGGGGAACGCGTCCTCACCTACTCCACACTTGAGAAGTTGCGTTTGCCAACTGGAACCTCCGGTTGGACTTTCACTTAGCCTCCGAGAACCCTAATCTCGAGATGTCCGACCTCGACCCATCTCTACTTCTATTCGCGATCCCCGCTCGACTAAATCTTTTGCCAATCGGGACTTCCGGTTGGACTTTTGCTCGGCCTCCGAGAACTCGGATCTCGATACGTCCGACCTCGACCCGTCTCTACTTCTGTCCGACAACTCTCACTTGGCAAAGACTCCATTGCTCGATCCCCGACCAGGACTTAGTGCTTAGTCCCCCAGACCAAGACTTCGTGCCCAGCTTCACTCACCAGGACATAGTTCAACCTAGCTTCACTTGCTAAGACCCAGCTTTACTCACCAGGATTTATAGACCAGTTTCACTCACCAGGACTTAGTCCAATCTAGCTTCCCTTGCTAGGACCCGGCTTCACTCACCAGGATTTTTTCATCAAAATCACTCCTTTGCTAGTCATCATGATCCTGACTAGACTTTCTCCATCTTTCAGATAAATATAACTCTAAACCTCAAGTTTGGTTTGGTTTACTCCCTTGGTCAAACTGACCAACCCTGGGTCCCGGTTCACTATGCCAAACATCAGATTCTGTTTCACTAACCCTTTGTCAACCTGATCAAACCTAGGTTTACCCTACCAAATATAAGGTCATATTTGGTTTAACCCTTGATCACTTTGACTAACCTTACCTTGTCTAACATATATTGTTACTAACTTAAGTATATTGTTAAACATCAAAACCCTAGAGAATGATTGTTCTGTTAGATCATATTCGTCTTGTTAGAGGGGGGGTGAATAGAATTTCTTGGTTTTCTTCCTATAAGGTTAGCGTGCGCAAGCGGAAACAATAATAATAAAATCAAACAACGCTAACACAAACATATTTACGTGGTTCGGAGATGAAGCTCCTACTCCACGACAGCCCGTAAGGTGGATGATCCCTCGATCCTTCGGCGGATCACTCCCCAGATGCCCTCCGGCTAGCTCGTGTAGCTCCTTGTGGGTGGAGAAACCTCATCACAAACTTGGACACACTTCTGAGCACCAAAGACTACTAACAAGCCCTAACCAAGCTTGTTTCGTCAAAGGTTCCCAGCCAAAACCGAGCCTCTTTAAATAGAGCTCAAGGCTGGAAAACACCCTACTAGTCGACTGCCCCTAAGGCAGTCGACTGGTCCCACTGAAAATCGACCGTTGCAGCTCAACGTTTGAATTTTCAGCCAACACTACCAGTAGACTGCTCTCAGAGCAGTCGACTGGTCTAGGGTCGACTACCTTCTGTGAGTTTCTGTTCTTGCTGGCAGTCAACTGGTTCATTACCAGTCGACTGCCCAGCTTACAAAAATACTCCTCCTCTCTCCGAAGACCTTCCTTCACGTGTGCCTTCAAGTTCACTCCCTTGGCATGTCCCTTGAAGTCCTCTTCCACTGGCTATCGTCCCTCGGATGCACACGCAAACCCTCGGCTTGCCTCCCTGCCATCCTTCACGTGTGCCCTTTGAAGTCCACTTCCCGGCTTGCCCTTGGAGTCCTCTTCCCTCGGCTCTTGTCCCTTCATGACTCAGCTGACTCTTCACTAGCAGCCTCGACTGTTGCCTTTACGCCCTCTTCGTCTTTGACCCTCGTCCCTCTAATGCGCACGCAAGCCTCCAGCTTGCCTCCATGTCATCCTTCACGTACGTCTCGAAGTCCGCGTCCCTTGGCTCATCGTCCCTGCTATACCATGGTCCCTCAAGTGCGCACACAAGCCTTCAGCTTGCCTCCATACCACCCTTCACCTGAAGACATCAACCAAGTCTATGTGTACCTGCAAACCTGCACACTCACATACACATATCAAATATACAAAGGTAAACCTAACATAAACCCTTTGCCCAAACATCAAAATACATTGTCACTTCGGACCATAGATTGCCCCAACAATCTTCCCCTTTTTGATGTTTGGCAATACGTTTAAGTTAGGGAAAACAAATAGCAATAAATAGCAATAACAATGTTAAACAACCATTTGGACTTACATTGCCAAGGCTCCACCTTAGACTTACACCGCCAATGCATATGCAAATGCAAACATGGATCCTATCCCAAAATATCCCCACACCTAACCTTCCCAAGTTAGGACTTTTACCAAAACGAGCTTTTTAAAACCTATCCCGAGGCCCCCCTACATTAGACTTACAAAGACGTTTTAAGAACCTCTCCAAGGTTCCCCTTACGCCAAGAATAGAGCAACAATGCTCCCCCTTCACCTAAGCCCCCTTAGACTTAGGATTTCTTGCAAAGGCGTGTTTGGTTTTCCAAATTAAACCCAACACTTCTCCCCCTTTGCCTAACATCAAAATGACTCCAACAATTTCCCCCTTATTGGATCTTTTAACCCCTAATGATCATAAACAACGTGTACTAACCTCATACACTTGTTTTACATTATTTGGACACTTTTTAATTGCTGAAACCAAATTCAGCCCAGATCAGTCGACTGCCCCCAAGGGCAGCCGACTGGCACACTGAAAAACCCAATTTTAGCTTTCTGAATCCAAATTCAGAAATGCGTTAGAAATTCCATACATCTCCAAAAATTTTCAAATTTTGTGGTACCCATACCTACTTGGGAATAATACATTCAAAAATATATCTATCACCATTCCTAAGTTTGACACAAAACCCAAAACTAGCTAAAAAGTTCAATTGAACCTTGACCTAAAGTCCTAGTTTTGGTCTTCCCTTGATGTCAATGCCTATGCCAACCCACAATGCATCCCTAGCATTGATTTATAAGGCATTTACACATCAAAAATCAATTCTCATGCTATATGACTCCAATGCCATATTTCCATGCATGAAACTCAAAACCATCGTGCCAAACCTCAAGAATTGAGACTTAAGTCCGTCTCCAATTCTTTTGGCACATCCTATAGTTCATTTAGACCTCTAGGAGCAACCCTCCCAAGATCCATTCACCATATATCCCAAAGACTCCTAGAGCTCTTAGCCCTAGCCACCTCCCTAGGTGACTCAACAACCACTAGGCCACACCGGTGTACCTCCGGTGACTCTTGGCCTACAAACTTAACCTTCTTAACCTTAGATACCTTGTCTTTGGTTAAGTCCTTCTTTTTCCCTTTAAATAACACCCCCTTTCCATTGTTGGACTTCTTCTTCTTGCCATAATTATATGCTACCTTAGCATACTTCTTTCCATTGGCATTGGAGACCTTAGATCGGTATCCCAACCCCGATCTATCATGGTTGGGTATTAGACCACCCAACATTATATCAAAACCCTTAGATCTAATAGTGAATCTTTCTAGGATTTTCTCTAACCTATCAAGCTTTTCCCTTAATGCTTGATTTTCCCTTTCTAGGTTCTCAAACCTAGTATCCATACGTCCTCTTTGGACATTCCTAGACCTACCCACCTTTCAAGGCATATGTCTCCCCTTCTTGTGATTTTTGCCTTGACCTTAGGTCTAATGGTCTTGGATTTATCATGATGCATAATTTTCCTAGGGTTTTGTTCTACAACATTAACCATACTTCTATCATTATATCTAAATCCATGATTATTCTTAATGAGAATATAAGAATTTGAAATTGGATTTAACTTTAAACAAGAAATTACCTTCCCTTTTACCTTTGAAGCTCCCCCTTGACTTAAGCTTCTCTTCTTTTCTTCTTTCTCCCATCTTCTTAAATGCTCCAATTTCTTTAGCTCTCCTTTCTTGGACATTTGGTATGATAGTGCCCTAGCTCTCTACATGTGAAGCATCTAATTTTCTTTCTTTTCTCTTAGGCTTCCTGATAGATACCATTTTGTTGATTACTTTAATTGCTAAAATCCATGTTTGACCTATGTTTTTATTGCTTAATTATGATTTTTACCCTAGGTTTTAGGATTTCCTCTTATTTTGGACTTAATTGCAAATTTACATATTTTTGGATTATTTGGCCACTAATTTTCTGATATATTTTTGTAGGCATGAAAGGATCCTAGACCTAGAGCATATTGGGTTAAACTTGAATCGGAAGTGACCCGGATCGAATTATCAAGATTATGATTTAATCTGGGCCGTCCGATTCAAGAGCGGCTAGATCTGAGCCATCCGGGATCATCTGAAGCAATCCGAGCTAGGGCTAGGGTTGATCAAGCACCCTGATCAAGATCTGAAGGTTTCATCCCAATCAGAGCTCGATCAACCGTTGGATCAAGCTTGGAGGGCTCTAGATCATCCATTCAAAGATTAGCTTGATCTGGACCATCCGTTGCAAATCTGGAGGATCCGAGCTACCACAAGGCAGATCCTAACCCCAGATCATCATCATCAAAGTTTGGCTCAAATCAGAGCAAGATCAGCCGTTGGATTGGAGTGGATCAATCTGGACCGTCCATTGGTTCCTATTTAATCAAAATTGCCGCAGCTTCTTCCCTTCGTCGCGTTTCCTCGCCGCAACACCTTCTTCTTCATTTTCTTTGCATTTTCTTCAGCAATTTCATCATCCAAGGGGCGCGACCCCTCAATTTCTCCATTTGATCATCATCTGAATCCTTGGAAGACTGTTTTGATCGAGATTTCAGCTCAAATTTCATCCGGACAGAGGTGTTTGAGGGTTTCGGCATCATCTGTGGTTCGAGCACTGAATTCTCAGCTACAACCCATTTCCGACCACCTGAGCCACTTGTAGGGGTTCTCAAGTGAGCTCAGTTCTTCTCCAAATCACCATCGCAACTCATGAAGCTGAGATCGAAGAGTTTGGATCGAATTTCTTCCAGCTGATGCAGTTTGGGCAGAGTGATCGATTGAAGCTGATTTCCTCTGATTTGCTGAGCCTAGGGGTTCGAAGCCAGCTCTTGATTGACAATCAAGAAGATTTTGAGCTTAGGGAAGATTGAGGAGTAGTTTAGCTAGCTAGCTTCATTGTGTTTGTAGCTTAAATTTCATTTCTGCTGAATCTGTTTAGTTTCTGTAATTAGATTCAGCTGCTTAGTTTTCGTTTGGAATGGTTTTTGCAGTAGTTAAGTCTCAATTTGGCAAGTAAATTAGCTAGTGAGTTAGTTTAGTGGACAATAGCTTCTAGTTTCAATTGCTTTGATGTTTAATTGTTGCGTGTCATTTCCTTAGCTTGCGTATCAGTCCCATTTCAGCCCTGCTTTGCACATTTCTGTTCAGTTAGAATTCTTCAGCTTATTTCAATTTCGATTCTTGTGTAGTTAATTCCCTGCAATTAAAGATAGCATTTAGTTTGTTAATGCATCAAATCTGCTCTTGTTTTCCATTCAATTCTATTTCTGAAACTTTTGATCAGCTTGAGTTAACTGTGCATATCAAACCCCATTTCTGAATTTCTTCACCTTTCATGTATAGCTTTTGATTATTAGCTTTGCGTTCTCAAGTGGATCGATCAGTTTTCGTGTTTGAATCATCTGTTTACAGTTTGTGCACATAAATATCAGCTCAGCACACACATTCCCCTGCGTATCAAGCTGCAAATTTCTGCAACTTGTGCCGAAGTGAGTGTTGGCATCAATTGTATCAAGCTGAACACAATTCATTGGATAATTCTGCACTTCACATCAGTTCTTGGCATATTAGTTTCCTACTCGAATTCCATTTCTGAGTTCAGCTCCTATTGATGTACATCAGTTAATTTCTACAAAAATCTGCAACCTCATTTCTGAAAATTTGATGCTATATCTGCTCATGAATTAAAATTCTGTAATCTTCAGCTTAGGGTTTCTGAAAATGTATCAATGTGAGTTTAGTTTAACATCTGCATTCTCTGGTAGTTTGATTCATTCCAAAGCAAGTATATCAAGTTCTGAAGTTGTGTTCAATTTGCTTATCAGTTCTTGCTGTACATCAATTTTCTACCACGAGTTTTATTTGTAGATTCTGAATTTCCATGTCGAGTGCTCATCAGTCCTTTTTAATCTTTCCTAAACATTGGTTTTGTGAACCCCATTTAAATTGCCGTGCTTGTTCTGCTTGTGGTTTGTAGCTGAATTTCTGTGTTCAGAATTTGTTGCTGCACAATTGTTCTGCAGTGAGTTTTGTGACTGATCAGACTTGGATTTGGAATTCTTCACTCACTTTCGCATAATGCTTCACTAGCAGTATCACTTCCCAAGCTGAATTACCATATTTACAGTTTTGCATTTAGTATCAGCAGGCTTGTGTCGACTTCCATTACTGCATTCCAGTTTCAAGTCTGTGCCAAATTCATTTCTGCAGTTTTCAATTGTAGTTGTTGAGTTTATATCAAGGAAGCTTGGCAATTGAATTCCATTGCATTTGAAATTAGTTGCTTGCTTGATTTGCATCTAAGTGGAGTTGAAATTGCCAATTCAGTCCATTAGTTGGAGTTATACCTGCACGTTCGATTTCTGAATTGGAGTTATATTTCCCATTCATTTGTTCAATTTCAATTGCTTCACGTTAGTTGTTTGTTGGATTTTGATCTAAAACTAGAATTGTTTCCTACCATCACTTGTTTAGCTTTTTAGCTAAGTTTCCTTTCCCTGCAATTTCATTTTCATTCCTAATCGCAATTCAAACCCAAATTCCATTTGAAACCTGAAAATACAAACGACACCTAAATACAAGCACGAATCAAATTATATCAACTAGCCCCAAGAAAAATACGACCTGTGGCCCCTATATTACATTTTCATACTTTTGATTGTAAAAGGGTTTCCAGCATTTTATTCATTCATATCTAAATTTGAGACCCACATTCGTGACAGTCCATTTGGGTCCATCACTTTCTTATTCCTACAACCCATATTAGATTTAGAAGAAATTGAAATGGGTTTAGGAGATACCTCCTTTTTACCTAATGGGCACTTGTCCTTGTAGTGTCCCTTCTTATTGCATCCAAAGCAAATGATGTGCTCCTTTGATTTGGCTTTGGTGGAGGTGGATACTTCTTCTTGCTCCAGTGTTGAGGATGGCCTTTCCTCCCCCTCAATCCTTGATGTGGAGACTTTTTCACTTTCTTCTTCACTTGAAGATGTGGACACTTCTTCCTTCTCTTCCTCTTTGGATGTTGAACTCGACTCAACTTCTGATTGGTCCTTTTTCTCCTTTTCTTCTTGTCCTTGTGTCGGATTCTCATGTAGAGCTATCACTTTTCTCCATAGCTCATATGCATTCTTGTATTCCCCTATATTTGGCACAATATATGAAGGTAATAAATTTAGTACAACTTTAGTTACCTCCTTATCCACCTCCGATTCTTCCGTTTGACTCTTGGTCCAATACCGAGGTCGGAGGCACTTTCCCTTCTTATCCGTTGGAGCTTCAAATGGGACTTCCAATGCGGTCCAATGATCCCAATCCATTTGGAACCATGTCTCCAAGAGATTCCTCCAATAGTTGAAGTCGTCTCGGTCGTATGGAGGTGGAATCCGGATATCCCATCCTAGTGGACCTTTCGAGCCCATCTTTCTCTAGCACCTTTGCTCTCCCGGTGACTAGTCAGTAGATGAGCGCACCAAGCTCTAATACCACTTGTTAGATCGTATTCGTCTTGCTAGAGGGGGTGAATAGCAATTTCTCGGTGTTCTTCCTACAAGGTTAGCGTGCGCAAGCGAAAACAATAATAATAAAATCAAACAACGCTAACACAAACCTATTTACGTGGTTCAGATATGACGCTCCTACTCCACGACAGTCCGTAAGGTGGACGATCCCTCAATCCTTCAGCGGATCACTCCCCGGATGCCCTCCGGCTAGCTCGTGTAGCTCCTTGTGGGTGGAGAAACCTCACTACAAACTTGGACACACTTCTGAGCACCAAAGACTACTAACAAGCCCTAACCAAACTTGTTTCGTCAAAAGTTCCCAGCCAAAACTGAGCCTCTTTAAATAGAGCTCAAGGCTGGAAAACACCCTACCAGTTGATTGCCCCTAGGACAGTCGACTGGTCCCACTAAAAATCGACCGTTGCAGCTCAACGTTCGAATTTTTAGCCAACACTACCAGTCACTACCAGTCGACTGGTCCAGGGTCGACTACCTTCTGTGAGTTTCTGTTCTTGCTGGAAGTCGACTGGTTCATTACCAGTCGACTTTCCAGCTTATAAAAACACTCCTCCTCACTCCGAAGACCCTCCTTCACGTGTGCCTTCAAGTTCACTCCCTTGGCTTGTCCCTTGAAGTCCTCTTCCACCGGCTATTGTCCCTCGGATGCGCACACAAACCCTCGGCTTGCCTCCATGCCATTCTTCACGTGTGCCCTTTGAAGTCCACTTCCCAGCTTGCCCTTGGAGTCCTCTTCCCTCGGCTCTCGTCCCTTCATGACTCAGTTGACTCTTCACCAGCAGCCTCGACTGTTGCCTTTACGACCTCTTCGTCTTTGGCCCTCATCTCTCAGATGCGCATGCAAGCCCCCAACTTGCCTCCATGTCATCCTTCACGTACGCCTCAAAGTTCGCGTCCCTTGGCTCATCGTCCCTGCTATACCATGGTCCCTCAGGTGTGCACACAAGCCTCCAGCTTGCCTCCATGCCACCCTTCACCTGAAGACATCAACCAAGTCTATGTGTACCTGCAAACCTGCACACTCACATATACATATCAAATACACAAGGGTAAACCTAACTTAAACCCTTTGCCCAAACATCAAAACACATAGTCACGTCGGACCATAGATTGCCCCAACATGTTCATCACTGATGCATTTTGCACCAACAGAGTAGGGAGGATGTTGGGGAGCCAACTACTCCAAAAATCTTGAGAAAAAGGGGGAGTCACCAATAACTCTAGTATCTCTCAAAAATAACAGTGAGGGTGTCAACTGCTTGCCTACAACTCCAACATCCACTGTACATGAGTAGTTGACTATGGCGTAACAGGATAGTTGCTCACACTCTAGCAATTGTTGGGGTTGCAAGTTGCAAACATAGTCCCACATCTAAACACATGGGAAAAAATTATAGGCTTATAAGGAATAATGATATCTCCATTAACATGAGACCTTTTGAGAGAGCCCAAGAGTAAAACCATGAGGGCTTATGCCCAAAGTGGACAATATCATGTCATTGTGGAGATATCTAAATTTCTTTTGGTCCTAACATTGGTATCAGAGCCAGGTCGCTCTTCATGATCCAGATCGAACCATGTGGGTTAAGCCTTAAATAAAGGATGTGTGGGCTCCCGTGTCTTGATCAAGAGGGTCAAACACCAGGCAGAGAAGTCCTAGTTGCAGCTAGGCAGTGAAGTCCTAGTAGGTCGGGTGGACCAAGGGGCAAAAAGTCCTGATAGGTTGAGGATCAGACATCAAAAACGAAAAGAGTTTCCGCTTGTGGGGGGGGCATGTGGTCCTTTGTTTGAGGGGGGGGGATTGTTGGGGTTGCAAGTTGCAAACATAGTCCCACATCTAAACACATGGGAAAAGATTATAGGCTTATAAGGAATAATGATATCTCTATTGGCATGAGGCATTTTGGGAGAGCCCAAGAGCAAACCCATAAGGGCTTAGGCCCAAAGTGGACAATATCATGCCATTATTTGTGGAGATATCTAAATTCCTTTTGGTCCTAACAGCAACTACCACGATGAATGGTTGAGTGGGCAAAGCAACTAAATGACTAACGATGACTTAACTATATGGAAGCCAATACTCGTCAGCATACAATGGTGCAAAAATGGTACATGATACTAAATACACAATCAACCAAGAATATCAACGATGCAACCATACAGTAAATAAAAATCAGAGTCACCAAACATGTAACTAAACTACTGGGTAGGGTATCAACCCTAGTTGTGTTTAATGGTAGTTTTCTAAGTACTCGGGTACAAGCGGTATTTTACATAATAGAAAATCAACGATGAGACTGTACGGACATAAAATATGATTTGCTCGAAGATCCAAAAATGAAAGTATCGACGGACGAAATTAAAAACAACAAAGGACAAGGTCAAGCAGTCCTACTCAGACAAAACAACCATACATTTAAGATAAATAATCTACAGAATACAAAAGGAGAAGTATCCGCCTTATTCGTAGAACGTATCCAAATAAATCTCTCGTCCAAAATCTTGTATCAATTAGGGTCCTGTACCAAGGACATAGTTTATCTATTTATATAATTAATCAAGTAGTTTGAATTAAATACTAAACTAAATTAGAAAATTCTCACTTATCATAATCATTTAATTAACCCAAATTAAATGATTAAGCCTTAGTCCACCGAATTGTCATGATTAGGCTTATCTCCTGTTTAGCCTAAATCCAACCCAATAGGTCATTCAGTTATATCCCAAAAACCTAAATGTGGTTAATAGCTAAACTCAACTCCTCCACGAATCGAGTTTACAACAACGCATGATCACCATATCACCTAACCAAAAATTCACAACAAGCATTCTTACCAAGAGATATTCAATCTACCGCACAATCCCCCATTACTGATCTATACACCAACCGAATCAGAACCCTACTCATGATAACATGGTAAGGATCAATTTCACCATCTTGAGATTATTACAACCTCAATTTCACCATCCTGAGATGATTACAACCATAAAGCAGTAATTTATCAACTAATCTCAGTAACTTTGGAAATATAGCAGTGACTAATAATTATCTCGTGCGAGATCATACTAAAAGAGGATCGTACAAACAATTTATTGTATTGTATTGAAACAAGGGAAGAGATTCTTCAAATATGAAAAAGCATTTATTGATTCTAGGGCAGGGAAGAAAGAATTTAGGCTAAAATTAATGAGAAGTCAATCATGAGTTAACTGTAAAAAAAAATTTATGTAGAAAAGGAATTTATAAGCATTATAACTAATACCAGGACGTCTAGCATATAAGAATTTCTCAAGTATAATAATCTAATCATTCCCACAGAAACAACTCCAATCCTTGATCTATGAAATCAAGACATCCTCTAAGAGTAACCCTTACCATGATATCTCTCCAAATTCAGCAACTCAACACAAGAGGAGGAAGATTGCGCGAAGCAAAGGCACGAAGAGGGAATCGAAGAGGGAAGAGGCGCTTGGCTTCTCCTTCGTGTGCGCCGAAGAGGACAAAGAAGAAGAAAACGAGAAGAGAAAGATAGTGTCGCGCGTGGAGAAAAAGGAGGATCGCCGCCGGCCAAGACGGACACCACGCGAAGGGAAAATCGCACCGACGAAGGGGTGGTGGCGTCGGGCGAAACTGAGAGGGAAAGGTTCGTGAACTGCTCGCGTGCGTGAGGGGGTCGACGTGGGGGAAGGAAACGACGGAAAAAATGATTTCGGGAGAAATTTAGGGCAAATTTAATAATTTTGGTTTTTTACAAAAAGGCCCTTCTAGTTTAGTTAATTCAAATAAGGTCTCTATGTTTCAAATTTTAAGCACTTAAGCCCTCCACTTTCGGTATTTAACACAATCATCATGGAATAAATAAGCAACATATGCACCCAAACCAGAACCATAACAAACAAATATGCAATTAATCTATTGGGTAGGGTATATCTAATGCCAACCAAACCTTAAATAGGTCATATTATATTTCTAAAATACATGTGTACTAGCGGTACTTTTTGGATCAGAAAATAAGATTTGAGACTATATAACTAAAAATTTTAATTTTTAACTCAAAGATTAAACAATGAAAAATACCAAACAGGAAAACAAGCATAATATAACTAAGAAATCAAGCAAGACGTATCCACCTAAATCTGTAGTATGTAAAATATCAATGAAAGCCTCCCACTCAGGTGTCCGAAATAAATCAATGCCCTAGATTCAAAGAAAAACCTTGACTCATCCCCCATCTCCTCACATCTCCGGTCAATTAAACATGGAATTCCTTGTGCATACTATAAATAAGCTTTGCAAAAAAATTAGCTGACTGATCCTCTTCTTCGAGCCTCTTCTTCGAGCCTGCTAACAACTTTAAAATTTCTTTTTTTTCTTTGACTAGAATAACTGTGAATTGCATAGAGAACTCCATTCAAGCTTTTGATGAGTTTCACTCTGTTAAGGACTACATCATTCCTTTTCATCCAAGAACATCGAAGCCATGCTTGGCCAAATATGTAGACACGTTTGCACTCTCTCTGAAGCACTAGTGGATTGCAATAAGATACTATACCTTCCTCAAGGTGGCATACTTAGTGAAGAATAAAATAGTATATGAGCCAATATGTACCATTCGAAACTAAATCGACAGTAATATAATCATAATATTTCTCGGCTCTAGTATTTTAGCTTAGGCAGAATTAATGGCGTCATCTAGATACTACAACACCAGTGGATTTATATATGTAGCCTTTCTCAATCGTCGATAACCTAATCGAAAGGATGAAAGGATCGTAAGACTGGGGTGACAGTTGCACGCTCATCAGGTTCCCAACAAAAGATTTCCAAAAATTATGAAATTCCAAGATCAGGGGAAGAGAAACAGAAAAGTGACAAGAGATGGAAGAGGAAGGGACTGGCAGTGCTGCTGATTGCGAAAAGAGAAAGGGGGAGAAAGAAGGGGAATCGCAGGTTCGCTTGCGTGGTGAGGAACCGCAAGGGAAGGGGTTGAGCGTCAGGCGTGAATTCAAAGAGGAGAAGAGAAATAGGGATAAGCGGGAAAATATATTTTGCAAAAATATCCTCCTACTTTAACTAATTCTAACCACACCCTAAATTTTGATTTTAAAGCCTTTTTGCCCTCCAAATGTTCGATATTTAACATATGCTATTTGAAGGATTTACACTCATACAGATCCTGATCATCAGCTTCTCGATGATCCCCTCTGCTCTTATTGCTTTCCATGATGCTCCTGTGATAACAGATCCTCCTCCTCGTTACCCTCAATGATCTCATAAGTCCACTAAATTACTTGATTTTGTGAATTCTACTTATTTGTAATTTTTTTTCTTCTTTTTTGGCTTCTATTTACCAATTGTCTGACCCCTCCTCTTATAGAGAGACTGCTCTTGATCCTCTTTGGTAGTAGTCTATGATAGAAGAACTTTCTGTTTTGTATCAAACAAGTACTTAGGATCTTGGATCCTCTTTCTTTGGGTAAGTGTGCGATTGGTTCTTGATGGATGTATAAGATCAAAATTAAATCTGATGAGTCAATTGAGAGGTATAAGGCTAGTTTGGTTGCTAAAGAATTTCCCCAAAATATAGTATGAATTATGAAGAAACCTTTGCTCTAGTTTTCAAGTTTGTTATTATTCATACTCTCATTGTAGTTGCATCAATTCGTCAGTAGTCTATTTTTTAGATGGATGTTAAAAATACTTTCTTAAATGGAGATCTTCAAGAAGAAGTTTACATAGTGTCTCCACCAGGTGTCACTCACAACCCTGATGAAGTTTACAGACTAAAAAAAAAGCTATTTATGGCCTTAAACATGCTCCTCGAGCTTGGTTCGACAAGTTCTCCATTGTTATTAGATTTCTTGGCTTTCTTCCTAGCCAGCATGACTTTGTTCTTTTTATTTGTTGTACTTCGTCAGGTCGCACATTAATATCTCTTTATGTTAATGACATGATTATTATAGGAATGATATAAGTGGAATAGTTAAAAGAGTTGAAACTACATTTGACTTGAGAATTTAAGATAAAAAATTTGGGTCTTCTCCGTTATTTTTTGGTACTTGAAGTAGCTTATTCTCCTCATGATTATCTTCTCTCACAATCCAAATATATTGTTGACATTCTGGAGCAAGCTCATCTATCTGACACTCGCATTGTTGATACTTCACGTGAGATTAATGCTCGATACTCTTCTTCTGATGGTGTTCCCTTGCCAGATCCTTCTTTATATCGCACTCTAGTTGGTAGTCTAGTGTATCTTACCATTACTAGACCTGGTATTACTTATTTTGTACACATTGTTAGCTAGTTTGTTGCTTCTCCTACTTCAATACATTGGGGAGCTGTGCTTCGCATCCTTCGATATTTTCGAGGTACCTAGTATCATAATCTTCTTTTCCTTCCACTTCTATCTTAGAGTTACGTGCCTATTCAGATGCAGATTGGAGTGGTGATTCTATATATCATAAGTCTTCCACAGAATTTTGTATTTTCTTAGGAGATTCGCTTATATCTTGGAAGAGTAAAAAAGTAAAATATTATCTCTCGTTCTTCTACCAAAGTAGAACATCGTGCTATGGGCTTTACTATTACTGAAATTGTTTGGTTGCATTGGTTACTTGCTGATATGGATGTTTTTCTCTCAAATCCTACTCCTATGCGTTGTGATAACTCTAGTGCAATTTAAATTACTCACAATTCTATCTTTAATGAGGGCACCAAACATATCGAAATTGATTGTCATCTCACTCGCCGTTACTATCAGAATGACACTATCACTTTGTCATTTGTCTCAACTTCTATGCAAATTGCAGACTTGCTCACCAAAGCACATTCCACCGCACGTTTTTAATTTCTGATTAACAAACTCTCGATGTTTTCTGTTAATGCATCATGGGTTTGAGGAGGGATATTAATATATGATAATTTATTATTTATGTAAGAATAGATAGCTTTTTAATTTGTTATTATTTGTCTATATATCTCCTTTTCCTTTATAAACTCTAAATTTTATTGATCCTTGATTTTCTTCTTTCTCTCATCTCTTTCTCCTTCTCTTTGCCTTGTCTTTTACTTATATTTGCATTGTTCACATATTCGACCTTTTCCATTATGTCTAGTTGTACCCATCCTAACTCAAATTTTCCAAGAAGCTCAACTCATTCAACTCATTGTAAGTCTAAGGATGGGCATGACTTAGGATGGATTCGATTTTAAGAGAGATCCAACCATTCAATTTAGGCCATTCCTAATTACAGAACACCTGCTGGGCTGTACATTAGCCAGCGTCTCCATAATTTGTCCACTGGATAAATTGAAGGACGAAAATTATAATTTAGAAGAACAGAACAAGGAACTAGAAGGAAGATGATTGATAGAGACTTGCCCTTTTTAATGGTGCTCGGGAGTAAATTTCTCGTAATTCGCGTTGTAGCTTGTTCTATGAATGTGTTGTAGCTCGTTTAAACACTCGACAAAAACCTGAAACATAGTTTCTTATGCATTTCAGAGAGCATCTTTATAGGTCAACAATTGATAATATATACATACTGTTTGAGCTCGATTAATAAAATATTTTTCATTTGCCGTTGGAAAGCATGTTGGATTATTGTATGAAAGATTTAAATTTCAAATTCTTCTGTATTACCTAGCTTGAGCATATTATTAGAACAGAGTTTGCCATGACACCACTCTAAACTCAAAAGTACAATTGAGATTTATATAAAGAAAATAGAAACAAAGTACAATTGATGAATCTTCTTTTTAATATTCATCAAGTTGCTTTTTCTTTCTGTCTTCCATGACGTTAGACATTTTGTCTTCCAATTTCTTTTGAAAGAAAAATTTGTCTGATTGCCTTTTTGTTGTTTCCCGAACTCTCATAATTATTTGGCGGCAAAGTTGTCAGTTTGCTAAGCCACAAGATCAATTCATGGGTGGGTCTTCAAATGCATAACATTGCTACGTAGACCACAGTACTGAAATTGCCAGCTAATATTATACAAATGCATATGTTTGTATATAAATCAAAAGTAATTATATACTTACAAGAACTCATCGAAGCTTATGCTTCGAATATGCCCATGATTAAGTTAATTAGTTGATGATTATATATTTGCCAAACAAAAACTAGAGTTGATTAGATACTTCTTTCTAAAAGTTGTAGATAATAATTACATGTATAATGGGAAAACATTATACAAAATCAATATACCTTTATATTATTTAGCAACAATACTAATATTATACTTCAGTGACAGATCAAATTTACGTTATGATCATAGTTTTAAAATCTTTAACCACGTGGCCTAGACACTAACCTTGTGATAAAATTATCACTAAAATTCTTTGCGTTCAATTTTAATAACAAAATATTTTAATGATTGGGTGTATTACAACAACTAAGTGGAGAGAATCTGGCAAAAAAATTTATATATATATGGACAAAATATTTAACTTGCTCAGTTGTTATAGATCGATCAAATACAAAATATTCGTAATTCACGCTCAATCATAATTACAGATTAATTGTTATTGTTATATGAATTCTTAACCTTTCATCAGTAGGTATCACTAATTTACCTACAGTTTTTCTTGCCAAACCCTAAACTCAAACACTTCCTATTTCTTTTATCTTTATGCTGTTAAATTCATGCGCTTGTTCTCTTTGTTGTCCTCTTCTCCATCAAAGAATTAGTCTGTTCCGTAGACGAGATCTTGATCCACATCTCTGCTCCTTGACCAATTATTTAATAGCACAAGAAATCACATTCTCAACAAGTTAACAGGTGCATGCATCTGTTTAGATTAATTTAATTAATTTTCCATTCTGATCATGCCGAAGAGCGTGGACTCTCAACTCGATGACGAAGACAGTTTATCGATGAAAAAGGATGATGGTATGGTATTAAAAATTATTTCAGCCAAGGAGTACTTGTCCTGTGAAAAAGATGACTGTCAATAATTCATTGGGAGAGTTTCCCGGTAAGATCCTCCGACGATCAAGTCAGAATCCGGTAGAAAAGATGGAGCCAACGAAGGAACTACTATAGCTAAAAAATATTATGCATATCTGTATGTGAAGGAAAGAAAGTCTTATATAGCCGGGTGAGTCGATAACTTATGTCTCATTTTTGTCTCATGTGGAGACAAAATTAGGGACCGCTGTTAGCTTATTGACCGACACCGCATGATCCGACATATATAGGGGTACCGTGGTACGAGATGTCAGGTCTTGTTAGGAGCGTACTGTGTCAGCGAAATCTCCACGGTTCGGACACGAATAATGTCAGGCCCGAGTCGGCGTGCGCCGACTGTGTTATTGTTAGGTTGTACACTCAATGCCCCCTAATGGGGCTAGTTCAAGACTCTAACAGGTCAACTATCCGATCGGGACATCCGACCCGAATGAAACTGGGGCTAGTGACGATCCACACCGTCTCATACCCCATCACACAGGACTATCCGACTTATATTTAGAAATGATCCATTTTTATAAAGCGTCATGCTTATGGATCCAATTACAAATGAACTAGGAGGACAGGATCACAATCGTTGACAGGGACTTGAGTGCTCTCTTGCTCTTGATTTCTCTCGCAATTAATTTTATATGACGGCGGCCGGCAGCCAAACTAGTCGACTTTTAAGGGCCAAATTAGCCTATCTCTCTCTCTCTCTCTCTTTTATCTAGTTTATTGGATATAGCGATTGTTCATCAAGGTGCCTTATTTGTTTGCAGCGAAAAGTTGATTTTCTTCCAACGATAGTTCTTATTACATTTCATGTGACTCCAAGAATTAATCATCAAACACAAGCATCCAAATTAGATTCGAATGATATTCTAACTCGGATACGTAAACGAAGCCAAAGATTAGGACAAGATTTAGAAAGGATCGAGACTACAGCAACACTACACCATATCGAAAACAGTAGGAATAATAATCATTCAATCGAATAAGAAATCTGAATCCTCAAAGACAGGAAGATGAACAGGCGATGGAGGCTTCCAAACAGAAGCGGAGAGCAGCCTTCTCGTCTTCCAGCCCAGCACCAGCTTGTTCATGGCCGTCTCCTCCACCTTGTAGCCGCCTTTGAAGAGTCCCAGGAGCAGTTTGGCCTGGCATTGGTTGAAGCAGCTGATGCTCACTTTGCCAAATCCCATGGCAGTCATCCACTCTCCCCAACTTTCTACCTGGCTGCCTTCCTCTTCCTCCGCCCTGTATGCGCGCCCAATTGCTCCGGCGATCCTCGGGCCGAGGATGACCCGCTCCACCACCGCCCTCACCTGGCCCTGCATTGGAAACTCGGCTTCCAGCGAATCCCAGACCGCCGAGTACCGGCCCAACTCCGACATGAAGCGCCCAACGAACCCCCTCCCTTGCTCTTCCTCTGCTTCCTCCCGCTCCCGCTCCCCCTCCTCCTCCTCCACCAGAGTTACCACCCTCGCTCCCAGATCCACAGACCCGGAGAGGAATGACGCCACCGACCCTGTCGTCCGTCGCCTCGCGGCTGTCGTCGTCGGGTGCAGCGCGCAGTTCATCACCAACGCCTCGCCCTTCACCGCCTTCACGCCCGCCGCGCGGAACCGCTCGCTGTTGGCCTCGAGCCGGCACTGCGAGAACGAGAAAGGCTGCCCCAGAGACGCAGCGAACGCCGCCAGACGCCGGCCGGTCTCCTGGGCAGAGCGGCTCCCGCCGCTCCGGATCATGGCGGTAATGCGCAGGTGCGCCGGCGACGTGCCGGTTCGCGACGCGAGGGCCTGCATCAGAGACGCCCACTGCACGCCCTCCGCGATTTCGAAGTCGACGACGTGGATGCGCCGATCGCCGGCGGTGGCCTCGAGGATGGCCTGGTTGGCCGTGAAGTGGCCGAACTTCGTGTAGGGGGACATGTCCTGAAGCAGCTGGAACGCCGTCAGCACCTCCGTCTTATTGTGTTGGTGGTGCTGGCCGCCATCGCGGAGCGACATACGGCCGCCGTCGAGGAGACTTTGTAAGGCGTCGGTGAAGTGACCCGCCAGGCGTTCGATGCTCGTCCCCTCGCCGCCGCGCCCCAGCAACTCCCTGAGCCGAACCAATATCACTCGGGCCAAGTCCGGACACTTGTGCACCCCGCCGAGGGCCTCCGCCGCCGCCTCCAGCAGGTGGACAAGCCGTAACCCTTTGGCATCGTTGCCGGCGGTGGCTGTGGCGGCGTGCTCATCCTCCTCTGCCACAGGCGTGCAAGTGCCGGTGTTGGAATTGTAAGAAGGAGACTGGGGCAACGTGAAGTGGCCGGCGGAGGGGTCATAGTCCACATCATCGGCCAACACGATGGACTCTACGAGATCGTGGAAGTCGTCGGCGTCGGCTGAGGCAGAGAAGCGGCCCACGTCGGCGACCGATTGTTCCCAGTTGTTCCAGGCGCAGGCAAAATAGTCGTCCATAGCGGAGAAGTTGCAGCGGGAAAAGTCATTAGCTTCAATATCCATGGCCACCTCCATGGCTTTTGCCGCCTTCTTGTTCCTCTTTACGAGCTCACTCTCATAATCTGTCGTATATATAGAAACAAAAGTTGGAGAAAAGAGCACAGAAACAATGAACAATGATGGGAAGAGTATAATTTTAAACTTCTAATTGATAATACATCACATTAATTAAGCTTAAGTTACACTTGATTCCAATGACAGCTTTCTTTTTTTGTCTTACTAATTGGAATTTGCAAAACATGTACAGAGTCACTCCCAACATACTCAGATCGGCTTTCATTTTATTCCACTAGCTCAATTACCATATGGCAAGAGACTACTAATTCACCAATTTGTTCCAAAGAAGAAGAAAGAAAAGAAGCTCAAACAAGGTCTTTAATCTTTCAAAAGTCCTTAGTAAACTCATTGGAGAAGCAAGGTGGTAGCTATCACATCTAAAAAAAATCTCTAGCTTCTTCAACGGCAATAGAGACGCAAACCAATAACAACTTTGCTGACCCAAACAAACTAACAACTTGTTCATATACATTATACAATGTAGCATGCCATCTCATTGTCATCGTTAGGAATGCATCACATCAGAAATTAAATCATTCAATCAATCTATAAAACACACTGCGAACAACTTTTTGGATGACGAAACCATTGATTGATCTCGAGAGCCACTGAAAAGCTACGTATGGTGAAATTAAACAAAGGAATAAGTCAGGACATAGCTAGAGACACAAACAGTTAAGTCTGAGTTCTCCAACTCCTGCAAGACTCTTGTGAGGAAACATGCACACAGATGGACTGGGTCCAGACACCAGAACATACTCTAATTAGACCCTAAACAGTTAAGTAATCGGATGGTGATGTGTGGAACCAACCACCACCAAGATTATTAATTGTTCTTCTTCTTCTTGGATCTACTGGAGAATTGAATAAATGGAATGGCATTTCGACCAAAAAGCAGTAATAATAATAAAGGGCAAGCAGCGTTAAAGCAAATGAAGTTCTAACTTGATTCTCTTCGGGCAGTCTTCAATATGTAGATATAACAAAGCTTACTATTTGGTCGATTTTGGCACAACAATATTAGTGAGTTGTTTAGGAAGTAATTAAACTAATGATGATTAATTGCAATCCAACTAATAATATATATTTTAGCGTATGCACGGCATATGCTGGTTAGCATATGCTTAATTGGCTGTTTCTGTGCATGTCATCAATTTAGTTTTGTTATGTATACTGAAGTATAAAATTTGTTATTATTATTATTTTTTTAAAACAAATGTTGGTAGGCCTACGTAATAATATTATTAATAAGTTTGTTTACTATTCAGTACATGCTCTTGGACGCTATTTTGGACCTATGACAAGTTTATTTGATTATTTTATGACTGATTTTTTAATATTAAAAAAAGAGACTATTTTCATAATATTGAGGAGTTAAATTTAAAAGAGTTACGGGTGCACGACTGTAACCCAGTCCTCGAGCCAGAGTTTGCAATAGATCCTGTTGGGCCAACAGTTCAACCAAAAATGTTTAATATAAAATACAAGCTTATTAATTATTGATATTACATATATTTTAATAATATTTTTAAATGTATTTGTTCTAGATTTCTAATAATTTATAATGCCATTTATTCTCTCTATTGTATAACTTTTTTGAGTTTTAAAAAACATTTAAAATTTAGCATGCCTAAATCGTAGGCTTGGGTTGGGCCGATAGTTTGATACAACATAATTTTTGACGGTCCAAGAAGTGAGTGGGGCTAGGATAAGTCTGGAAAAGGCTCTGTCTCTTACCTTTTATGCTTCCTAAGAAAAATAAAAGAGAAAAAATACCTTGAACTGCGCCAATATTAATAGGGTGGTAAATGAATCAACGGTTAATTGGAGAAAATTCCCCAATTCCAAACTGGCCTTTGCATGCACTCCCTACTTAAAAAATTCTTTGCATTCACTCCCTGGTGGATTGAGTATAAAAGAGTGAAAATTCAGTATGCATTGTAAAGATTTGAGTATAAATTGTTTGAGATTGAGTACTAATTCAAGAAATTTGAGTACAAAGTTTCGGTGACCCCTCATGTGAAAATCTTGATGTGGTGAGTATAAAAGAGTGAAAACTCAGTATACATTATAAAGATTTGAGTATAAATTTTTTTAGATTGAGTACTAATTTAAGAAATTTGAGTATAAAATTTCGATTACCCCTCATGTGAAAATCTTGATGTGGTGGATGCAACCTCATATACTCAAATTTTTAAATTTTATACTCAAATTTTTTGAAATCATACTCAGTCTAAATCAATTTATACTTAAATTTTGATAATGTATACTGAAATTTTTACTATATACTGAAACAATTTATATTCAAATTTCTTAAATTAGTACTCAATCTCAAACAATTTATACTCAAATATTTACAATTTATACTGAATTTTTACTCTTTTATACTAATAAAAAAATAACACACAAAACTGTCTTGTCAATCCTATCAGGGAGTGCATGCAAAGAAATTTTTGGTTGGGGAGTGCATGCAAAGCCAAGTTTGATGTTAGGGAGTTTTCTCAAATTTATCAAATTAAATTTTATAATATTTAAATTTATTTAATAAGATAATTGAGTCAAATCAAGTCAAATCTAAAATAAATCATGATCCCGGCCTAGCTCACGGGTGGCTCGACCGGCCAGTCTAGCGTCACGTCAAGGCGGGAAAGAGATAGGGGACCCTAGGGGCCCGGTGAACCGTAAGGCTCAAGCGAGCGATCGGGCCGATATCGGTCGGCCCAACTCGGCCTATTCAGGGTCCTTGAAAGGCCGACCTTGACTCAAACACACCTGGCTCCAATAGAGGCCCAACTAGCAAGTCGAAGAAGGCCCAACATGAGGAGTTCCCGAGCCGGGAAGTCCCCGAGCCCAATCGCTCGACCCTGAGATAAGGTCGGGTGTGGCGAGGCCGAGCGCCCCTGACTCAGTCACAATGATCGTAGGTACAGATTCCGCTCAGAGCCGCCGAACGACGCTCCTAAAAGAAGATGATCATAACCCTCAGGAATGCTCACTCACTCTCTGACATCACACTAGCAGAAGTAGTACGGGGTCGACATGGAACTGACACACTTCAGGCCCAAATTGCAGATATCTCGTTGACACCATGATCCTTCTGCCACCTCGTACCACGACCACCTACGTTTGCGTCAGGCCGACCAGCGCCGGGCGACGCACATCGGCAAGCCGACAGTGCCCCTTGCCTTATTCGGGCATGCAACGCCTTACCCTGCCACTATTGGCCACGCCCTGCCCTGCTCTCGCTTACGACAGGGAGTGGCAGGCCGGGCAGAAGCTGTCGGATCCCTCGGCTATATAAGCCCCTTTGCTCCCCGTCGCACAGGTACGCGCAAGAGTGTTATCTTCCACTGTTTCATTGCTCTTTTGCTCTTCTACCGGGGACTGACTTGACCGTCGGAGGGGTCTTGTCGAGGACTTTTCCCGGCGGATTTGCTAACGATCCTTCTCTCGCAGATCGGAGTCAGCATCCGCAGCTCGTAGCACTCGGGGACCACTTCACTCTTGGGAGTCCACCTTACTTCGCGACAGGATCAAATTTGGCGCGAGAAGGAGGGGCAATTCAGCCTGATTGGAAGTGCACGATGGAAGATCTCAACCGAGTGATGGTGATAGTTAGACTTGAGGAGTACGAGCTCCCGATGGCCGCCCGGACTCAGAAAACCCTCAAAGGCTTTCACAGGCAGGCAACCCAGCAATCCGAATCCCTGAGCCGTCGAGGCACGGCCACTCGGGAGGTCGGGGAAAGGCCGCCCGACCCGAGGGAGGCTTGACCCCCTTTCCCACTGCTTTCTACTGAGGGTGGGACAATGAGGCTGATTCTATGTCGATCGAGGCATCTGCTTCCAGTTAGACGCACAACCCACGTCCCGATAAGGGAAAGTCCCCAGTCGAAGCGTCCCCAGCCTCCTTGGTATGTAGCCCCTTCTCCTCTTGGATTCTGGAGGATTCGGTTCCTAAACATCTCAGGTTCTTCACCATACTTGAGTATGTTGGAATCACCGACCCAGAGGAGCACTTGATGAAGTTCGAGAGTGTGACCCTATTGCCTCAATATCCCGAAGGCGTGAAATGCCGAGCATTCTTGACCACGCTCTTGGGACTTGCTCAACGGTGGTTCGACCGACTCCTCAAGGTTTGAGGAGCTCAAGATGGCGTTCCTCCAACACTTCACCAGCAGCCGGAGGCACCATAAGACTAGCCTCAACCTGTTTGCGTTGAAGCAAGGCCCGAAGGAATCGCTTCGGGCTTACATCAAGAGATTCAATGGAGTGACGCTGGACGTGCCGACTACCACACCCGAGGTGCTGATTAGCGCCATCTCCCAAGGATTACAGGAGGGAGAGTTCTTTCAATCGCTAATCAGGAAGTCGCCGAAGGACTTTGATAGCCTGCTTGGGAAGGTTGTCAAATATATTAATGTGGAGGAAGCACAAGCCACCCGGAAGAAGGAGGTGGCTAACACACCAACCCCGAGCCCTGCGCAGAATAGTCGACCCCCAGGCGGACCCATCCGCAGCCCTGGGGGGGGGGGCGACCGGACGAGGATAGAGCGCAGGCACGTGCAACAGGTAGCTCAAGGGTGTCTGCCAACCCGTTGGAGGCCTTATTGTGCCTTCCACCAGAGTAATACGCACGACATGGAGGAATGCCGACAAGCTGGGAGAGACCGAGCTAATACCCCCAGGGGGCGGAGGGGGGGGGGGGGCGCTCGGCGGCTCCCGGGCGGGGCTCAGGTCGGGGAAGTCCGACCGCCGTCCCCGTTGTCGAGGAACCCAAGTGAAACCCCCCCCCCCCCCGACAGCTCGCAACTTGTTTCCGCCAGAGGAGCGGACCGGGCCCGAGGAGATGGACGAGGAGCAAGCCAACCGATAGAACGTCGTCCGAGGAAGAGTACACATAATCTCGGGCGGACCTACCGGAGGAGATTTCAATCGGGCCTGGAAAGCACAATTGTGTCGACTGGAGATTCACTAGGTTGGCACGAGCGCCGCTCAGGCGCAGGGTCCCCATATCAGCTTCGACCCCCAAGATCTACAAGGATTGGAGGTCTCGTATGATGACGCCCTTGTCATCATAGCCGTCATAGCCAACTACCAAGTCCACCGAACCATCGTGGACACGAGTAGCTCGGTCAACATACTCTACAAAAAAACCTTCGACCAGTTGCAGATCGAGCCGTCCCAACTGGAGTTGGTGGCCACTCCGTTGTTCGGATTCACGGGGAACTAGGTGCAGCCGATGGGGCAAATTCGACTGGCTATCTCCTTAGGTGAGGAGCTACTGAAAAGAACCAGGTGGTCCACTTTTCTGATAGTGGACGCTCCATCGGCTTATAACGCAATCCTGGGACGACCAGCCCTCAACGAGATTCGGGCAGTCACCTCGACCTTCTACCTCAAGATCAAATTCCCGGTCGGCGACAAGGTCGGAGAGTTCAGAGGAGATCAGAGGGTGGCCCGGAGATGCTATGTGGATGATGTCCGGTTGGAGAGTCAGAAGACCCCGCGCCCCTTCTCTAGCTGCAACATGGTGCATGCTTCCCCGTGGCCCGAGCTGCACGACGACAAGGAAGAGGTTCAGTTGCTTCTCGATCAAGAGGAAGCCCGAGTCAAGATAGCCGCCGGTTTTCCGTGCGAGCTGAAGGAGTCGTTGCTAGAGTGCCTGACCAGGAACCAAGATGTGTTCGCCTAGTTAGTAAGGGAGCTGAAAGGAGTCCGATCGGAGGTGGCCGAGCATCACCTTCACGTATATCCTAACGATCGGCCAGTCAAACAGAGAAAACGGGACTTCAGCGCGGAGCAAAATAAGGTGATCCAGGAGAAGGTTGAGAATTTGCTAGAGGCGGGCACATCTGGGAAGTCCAATTTCCGGCCTGGCTAGCCAATGTGGTCCTGGTAGCCAAGCTCGACAATAAGTGGAGAATGTGCATTGACTTTCGGGACCTTAACCGAGCATGCCCGAAGGACTGCTACCCTCTGCCCCGAATCGACTAGATGATTGACTCGACAGCGAGAAGCGAGCTCATCTCCATGCTGGACGCCTACCAAGGATATCACCAAGTACTTTTGGCAGCCGAGGACCAGGAGAAAGTGAGCTTCATCACGGCTGGCGGCATGTACTGCTATACGGTCATGTCATTTGGACTGAAGAACGCCGGAGCCACCTACCAGCGGATGATAAATAAGGTATTTCGCACTCAGATCGGCTGGAACATTGAGGTATATGTGGACGACATTCTCATCAAATCAGGCCGGGCGGTAAATCTGGTGGAAAATGTGGAGGAAACCTGCTAGACCCTATGCAGGTACGGGCTCAAATTAAATCCCGTAAAATGTCTTTTTGGGGCACGAAGTGGCAAGTTCCTCGGATATATATAGTTACCGAGAGGGGTATAGAGGCCAACCCGAGCAAGGTCAAGGCTTTGCTCGACATGCCTGTTGGTGCGACATGCATCAGTGATATCCTCCTCTAAGTGTTTCAATGTTTGACAATATACTTAAGTCAGTGATACATTGAACAAGGGATGGGTAGTCAAGAAAATTGGACCAAAGTGATGAAAAGTCCTAGTTAACCTAGGCACTATGTCTTGGCCGAGGGCTAGGCACCTAAGACCTGATCGAGAGTTGGGAACCTAAGTCTAGGCCGAAATAGGTATGCATGCAATCATTTGAATAGAAAATTCATAGACATGGATAGCACACATGATGAATACATAATTCTATTTGGTAAAGATGAACTAGACAGTTCCTTCTTTATTTTGGAAGCAAACTTGATCATGGAAGAATTTTAATACTAAAGTAGATCATACTTAAACATCATTAAGTTCTTTGACACATGAATTCCATAAAAAGTACTAGCCAAGGGTTCATATTGTTATAAAAACTAAAACAATAGAGATCAAAGTATTTGAGTCGAATTTTCCATAACCAATCATGTGAATGATAATTTTTTTTTCTTGGTCATGGGTTTGGAGCACCAAATATCAACCTCCTATGTTGATAGATGCTCCCCCTCAAATAATACTTATACAATTCGAAATATGGAGGTTTTGGGTACCCAAATTTTGGGACCTAAGGAATCTACAATGAAAGACTTTGGCACCCATGCCTTAGTCAATTTCTTTTTGACCCTAGGAACATTTGATGATCTAAAATGTGTTCTAGACATTAATGACACAAAGGTCGGTTCTTTAGGTCGGTAACCTATACTGGCCTTGTTGTAAACCGCCCTTTGGGAGTTTAAGATCATGTCTAGGGTTTTGGAGCTTGTTGAAAATTTTTCAAGAACAATCTTGAGATTTTCAATTTCACCCTTTAAGATCTTATTCTCATTCTCAAGGGATTCATTATGGAAGTCACCAATATCCTCAACCTTAGAGGATTTTAATTTTTTTACTTCCAACTTCAATGACTTAACCTTATTCTTAGATTTCTTTAACAATCTAGTTAAACATGCGATAGCTCTATAGCACTTTTTTAACACGGGAGAAATTACCTCTTCATCATCCGAAGATGATGAAGGGGCTGTTGAGGAGCTACTTAATTCATTATCACTTTCCTCCTTTGACTCCTCTAGTGCCACTAGAGCCACGTGACAGTGGATGTCCTCCTCCTCTTTTTCCTTCTTCTTCTTGTTGTCACCTGCCACTAAAGCAATACCTTTCTCCTTTGGACTTTTGTTAGAGATCTCATGCAACTCCATTTCACAAAATAGATCTTCTAACTTAATGATTGAAAGATCCTTGGATACCTTGTAGGCATCCACCATAGATGACCATAAGGCATTCCTAGGAAATGCTTTTAGAATGTACCTCACTAAGTCTCGGTTTTCCACCTTTTCATTGATGGAATGCAAGCCATTGATGATTTCTTTGAACCGACAATGAAGCATACTTACAGTTTCATTTTCTCCCATTGTCAAGTTCTGGAGTTGGCTGAGAAGGAGGTCCTTCTTGACTATCCGTGTATCTTGAGTTCCCTCATGGAGCTCAATGAGTTTGTTCCACAAGTCTCTGGCAGAGGTGAAGGGACCAATCTTGATCAATTGCTCTTTGGTCATCCCACATTGTAAGGTGACCACAACTTTGGCATTTGCTTCACCCTTCCGGATTTGCTCAGCCGACCACTTGAAAACTCAAGCTCCTTTCCTTCATTATCCTTTGGAAGGGAAAACCCTTCCTTGATAGTGAACCACAAACTCATATTTGTCTTAAAGTAAAACTCCATTCTTGACTTCCAATATGAAAAATCAGTGTCGTTGAGGAATGGAGGTCGGTTTGTGGTCAATCCTTCTCTTCCAGCCATCTCGTTGTAAGCTCTCGGATGTTAAGCCGTGAACAGAGCCCCAAGCTCTGATACCACTTGTTGGAACTGTTAGTGAGAGCCCTAGAGCCAATCATATGATGATTACTTTTTGGACTCATTGTATCATATTCTTGTATATATATTTCTTATATATAAAGGCATTTCTTATGGTTATTGTGCTTATGTGTATTGGTGCCAAATAACTTAGTATAATAACGTCCTTGAGTAGAAGGTTCTTATCTATATCAATCGATTAGTTGAATCGATAGTGAGATGATATAGAGAACACTACTCTTAATTATTCCTAGTCAAGTATTAACATTCAAGGACAATGTTAATGCATAGAGACTAGCATGTAGGTCAACATGATGACTTGATCTCACAAGTCATGGATATGAGATATCAAGTTGACACATGGGTATACATTAGAGAATGCATACTGAATGGCCCGCCATGAGAAAGTATCATGGATCGTTATATGAGTGTCATATACTTTCTCAAGTGACTATTAGTATGACTATAGTCCTAGACCTGAAGTTACCATAGTTCCCTACATAAGGAGTTACGTACTTTGACTTCGTCAAACGTCACCCGTAACTGGGTGGATTATAAAGGCGATTACTGGGTTTGTAACAAATTATGCGGAGGGATGTGAGTAACGTAGATAGGATCTATCCCTCCTATATGACGGGAGTGATATCTTCGTTCTTGATAGAGTAAGACCACTAAGTGCATGGTCATGCCCAAATAAGGTAATATTAGATATTGAGCTTATTTGATTATAGTGAGTCTACTTGGAGATCAAGACATATAGATTGATTTGAGGATGACACGGTCTATGCCTCATGAAAGATCAATCTAGATATCGAGGATAGAAGGACGTTGTCACATATTGTGATGGTCACAATTATTAGTCACAATGGTGATGTTGGATCTCGACATTCTTGTAACTTGGGTAGCAATGATGTGTTGCTAGATACCTCTCATTGCTTATGTCCTTAAATAGGTTTAAGGGCATTGCCAACGTTACAAGAACCTATAGGGTCACACACATAGAGCAATAGATAAAGAATAAGTCCATATGATGGACCGAGAGTAATGAAGTCAAAGATTGACTTTGGCTAAATATGGAAAGTCCATAAAAGGCAAGTTTGACTTGACTCAAATTAGACAACTTGAGTTGGACTCGAGTTTGATCCAAGTGTTGGATGAATCTAATCATGGGAGAATAATGAAGTCAAAGTTTGACTTTGGCTAAATATGGAAAGTCCATAAAAGGCAAGTTTGACTTGACTCAAATTAGACAACTTGAGTTGGACTCGAGTTTGATCCAAGTGTTGGATGAATCTAATCATGGGAGAATAATGAAGTCAAAGTTTGACTTTGGCTAAATATGGAAAGTCCATAAGAGACAAGTTTGACTTGACTCAAGCCACATCACGTAGACTTAACCAAGTGATGACTTGACATCATCATCAAGGCTAAGTAACCTCCCCATTTGAATTTTGAATTCAAATAAGGGGTTACCTAAGATGGTGGCCGGCCACTTAATGGCCATTAAGTGGCCTGCCACTTAAACACACAAAAAGATTCTTTTTGTGTGTGTGATTTATTCTTCTCCGAACTTGTTTTTGTTAAGTTTTCGGCTCTCCCTCTCCTCTCATATTGTCGAGACCCCAAGGAGTGCTAGCACATTTTGGGCTCTCCTCTCCACTCTCTTGCTTGTGTGGATACTTCTAGAGGGTTGCTACTTTGCGTCCTTGAGATTCGACACCAACCGAGGAGCGAGCGGGAATTGCGGGGCACGCATCGAAGGTAGTTTTTCTCTTCTCTAATAGATCTAGGTTGTAGATCGGTTTTGAAGCATGTAAACGAGCACTTGTAAATTTTTGAAATGGTTTTCTTCGCTCGGATCCTTTCTATTGGGGCTTCGGGGTTTCCGCGACGCGAAAAAGTGGTTTTCGCTGCCCGGAAAACCCTACAGGAACCCGGATGGCTAGAGAGGGGGGGTGAATCTAGTCGGACACAAAACTTTTGAGCTTTTCAAATCTATTCTGCACTTCAGAGTTATGCAGCGGAAGCAAATGCAGAAACAGAAAACTAAAAATAACAACCCAAAGCAAAGGAAAGCAAACCGACGCTAACACCTCGATATACAAGGTTCGGGGATAACTTGCCCCTACTCCTTGGCGTGCCCATAAGGTGGGCGATCCCTTTATCGTCGGCAGATCAAGCCCCGGTGAACACCGGATAAGATAGAGCCTCCTTATCGGTGGAGAAACCTCTCCACAGATCTCATGGATAATGGAACTTGAGTACAGGAGATCACACAAGATGGAACACTCACAAAGCTCTCACAGGAATGCAACAAGATCGCTCAAGCACAAAGCAACAGAGAGCACGAACATAGCCCAGCCAAACTTCCCAAGTTTCTGTCTTGTTCGCCTCCGCTCCTCTGCATCCAGCTTTTTCTCTTAAGCTCCGGCTCAACGTCGCTAGCTCCATCAGCACCACTGACTCACACCCTGACCCACTGACCTCTCTGAGCACTCAGTCCACTGGACACTCCTCCAGCTGAGCCTCCGTCAGTTGCCAGCTGCGCCTTCGTCAGTTGCCAGTTGCGCTAGACGCCGTTGAGATCTGAAAACACAATAGATCCAAACCTGCTCCAAGGAAAGCCTCCCATTGACCCTCCTTCAATGTTTGAATCACCTGCTATCACCTGCACACTCCAACAGAGGCTTAGCAATGCATATCAAAAAGAAATCAGCAAGTAGCAGAGAATCGGCAGTGAAAACAGACTTCTGACAGCATATTTGAATTAAAGTTCTGCTCCTGATCGGTCCCCAGACCGATCAGGGAGGAGCTTGATCGGTCATCAGACCGATCCAGCAGTCTTCTGCACACTCCTGATTGGTCCCCAGACCAATCAGGCTCCAGCCTGATCGGTCACCAGACCAATCAGGCTTGAGTGAACAGTGATTCTTTAATCAAATCCTAAGTCTCTGATCGGTCACCGGACCGTTCTGGACCTGATTAGCAAGGGAACTCAACTCACTGTTCACTCCCTGATCGGTCACCAGACCGATCAGGAGCTGTGCAGTGAGTGAAACACACACTCCTTGATCGGTCACCAGACCGATCAGACATCGCTGGATCGGTCACCAGACCGATCCACGAAGGAGCAGCGTGCCAACTGCCTGATCGGTCACCAGACCGATCCAGGGACGCAGACCTAGCCTTCCAAGCTAGGATTTCATTCACCTTAGCCCTCCAAGCTAAGGATTTTTCAATCTAACTCTCCAAGTTGGGAATTTGCACCTAACCCTCCAAGTTAGGACTTTTCACCTAGCCCTCCAAGCAAGGACTTTTCACCTAGCCCTCCAAGCTAGGACTTTTCACCCAACCCCTCCGAGTTAGACTTTCATCCAACCTAGCCCTCCAAGCTAGGATTTTTCACCTAACCCTCCAGTTAGGACTTTTCACCTAACCCTCCAAGTTAGGACTTTTCACCTAGCCCTCCAAGCTAGGACTTTTCACCCAACCTTCCGAATTAGGACTTTTCACCACCTGGCTTCACTCACCAGGACCCGGCTTCACTCACCGAGATTTCCAACACCTGGCTTCACTCACCAGGACCCGGTTTCACTCACCGGGATTTCCACCACCTGGCTTCACTTACCAGGACCCGGCTTCACTCACCGGGATTTCCACCTAGCTTCACAAGCTAGGACATGGCTTCACTCACCAGGGTTTCATGCCCAGTCTCCGACCAGGACTTTAACCCAAATTCGCTCAACCAAACTTAAATCATTGTCAAACACCAAAACAACAACCGGGCCAGACTGCATCAATAGACACCATCTGTGTGCTGGTGCAAGAGTGTTGCGTTCTCGAATTTGCATATATGATCTTTTGGATCTGTCTTGCCATCGTAGTTAGCGATGTCAGGACTACGAAACTGCTTCGGCGTGGGATCTTCTATGATGTCAAGCGAGAAAGGGGTGGAGGATGCCTTCTGGAAAGTCTTGGGTCCCTCCATCTTCCCCAGTCCTTTTCCCTGCCTTAGGGCGTTGGAAGCGATGGAGTTAGCTTTCTCCAGATCTCCCAGTGAATCCCGTCGATGCACTGGAGTTGTCACTGCGTGTCCCACCAGTGACGAGATAGATCTTTGGTTATGGTGGTGCGAGGTGGAGATTCTGGGGATCTCCCCTTGTCCCGATGTCGTTCGACGTGATGCGGCTTGCTCAATTTGGTAATGTTCGAGTGCACGCTTGACGGCGTTGGCGACCAAACGATCCAACTCCTCTTTCATCAAGATGATGGGTTGTCCCTCTGGTTCGGCCATTACTGTGTTCCTTCTGGTGCTGTGATTTAGTAGTTTCCCACAGACGACGCCAAACTTGATCTGGAAGGAATCGACGTGGATGATGAGTCACCAGAGTTCAGCCCACGAGGATGACGATGAAGGGAAGTAGATCGTGCCCTGCGAGATCAATACGAGCATTAATTGGAACACACCGGAGGTTTTCTGACAGAGCCTCTGACGCTCAAGCCAGACTTCAATTACTTGCAAGAGGACAACGAGGAAGAAGAATACTTGTGATTTCAGAGAGCGTACCCCTTTTTACCTACATATCTATGTACCTTATATACTCGAGGGATTGATTACACGTATCTTTAACGTTCTCCTCCACGTTCTTTATTCGTCGGTTACACGATAACTTTTGGGTAACGACTGTAGTGATTATTAAGGCCTTAATTGTCGCGTGTGACGGACAATAATTGTTTGACGACTTTCTTGATCCGGAAAGATGAACGGCTACTTGAAGTCGAGCTATCGGGTGCATTGACCCTTGGGCTCTGCTCTCCCGAGAGGGTCTTAGGACATCCTCTTCCGGGAGGTTCTCGGGCGTATATTATCCCGAGTTGGTCTCGGGGATCTATCCTCGCGAGGTGGTCTCGGGAGTCTACGGCTCGGCCTGACCTCAGGAGTCTGTCTTCTCGGGAGGTCTCGGGCCTATGTCATCCCGAGTTGGTCTCGGGGATCTGCCCTTCCGAGGTAGTCTCGAGAGTCTATGGCTCGACTTAGCCTCGGGAGTCTGTCTTTCCGGGGAGGTTTCAGGAGTTCGAAGTAGACGTTCGAGCTTGATGGACTCTGACACATAATTTTTCCATTTTATACGTCGACTCTGAGATGCTCAATCCCATCATTAACCAACTCATTAGGTCGCTCTATCCGAATCCACCGATCCCTTCCATTGATGGGTCGGATATAACCCACTGCAGCTCTAGCAAATTTCTCCTGCTTCCCCTATCTCACAGCGGTAGCACCGGAGCAGTCGCTGTGCGGAGAATATTGAAAAGAACCAAACGCTAGTGTAATAGTGTTGGATTTCATCGTTTGGCTCACCAATTAATGGGGTCCCTGTCGGGTCCCACATCTGGTTACGGGCGTGTCGATATGTAGATGGACCCACGTGGTCTGGTTACGGCGCTCTCGTCCGTTCGGATGAGGTTTGACGTCGTTAAATTACGCGTTTTATCTGTGTACTACGCAAAACGGCAAAACTGTACGTATGCTTTTTGGTGGGACTTGCTCATGCCCAATCACATAGAAGGTACAAGGCGTGGTATATCTCACGATATCAGGTATGATACAGAGTAGCCGCAGCTTTCTCGCTTTTTACTTGGGCGGAAAGCAAGAGAAATAGATAGACAGCGTCGACGACACGTGGTAGCAAAAGACGAGCATAGATTTCACAGTCTTCCAAGCGAATCAGAACACCCTCACATTTTGGCGAGAAAGATAGCATACACGTGTCGAGGCTAAGGAAGGAGCATTTTACCAAAAAGTAAAAAATAAACAAAATTTTAGTGCCAACCGTTAGTGATCTCAGAATAACTTTATTATGATTTACTTTATAAAATATATTTGGACATTATATATCAAAGCGTACACACGAATTAATCAAAAGGTATAAATTATTTTAGTATTTATCAAAAATCATATTTTTTTAATAATATTCTATTTTATCTTATGTCGAATCTAACCGCAATCTTTTTTTCCTTTCCACTATCCCTTATGAATACAACATATCTTTTCTTTTTTCTTTTCTCTTCTCATTCCTCCTTCTTTTTCATACATTTTCTTTCTCTTTCCTTTTCTTATTCTTCTCTCTTTTAGATGAATGCTTGGATAATATGAGACCTGATATTTTTCATATCAGGCCCGTATTGGGCTCGATATTTTTCACATTAGGCCCAACATGGGCCTGATATGAAAGTTGTTCGACTTCGATAGGACTGTCATCGACTGCGACAGCGATGACGGTTGGGACGTCGACCAATTGGGGCTAAGAGATCTCCAACCAACTTTGTTCAGTGGCTCATCAATCCAACAATGTTATTTTTACATTGTTCTTGAAGTTCTCTACTTTTTAATTTTGACTCGAGTTTTTTTTTTCGAAATCAAATTTTAAGGATTAAAAAAAATAAAATGAAATAAAAATTTATCATCAAATGGTTAAAATGAGTTGAAACTTACATATTTTTTAGTTTTAGATTTGAATATTAATATTTAAATTAATTAAAATATTCATTTATTAAATTTAAACTAAAATATCATATCTGGTCTATGTTGGGCCTGATATGATTCCATATCAGGTCCAATGTAGTCCTAATATGCAATCCATTTCAGGCCCAACAACCCCAATATGTGATCTTCTTAATTCTTCCTTATTACATTTTAATACCTCGGAGAAGTCCAAATAAACAATGGATAGCATATTTGAACTCTTTGTAATCTCAAAAATCCACGGGAAGTAAAAGTTTTGCAATTGGAGATCTCCAGTTGAAATCAGTGATTTTTGATCAAAACCCACTTATTTGACCTAGAGAACTTCCGATTACAAAAATTTCAGTTACAGTGGATATCTAAGGTTATAATGAGTTTAAATATGTTATCCATTATTTATTTCTACCTCTCCGAAGTGTTATAATGTAATAATGAAGAATCGAGAAAAAAATCTAATATTTGGCCCATTGGGCCTGATATGAATCATATCAGGCCCACGTTGAGCCCAATATTAGATTTTTTTATTCTTTGTTATTATATTTTAACACTTCGGAGAGGTCGAAATAAATAATGGATAGGATATTTAAACTCCTTGTAACCTCAGAAATCCACGGTAACTGAAATTTTTACAATTGGAGATCTCTAGGTCAAATCAGTAGATTTTGACCAAAAATCACTAATTTGACCTAGAGAGTTCCGATTATAAAAATTTTAGTTTTCGTGGAGTTCTGAGGTTATAAGGACTTTAAATATATAATTTATTATTTATTTTAACCTCTCCGAGGTGTTAAAATGTAATAACGGATAATAGAAAAAAATCACACATCGGGATCGATCGTCTAATATGGATTCCATATCAAGCCCACATTGACATGATATGGAATCAAGTCAACGTGGGCTTGATATGGAATCCATATTAGGGCCAACGATCACAATGTGTAATTTTTTCTCGATTCATCGTTATTATATTTTAACATATCGGAGAAAATCCAAATAAACAATTGATAGCATATTTGAACTCCTTATAATCTCATAAATCCAAAGGAATTGAAATTTTTGCAATTGGAGTTCTCTAGGTCAAATCAATGGGTTTTGATCAAAACCCACTGATTATCCTAAACAGCTCCGATTTCACAAATTTCAGTTTCCGTGGATTTTTGAGGTTACAAGAAGTTCAAATATGATATCCATTATTTATTTGGACTTCTCCGAGCTGTTAAAATATAATAATGAAAAATCGAGAAAAAAATCTAATATGAGGCCATTGGGCCTGATATGAATTATATCAGGCCCATGTTGGGTCTGATATGAAATCCATATCAGGCCAACGACCCCAACGACCTAGACAGCTTCGATTGTAAAAATTTCAGTTTCCATGAATTTTTGAGGTTATACAAAGTTAAAATATGTTATTTATTGTTTATTTTGACCTCTTCGAGGTGTTAAAATATAATAATAGAAAATCGAAAAAAAATCACACATTTGGGTCGTTGGGCCTGATTTGGAATCCATATCAGGCCCACGTTGGGCTTGATATAATTCATATTAGGCTCATTGGGCTCAATATTAGAATTTTTTTTTTGATTTTTCGTTATTACATTTTAATATCTCGGAGAAGTCCAAATAAACAATGGGTAACATATTTGAACTCTTTGTAACATCAGAAATCCACGGAAACTAAAATTTGTGAAATCGGAACTCTCTAGGTCAATCAGTGAGTTTGGATCAAAATCCACCGATTTGACCTAGAGAGCTCCGATTGTAAAAATTTCATTCCTGTGAATTTCTGAGGTTATAAGGAGTTCAAATATGCTATCCATTGTTTATTTAGACTTCTCCTAGATGTTAGAATGTAATAAAGAAGAATCAAGAAGATCATATATTAGGGTTGTTGGGCCTAATATGGATTGCATATCAAGCTCATGTTGGGTCTAATATGGAATTATATCATGCCCAACGTGGGTCTGATATGATCTTTTAGTTTTAATTTAATGAAAGAATATTTTAATTAATTTAAATATTAATATTCAAGTCTAAATTTAAAAAATATGTATGTTTCAACTCATTTTAACCATTTGATGATAAAATTTTATTTCATTTTATTTTCCTTTTAATTTTTAAAATTTGTTTTCGAAAAAAAAACTCAAGTCAAAATTAAAAAGTAGAAAATTTCAAGAACAATGCAAAAATAATATCGGTGGATCGATGTATCACTGAACGAAGTTGGTCAGAGGAGAGAAAAGAAAAGATAGGAAAGGAAAGAGAATAGGTTGCATGCATAGGATGAATGGAAAGGAAAAAAAAATTATAAATTAGATTTGACAAAAGAATAAAATTGGAAAAGTATTAAAAAAATACTGTTTAATAAATATGAACGTAACTTGTACCTTATGATTAATTTAAAAAATTACGCGGGCCCTTTGTTGAAATACGGTATCCAGATTCCTTTCATTAACGTTGAGAGGTGATAACTGATAATGCTATAGACTTGTCAATTTTTTTGTCCAGCGACTAGATTTCGCTCATCAATGGGATGATCCAATGCTTATATAACGATCACTTCATCTAACCAGAGGTCTTGTTCAAACAGGGGGAGATTAATATCTTTGATGTATGGGACAGATTAATGCTCTATTTATCTAAACCGCAGATAAAGGAGGAAAAGGAACCGATAAATCAATTGCGAGGCCATTGGGACTTGGAAGTTTTATTTTAAAGGAGTTCTACGTCGCAATTCCTTCGAAGGGCTAAGATAGAGATTATCGATAATTTGTGAAGTGGGCAGATGATCCCTATCGTGTGGCTTAACATTGATGCTTATAGCTGTTTTCTTCTGTTGTTAATTATTTTTCTTTTTTGTTTTCAGATAATTAAATAGATGCTGAATCGAGCTCGCCTTCTGATTGTGAAATGATCGCTTATCACCAGCTCAGAAGTGCAGTGGCAAGCGATTAAAGGATGAAACGAGAGCATGAAGAAGACGCCGGAAGGGAAGGTGATTATCCGGTGGTGATGAGGCCAGAGACAGGGAAGGGGAAGACGGTCCCAATGATGACGACGGGTGACGGGGAGTGCGGCGTGGACAAGTTGCTTGCGGCGCTCGGCTACAAGGTGCGGGCGTCGGACATGGCGGATGTCGCCCAGAAGATGGAGCAGCTGGACGTCGCCATGTCCAGCGACGACGCCTCTCATTTCCCGCAGTTCGCTTCAGATACTGTCCACTATGATCCTTCTGATCTCTCCACCTGGCTCGACAGCATGCTCTGCGAGGTCAACTTGCCACCTCCCGCTCTCCTCCCTTCGCCAACCGCCACGGCCGACTGTAGTAACGGCCACAGCTTGAGTATCTTCTCCAACTCTACCGTGACGAAGGACTCCACTGCTGCTCCCCCGCGCGCATCTGGCGTATACGACTTTGAGCCCGTCCCTTCACCGGCTGCCGCCTCCGTTGGCCGGATTGTTTATGGAGCGGAGCCCCAATCTGAGAAGATTTTGTCTCCCAGAGATCCGAAGCGGATGAGGACTTGCTCATCTTCGTCTTCTTCGGGTGGAGCGACGGGGTCAACGAAGGAGGTGGCCTCGTTTCTGAAACAAGCAACGGCGGCGGTTCCGGTGGTGGTGGTGGTGGACACACAAGAGACAGGGATCCGTTTGGTGCATGCCCTGCTTGCGTGCGGGGAGGCGGTGCAGCAGGAGAACTTGAATGCGGCGGACGCCCTGGTAAAGCAGATCTCGGTGCTCGCTCTCTCCCAAAGCGGCCCGATGAGGAAGGTGGCCGGTTACTTCGCGGAGGCTCTCGCGCGCCGGATCTACCGACATAATCCCCTTCCCCAGGCCGATCGCGTCGCCCTCGACTTCCTCCACTCGCACTTCTACGAGAGCGCGCCTTACCTCAAATTCGCCCACTTCACAGCCAATCAGGCCATCCTCGAGGCTTTTTCCGGCTGCCATCGCGTGCACGTCGTAGACTTCGGCCTGAAGCAGGGGATGCAGTGGCCGGCTCTGCTCCAGGCGCTCGCCCTTCGGCCAGGCGGCCCGCCGTCTTTCCGCCTCACCGGAATTGGTCCGCCGCAGCCGGACAACTCCGACGAGCTACAGGAGGTGGGCTGGAAGCTGACTATGCTCTCAGAGAGTATCGGCATCGATTTCCACTTCCGCGGCTTTTTAGCCTCGAGCCTCGCGGATATCGAGCCCCAGTTGCTGCTCGAGCCGGAGGGCAAGAAGGGCGAACGCGATGGAGGGGACGAGGCGGTGGCCGTGAACTCGGTGATGGAGCTTCATCAGCTTCTGGCACGGCCGGGGGCGGTGGAGAAAGTATTAGGGATGGCGAGAGCTCTGCGACCCCGCATCATGACGGTGGTGGAGGAGGAGGCGAACCACAACGGGAGAACGTTCCTGGAGCGCTTCACAGAGTCGTTGCACTACTACTCGAGCATGTTCGACTCGCTTGAGAACGGCGCCAATGGCGGGGCGGAGGAGGAGGAGGAGATAGAGGAGCAGCAGAGGCACCGGGCGATGGCGGATGCCTACTTGGGGCGGCAGATCTGCAACGTGGTGGCGAGCGAGGGAACGGATCGGACGGAGCGACACGAGACGCTTGGGCGATGGCGAGAGCGAATGGCGCAGGCCGGGTTCGAGCCCGTGCATTTGGGATCGAACGCCTTCAAGCAAGCAAATATGCTCCTCGCGCTCTACGCCAGCGGCGACGGATTCCGGGTGGAGGAGGCGGAGGGCTGCCTCACCCTCGGCTGGCACACCCGCCCACTGATCGCGACTTCCGCCTGGTGCGTCAGTGCTGCCGCCGCCATCCGTTGACCGAGACGTCGCTGTCGCGCGAGCATCTCCGGTCATCTTCGTGCGGCGCCACCGTATCGGGCGGGTCCCGCGCGTCATGCCCTCGTAGTTATTAACCGGAATGGCAGAGTTTGGTGGCGTGTCTGTTCCGACTCCCGTGCCTTTTTTGCCCCTAAATAAAACAATTTTAGATGGTTTTGCTTGTAGTTGTAGATCTCAATGTGAAATCGTGATGGCGTAATTTGTAGTAAGTCAGGAACCAATAAGATGGGCACTGTGGGACCCCCTCAAAATTTTGAGCATTTCATTTAAAAATATAACAGCATTTTGATTTTGAAAATATTATAACATGCGCTATAAGTAATTTATTTTTTTTCAAATATCTTTGTGACCGGTTAAGAAATGAAAGGATATAATTCCGATGGTGATCATATGGAAGGCGATAAGCTGAAAGAGCAGTATTCAACAATGTCGAAATCAGTAGGTAAGTTGGCTACCTCCACAAACAAATCCCCGAAAGACAGGAAAGATCATCACAGCCCTCATCATCGATTAGACTGGTCGATCTCCTTGTATGATATCTGATGCGGATCCGTGTGCGAACAGCCGACGTATCTGATTCTCAGGAATATAACAAACCATCAGATCAGCTCACGACTTTTGAGGACTTCGAGCATGAAAAAAAAACAAAAGAGTCCTGATTCCTACGAGTTGAAAATGATGAAGAGATGACGCCGCAATCCACTCGTGCAGGGTCATGCATATCCGGCCTTCAGATTTCCACGAAAGCAACGTCTTTTCTTTCCCATTTGAAAATCCTTGCTTAAAGTCCAAGAAGGCGAGCAGATGTTTGTCGTTGTGTATGTGGGATTGTCGCCGCTATCAGTAGCAGTGTTCCGGCCGGTTATGGCTGCCGAATTCAAGGCATCGCCAAACAAGCAAGCGCAGATGGATTCTTCACCAAGAAAGAATAGTGACGTGGCAATCCAGTTGGTAGCTGATTAATGCGGCGGGCACCAAGTAGGCGGCTTGAGATGGAATTGGCAATCTCTGAACAACCGGCGGAGAATGATATGGTAATCCAGTGGGTACTCGATTAATGCGCCGGGCTCCAAATAGGCAGCCGGCAACCCGCTGCGCTTAGTATAGAGTTTTTTTTATCCCTAATATGTCGTACCATGTCATGTTTAAAATTTAAAAATCTACTTCGTTACAGGGGCGTAGGAGAGTGGGGTTTGGAGGGTGCGACGGCCGCTGAAAATTATGAAGAAAATTCGTGGGGAAAAATAAAAACACACATAATTATAAATTATAAATTTTTCTGATTTTTTTTTTACAAAAGCCTAATTAAAATATATCCCGTGTTTTATTTTCTATCTCACTTATATTTTCCCCCCTCTCTCATAATTTATCTTTTTTTCTCCTATCAAACATCCACGATTCGATCCCAAACTTAGACACATTTTGCAAGAATTTTCCTTCAAATAAGGCGCACAGCCATAGATGTTGGGCTTCTAGGCTACTTGTCGGAGGAGGTTATCCGCTACAAACACTTCCTAATTTACTCTAATAGCAGGTAAAAAACTTTCATGTGGTTGGGTAAATCGCCTCATGTTCAATATTACCTGATTTATTATTTTTTTTGAGAATTTATCAAAAGATGTATCCTACTTTATTACTTACCAAAAGATGTACTCAATTATGTATTCTTCCTATTTTATCCTTGTCAAATTTAATTTTTTTCTCCTCTTTTCTCTCTTCTCGTCTCTTTCTTCTTTTTCATTCTCTCTTTCTCTGTAACTTTCCTCTCTTTTTACGCATGCATACATGAATGAATATTCAAGGGACTAATATGAAATTATATCAAACTCACGTTGAGCCTGAAATGAATCATATGAGACCCAATATATGATTTTTTTTTTGTCGATTCCTCCTTATAACATTTTAACATCTTGAAAAAGTCAAAATAAATAATGGGTAGCATATTTAAACTCCTTGTAATCTCGGAAATCGACAAAAATTAAAATTTATATAATCGGAACTCTCTAATTCAAATCAGTAAGTTTTGGTCCTAGAGAGCTCTGATTGGATAAATTTCAGTTCTCTTGGATTTCTGAGGTTAGAATGAGTTCAAATATATTATTCATTAATTATTTTGACTTTTCCGAGGCATTAACATATAATAAGGAAGAATAGTCGAAAAATCACATATTGGGCCCGTTGGGCCTGATATGATTCCATATCAGGCCCAACGGGCCAATGTGATTTTTTTCTCTCGATTCTTTCTTATTACATTTAACACCTCAAAGAAGTCGAAATAAATAAGAGATAGCATATTTAAACTCCTTGTAACATCAGAAATCTAGGGGAATTAAAATTTGTGCAATCGGAGCTTTCTAGGTCAAATTAGTGGATTTTGATTAAAACTCACTGATTTGACTAGAGAGCTCCGATTACATCAATTTTAATTTCCGTGAATTTCTGAGGTTACAAGGACTTCAAATGTGCTATCCATTGTATATTTCGACTTTTCTGATGTGTTAAAATGTAATTAGGAAGAATAGTTGAGAAAATTTCACATTGGGCTTGTTGGACTTGATATGTAATCATATCAAGGCCAACGTGAGCCTGATATGATTCCATATTAGACCCAACGTGAGCTTGATATCGAATCTATATCAGGCCAGCAGGTCCCATGAGAGATATTTTCTTGATTCCTCGTTACATTTTAATACATCGAAGAAGTCGAAAAAAAATAATGGATAGCATATTTGGACTCCTTGTAACCTCAAAAATCAACGGGAACTGAAATTAGTACAATCAGAGCTCTCTAGATGAAATCAGTGGGTTTTGACCAAAATCCATTGATTTGACATAGAGAGCTCCGATTACATAAATTTCAGTTCCTCTAGATTTCTGATATTACAAGGTATTCAAATATGCTATCCATTATTTATTAACTTTTCCGAGGTATTAAAATGTAATAAGGAAGAATAATTGAGAAAAACTCATATTGGGTTGTTGGGTCTGATATGGAATTATATCAGGCTCGTTTATCGATTCTTCTTTATTACATTATAACATCTCGGAGAAGTCGAAATAAACAATGAATAATATATTTGAACTCCTTGTAACCTTATAAATCCATGGGACCTAAAATTGGTACAATCGGAGTTCTCTAGGTTAAATCAATAGGTTTTGAAGAATTGATAAAAAAATCTTATATTGGGCCGATATGATTCATATGAAGCCCAACGTGGGCTTGATGTAATTTTATATTTGGCCATTGAATGGTTATGAATGCATGCATACATAAAAAGAGAGGAAAGAGAATGAGAAAGAGTGAAGGAAAAAAAGAAGAAAGATAAGAGAAGAGAGGAAAGAAGAGAAAAAGTTAAATTTGACTGGAGGGGTAAAATAAAAGAAATACAAAATTGATTGCGCTTTTTGGTAAATAATAAAGTAGACGTCTTTTGATCAATTTGGAAACCTATATACGCCTTTTGGTACATAATAAAGTAGGATATGTCATTTTTTTCTTCCTCCTCTAATCCTCTTCTTATTTTTTCCAAACCTTAATTTTATCATCAAAATTCTCCATCGGACGTTGTTGCCACTGTTGCCCATATCATTGTTGCCACAAGCTATTGCTATAAGCATTGTCGTCATTTGTTGCTAGTGCCGCTATTATTGTTTCACCAACGCTCTATAGCAAAATCGCCCTTCCCATTCTAAAGTCCTGGCTACGCCTTGTTATATATAAAAAAAAACTCTTATAATTTTTTTACCCTTTAACAAAAACCTCGAACCTTAATGTCTCCGATGGGGTTAAGTGTTGGATCGAGAGAACCGATAAAGGGAGGTGAATATCGGAAAACGTTCGGATTTAAGAAATAGAGAAATTACGCAGCGGAAATTAAAACAAACAAACGCAAACACCAAGGTTTTTTACTTGGTTCGGAGTCGCGTTCGACTCCTACTCCAAGGCCCACGGTTGTTGACCGTTTACTGCGGGCAATTCTATATGTGCGTAAAACGGTTTACAAATAGATTTACAATTGCAATATAGTAAACATAGAAAAAGAAAATTGCTCTTCGTTACCGATGTCCAGTGTAGAATGTTTCTCGGAGCAAAGGGGCGTCGTCGACGCTTGTATCTCGAGTCGGGAGGTTTCAGGAGCAAAGCGCGAGAGCAGAAGAGCGTGGTTGCGTTGAATGAATTGAGTGTTGAAGCCTTAGGGTCGAGGGCCCTTTTTATAGCACCTGGGGGCGCCCGGAACATCGGGGGCGCCCCCCACGTGTCAGCCGATCCGCTTCGCTCTCGGTCAGTTCTGATCCCTTAAAACTCGGGATCAGGTTTTGACTGGGGCGCCGGGAACGCCGGGGGCGCCCGGGTTGACCAGGTCTTTTCTTATCTGTTGGCTTCGATGGGAGTTGCTTCGTTAGCTTCTCCTGGGGCGCCCGGACCATCCGGGGCGCCTGGGAGCAGCGGGGGCGGCCGGGAGCACGGGGGCACCCTGCCCATGAGCTGCAGAAGCAGTTCCCTTGCTTCAGTTGTTTGTGTTCACCTTGGGGGCGCCCGGGACACTCCGGGCGCCCTGGTCAGCTGCTGCCTCACTCCTTTGAGGCTCTCTGAGCTGCAGACACTCGTTCCTTCGGTCCTGCATCAAGGGTTAGTCCAAAACTGTTAGAGATTCTGCGCCGCAAAAATCGCTTTTTGCGTTGCGGAAACCCCAGAAGTTCGGCCACGGGATCCGTGCGAACATAAAATAAATTACGAGTACGAGTTTCGCTACTAAATCTACATTAGATCTACATGATAGGACCATTACCCTTGATGCGTAGCCCTTCGCTTTCCCGCTTGTCCAAAAGCCGCCGGATCTCGTAGAGTATCAAGGCAGACACTCCTCTATATGTATCCACGCGAACAAAATAGATGGATCAAAAACCTTAGGTGTGCTAGCACCTTCTCGGTTTCGACGAGAGGAGAAGTAGAGCAAAAGAAAATCCTTAGAGGAAGAAGAAGAGCCACACAAAAAGGGAACCAAAATCCCTTTTTGATCATCCTTGGTGGCCGGCCACTTAATGGCCATTAATGGCCATTAAGTGGCCGGCCACACATGCCATAACCTCCTCCATTTGAATTCAAATTCAAATGGGAGGGGTTACCACCTTGGAAATGATGTGGCATACACATTTAGTCAAAAAACAAGCCAAGTCATCACTTGGTCAATTCAAGGTGAGGTGGTTTTGGTCAAGTCAAACTTGCCTTTTATGGACTTTCCATATTTAGTCAAGTCAAACTTGACTCCATTTCTTCTCCCATGTCAAGTCTAACTTGAAGTGGAACCAAGTCAAGTCAAACTTGATTTGGATTTAGGTCAAGTCAAACTTGCCTTTTATGGACTTTCCATATTTAGTCAAGTCAAACTTGACTTCAATTTTTCTTCTCCCATGTCAAGTCTAACTTGAAGTGGAACCAAGTCAAGTCTAACTTGATTTGGATTTAGGTCAAGTCAAACTTGCCTTTTATGGACTTTCCATATTTAGCCAAGTCAAACTTGACTTCAATTTTCTCCATCTATTTGTTCTTTGCGTGTGACCCTATAGGTTCTTGTAACGTTGGCAATGCTTCTAACCTCTTAGAAACATAAGCAATGAGCGGTATCTAGCAACACATCATTGCTACCCAAGTTACAAGAATGTTGAGATCCAACATCACCTTGTGACTAATAATTGTGACTCTCACAATATATGATAATGTCCCTCTATCCTTGATATCTAGATTGACTCAATTGAGGCATAGACCGTGTCATCCTCGAGTCAATCTATATCTTGAACTCCAAGTAGACTCACACTAATCAAATGAGCTCAATATCTCATATTGACTCATTTGGGCATGGCCATGCACTTTGTGGTCTAACTCTATCAAGAATACGATATCGCTCCCGTCATATAGGAGGGATAGATCCCATCTACATCACTCACATCCCTCTCCATAATTTGTTAGATACCCAGTAATCGCCTTTATAGTCCACCCATTTACGGGTGACGTTTGACGAAGCCAAAGTACGTAACTCCTTATGTAGGAATCCATGGTGACTTCAGGTCCAAGGACTAATAGTCATACTAATAGCCACATGAGAAAGTATATGACACTCATATAACGATCCATGATACTTTCTCATGGCGGGTCATTCAGTATACATTCTCCAATGCATACCCATGTGTCAACTTGATATCTCTATATCCATGACTTGTGAGATCAAGTCATCATGTTGACTTACATGCTAGCCTCTACGTATTAACATTGTCCTTGAATGTTAATACTTGACTAGGAATCATTTAGAGTAATGTTCTCTATATCATCTCACTATCGATTCAACTAATCGATTGATATAGATAAGAATCTTCTACTCAAGGACATTATTATGCTTAGCTATTCGGCACAAATACATGTAAGTATAATAACCATAAAACATGCCTTTATTTATACACAGGAATATGATACAAATGAGTCTATATAATCATCACATGATTGGCTCTAGGGCTCTCACTAACAATCTCCCACTAGCACTAGTGCCAATCACTGTAGTATCTAATACCCAATGATCTAGTGTGACCATCATGCTTTCTCTATGCCAAAGCCTTGGTCAGGGGATCTGCGACGTTAGCCTCTGAGGGTACTCTGCATATCTTCACATCTCCTCTATCGATGATCTCTCGAATGAGATGGAAGCGCCGTAGTATATGTTTGGTCCGCTGGTGTGAGCGAGGTTCCTTAGCCTGCGCAATAGCTCCATTATTGTCACAATAGAGCTCTATGGGATCTGCAATGCTAGGAACCACCCCAAGCTCTGCTACGAACATGCGGATCCAAACTGCTCCTTTGCTGCCTCTGATGCAGCAATATACTCAGCCTCTGTTGTAGAATCAGCAACTGTGTCCTGCTTCGAACTCTTCCAGCTCACAGCGCCGCCATTCAGACAAAACACGAACCCTGACTGCGACCGATAATCATCCTGGTCGGTCTGGAAGCTAGCATCACTGTAACCCTTTACAGTTAGCTCCTCATCGCCCCCATATATCAAGAAATATTCTTTAGTCCTTCTCAAGTACTTAAGAATATTCTTGACCGCTATCCAGTGACGCTCACCTGGATCTGACTGGTATCTGCTCGTCATACTTAAAGCATACGAGACATCAGGACGAGTACATAGCATGGCATACATGATAGATCCTATGGCCGAGGCATAAGGGATCTGATCCATGCGGTCTCTCTCCTCTCTAGAAGAGGGACTTTGAGTCTTCGAAAGACTCATACCATGTGACATAGGCAGAAATCCTTTCTTGGAATTCTGCATGGCAAACCGAAGTAAGACCTTGTCAATATATGTACTCTGACTTAGGCCAAGCAATCTCTTAGATCTATCTCTATAGATCTTGATGCCTAAAATACAGGCTGCTTCACCTAAGTCCTTCATTGAGAAACAGTTCCCCAGCCAAGTCTTCACAGACTGAAGCTTAGGAATATCATTCCCAATGAGTAGTATGTCATCCACATACAATATGAGAAAAACTACTATGTTTCCTTCAACCCTCTTGTAGACACAGGGTTCATCTTCATTCTTGATGAAACCAAACTGTTTGATTGCATCATCGAATCGAAGATTCCAGCTCCGAGAAGCTTGCTTTAGTCCATAAATGGACCTTTGCAGCTTGCATACTCTGCCAGTATGCTTTGGATCTACAAAACCCTCAGGTTGTGTCATGTACACATCCTCGAGTAGGTTCCCATTCAGGAACGCGGTTTTGACATCCATCTGCCAGATCTCATAATCGTGGTATGCTGCAATAGCAAGCATGATCCGAATGGACTTAAACATCGCTACTGGAGAAAAAGTTTCATCATAGTCAATACCATGAATTTGTTTGAAACCCTTTGCTACCAGTCTACCCTTATAGGTATGCGTAAGTCCTCCCATGTCAGTCTTTCTCTTAAAGACCCACTTACACCCAATGGGTTTTACCCCTTCAGGTGGATCAACCAAGGTCCAAACTTGGTTGGTGTACATGGAATCCATCTCGGATCTCATGGCCTCAAGCCATTTCTCAGAGTCTGGGCTCATCACAGCTTCCTGATAGGTTGTAGGCTCATTCTCAATGAGCACAACGTCATTGTCATCAGACAAGAGAAATGAATATCTCTCAGGCTGATGACGTACCCTACCAGACCTGCGAAGAGGTAGGTCTACTTGAACAGGCTGTTGTTCCATAACTCCTTGTGTAACAACCTCATGATCCACAACATTTTGTGGTTCCTGTTCAACCTCCATCAAGGCCTCAGTGCTATGGTCCATATCTTGAAGTTCTTCAAGATCGAACGTACTCCCACTAGTTTTTCTAGAAACAAAGTCCCTTTCTAGAAAAACCCCAATCTTCGCCACAAACACTTTGTGCTGACTGGGAATGTAGAAGTAATATCCCTTCGTTTCCTTGGGATATCCTACAAAATAGCACTTATCAGATTTGGGTCCCAGTTTGTCTGAGACTTGACGTCGAACGTAAGCCTCACAACCCCAAATCCTCATAAAAGACATCTGGGGACTCTTCCCAGTCCATATCTGATATGGTGTCTTTACTACAGCCTTTGATGGAACACGGTTAAGAGTGAAGGCTGCCGTGTCCAGAGCATATCCCCAAAAGGATATAGGAAGATCTGTGTGACTCATCATGGATCGCACCATATCTAATAGGGTACGATTCCTCCTTTCGGACACACCATTCCATTGTGGTGTTCCAGGAGGAGTGAGTTGGGACAGAATCCCACACTCAGCTAGATAGTCACGGAACTCATGGCTGAGGTATTCTCCACCTCGATCTGATCGAAGTATTTTAATACTCCTGCCAAGCTGGTTTTGTACTTCATTCTTGAATTCTTTGAACTTTTCAAAGGATTCTGACTTATGTGTCATCAAGTACACATAACCATATCTACTGAAATCATCAGTAAATGTAATGAAGTACCTATAACCACCTCTGGCAGCAACATTGAAAGGCCACATACATCGCTATGTATAAGACCTAACAAATCGGTTGCTCTTTCGCTGTGTCCACTGAATGGAGTCTTGGTCATCTTGCCAAGAAGGCAAGACTCGCATGTCTCAAATGATTCAAAATCAAATGAGTCCAGCAAACCATCTCTATGGAGCTGAGATAGGCGACTCTCATTTATATGGCCTAAGCGACAGTGCCAGATATAGGTTTGGTTCAAGTCATTAGACTTGAGCCTTTTGGTATTTATGTTATAGATAGGGTTTTCTAAGTCTAGAAGATAGAGTCCGTTCATCAGAGGTGCACTACAATAGAACATTTCATTTAAATAAACTGAACAACATGTGTTCTTTATTATAAACGAAAATCCTTTCTTGTCTAAACAAGAAACAGAAACTATGTTCTTAGTCAGAGCAGGCACATAATAACAATCATCTAACTCTAGTACAAGCCCAGAGGGCAGAGATAGCATATAAACTCCTGTAGCAACAGCAGCAACTCTTGCTCCATTGCCAACTCGTAAGTCCACCTCGCCCTTTGTCAATGCCCTGCTATTTCTCAGCGCCTGCACATTAGTACAAATGTGAGAAGCACATCCGGTATCTAATACCCATGATGTAGAAATAGACAAATTGACTTCTATAACATGAATACCTGAAGTAGAAGTCTGACTTCTCTTCTTCTGGAGATCTTCCATATATTTCTTGCAGTTCCGCTTCCAGTGTCCGGTCTCACCACAGTGGAAGCAGGTAGCATCCTTGGCAACCCCTCCTTTGGATTTCAGTGCTTTGCCCTTGCCCTTGCCCTTGGCTTGAGACTTTCCCTTGCCTTTGGGCTTGCCCTTACCTTTGTCCTTCTGCACCATCAAAATGGGCTTGGCCTTCTTAAGATTGAGCTCAGCAGTTCTTAACATGCTGAGCATCTCAGGCAGGGGCTTGTCAATTTCATTCATGTTCTAGTTCATGACAAATTGACTATAACTTTCGGGTAGGGACTGCAAGATCAAGTCTGTGGCCAGCTCTTGGCCCAGTGGGAATCCCAATCTCTGTAAATTCTCTATGTACCCAATCATCTTGAGTACATAGGACCTACGGGAGTCCTTCTTGCATCTTGCACTGAAACAGTGCCTTAGAGATCTCAAATCTCTCGTGCCTTGCTTGTCCTTGATACAGTTGACGCAGATGCTCAACCATATCGAAAGCATCCATTAACTCATGTTGCTTCTGAAGCTCAGAGTTCATGGTTGCGAGCATAAGGCATGACACATCTAATGCGTCATCTTGATGCTTCTTGTGAGCATCACGGTCAGCTCGCGTGGCACTGGCAGGAGGTGCCTCAGGAATAGGCTGCTCCAGAACGTACAGTTTACGTTCTTGCTTGAGAACTATTCTCAAGTTCCTGTACCAGTCCAGGAAGTTTGCTCCGTTGAGCTTGTCCTTCTCAAGGACAGATCGCAGGGAAGAGTATTTGCGTTTGTCGACATGGCAATC
>JAGFNQ010005616.1:0-55371 GCA_024364735.1 Boesenbergia rotunda | reverse complement strand
ACCGTCGTACCGTCGTACCGTCGACCATCGACCGTGCCATTACTCATACTAGGTCTTCCACCCTGGGTGTGGATTTTTGCCTTCCCAGGATTCAAACCCTAAACCCAGGCTTAAATCTTGTTCTTTATGAATCCTGAATACCAATTGAGCTCAATTGGTATTCAGGATTCATAAAGAACTAGATTTTAGCCTGGGTCTAGGGTTCGAATCCTGGGAAGGCAAAAATCCACACCCAGGGGTGGGAAGACCTAGTATGAGTAACGGCACGGTCGATGGTCGATGGTACGACGGTACGATGGTCGTGAGGACCGGTAAATGGGCCGGTAGACGGGCCGGGTCGTTACAGACTTGACTTCCTAAAACGTTTGAATCTTACTTGGAAGGTAAGAAGACCAGGAGGCATTTCTAAGCCAAGGGGCATAGAGCCAAAGGTATGTAGGAGTTGGTTTGCCTTGATAAGTATATGTCCTTAGTGTATCCAGAATAGAGGTAGCTTTGAATACTTTCTTTATTTTATAGACATTTATTCAAAGGTCAAAGTACATTTACTTGATGTACCACAAGTCTGATACTTTGATGAGATTAAAGAAATCAAGACTGATACGGAGAAACATCATAGTAAAAGTATGACGACATTACGATTAGATCGTAGTGACAAGTACCTCTTGGGATAGTTGTATGACTTACTTGTCAGAGATTGGGAATCAATCTCAATTCACTGCACCCAGTATGCCCCAACAGAGCGGTGCAACACAAAGAAGGAAAAGGTCTATTAAGGTAATGGTTAAGACAATGATAAGCTACTCTGAGATTAGCCATATTTGTTCGAGGGATATGCTCTGGATACAACAGTGTATGTACTTGATATTATCTAGGGCAGTAGTCTCTAAACCCATAGAAATGTAGACTAAGTGAAAGCCTAGTCTAAGATATTTTCAGATTTGGGTAGCTCAACACATGTGCAGAAGAGAGATACTGATAAGTTGGAATCTAGTGGACTTGTTCGTAGGCTATCCTAGGGGAACAAAAGGTAGTTTAATAGTCCTAAGGATCAGAGAATATTTGTTGGTACGAATGTTTGATTCTTAGAAAAGGACTATATAATAAACCACAACCCCATGAGTAGAATTATTCTTAAGTAACTAAGAAGGGGGCATTCTGTTGGGACCGGGTGCATGTTGACATGGATACGGGTTCGTAATTTTTAAAATTAATTACGTGCAGCGGAAGAATTAGCATAAATAATTTCTCAAATTATTTTAACCACGTATCTAGCATGCAACCTTATGATATGTGGACATGATCATAAATTAAAATTTTGCAGAAAGTAAACTAATTTACTCAATACCTCGCGTAACTCGAAGTAAGGGACGAGATCCAACTGTAGCGTCTCTTGGAAGCTCCGCCTCTATTCGCGTCCACGTCGAGTTCTCTTCGGGATAACTTCGCAAAGTCATGAGTTTCGTGCCGACAAGAACTACTAGATTCTCCAAAGGTACGACAAGAATATCAAGAGAGAGAGATGGAAACTAACCACCAAGTAACGGAATCAAGATTCCGGGGAGAGGAAGGAGATGCGACCCGCTTCTTCTTCTTCTTCGGCACCTTCTTGGTGGAGATGGCTCACGGCAACTTGAAGGGGGTGCCGGCCCTAGAGGGTGGTAGGGGCGCCGGCCCTAGAGGAGGTAGGGGTGCCGGCCCTAGAGGAGGTAGAGGGAGAGAACGAGAGAGAGAGAGGGCTTGCTACTTGATCTCTTGAATTCATTTCCAAGCCTTGCCTATGCACCTTTATATAGTAGCCTCTCCATTGCCAAGTCTCCCCTTTAACGGAATAAATTTTCATAAGAAATTTATATTATAAATTTTCTTATGAATTATTCCGTTATGCCAAGTTTTATTATAACTAACTTTATAATAAAACAAACACATCTCCCCTTTTATTATGGAATAAATTTTCACAAAAATTTATTATATAAATTTTTCTTATCATGAAAAAATCAATTCATAATTGATTTTATAAAATAAAATAAACCAATCCATGGTTCATTTTAATTTCCATAAAAAGAATAAATTTATTATATAAATTCTTCTTATCATGGAAAAATCAATTCATAATTGATTTTATAAAATAAAATAAACCAATCCAACGTTTATTTTAATTTCCATGAAAATAAATTTCTTTATATAAATTTATTTATCCATAATTTTATAAAACAAATCGCGCTTGATTTATTTTATAATTTAAACCAAATAAATTGGTTTCCCTCCTTTATTGTGGCCGGCCAAACCAAAGAGGGTGGGCACCCTCTTTGCCCGGCCACACCAAGCCAAACCCTTGCGAATTAAACTCATTTAATTCGTCCAATAAGCCTTCAAAAGACTTAGCCATTTTAAGCTTCCGATGCGCCTCTGATAAATTCAGATTCGACTTATTTCTCTTGATTGGAAAATCTAATTTTCAACTCGTTTTAAATCCCTCGGATTACTCGTAGTGCGTGTGACTAAATAGGCTTTCGATTTATGTTGGCCGTCTATAATTCATCAATTATAGAACGATCATGAGTGGCACCTAGTAGTACATCATGATCCCCAATTAATCGAAAGATCAACGGTTGACCTCAGAAATTATTCTGAAACCCTTCAGCAGCTCTAATGAATCGTGTCTCATTCCCTTCACCATCTTATACCCACTTGGTTCAGGACATGGTCTATGTGTGCCAGTCCCCACTAGGCTGACTACATCACACCTAGCCCAAGTAACGTTCTTTCGTCCTTTGGATTCTAATTACTCTCATGTATATAAGAGACTCATACTCTGAACATGTCATGCTCTGGCCAGAGGCTTTGAGTAACAATCCGACGATAGGCCTTGGGTATACATCTCCTCGCAAGGAGTGGTGAATCCTTTGTAGGCTGTTCAATCATCTTCGGGCACTTCGGCTTATACCCAACCATACTGGGTCCACACCTCCTTGGAGATGCTTGCTTAAGATGTTAAATTATAAGTCTCCATGACCAAGATGACTTGAACACCGCAAGTCAAAGGAACATCGCACTTAAGCTGCATTAAGAACTTCACTGACATGTCTATATGTAGACTACCATGTGATGTTTTACAGCCAGTCACTCCAATGAACTAGTTCCCTTAACTAGCATTCATGTTTATCTCCGGACATCCCAATGTCACCAGCCAGTGAGAATCAGCTGATTAGAGAATAACCCATGCTAGTCTCAACAGAATTGATAGTGTCCTTATTTATCAATTCATCGACTAGGGACTATTTCAATACTTCACAATTGCACTTCTAGAGATAATCACTAGTTGTGAATTCATCACAAATTCTCTCATGCTGTGAATTGTATTGTGGACATTCAGTAAATGAGTTTAAGATCTCAATCAAATACATAGACATGTATACTTAAATAGTGAATATTCATTTATTAAAATAAATGTTTACAATAATAAGGTGATTGCCTTAGGACACTTCTCTCATATTACTAACACATTCTAACCATAGTACCAACTGTATAAGAGGGAATACCACAAGTTACTGCACCTCGTGTCACAGAAGATACACAGGGGATTCCTTATCACAGTGGGAGAGTTGATAGTCAACCTAAAGGATTCATGTTCCTAGAGAGTCATTGGACTTGGTCCTTGGTGAACATGAACCGGATCCCTGGACTTATGACAAGGAACATCCACTTTGAAGAGATAATCCAGTCATATGGATTTGTTCAAAGGACGGTTGAGATTTGTGTATATAAGTAATGTGACGGAAACAAAGTGATATTCTTGTGCTATACGTAGATAATATTTTGTTGATTAGCAACAATAACGAAATACTATCAGACGTAAGGGTATGGTTGTCCAAACAATTATGAAAGACTTAGAAATAGTAAGACACATCCATGGGGATCAAAGATCTAAGGGATCTCCAGACAAGGATGATGTGCTTATCCCAAGTTTCATTTAAGACACTGTCTTAACTCGTTTTAGTATAGAAACCTCCAAGAAAAGTTTTGTACTTTTCAGATGTGGAGCTACTCTATCTAAGGAGATATGTTTAGATTATCAAAGGAGATAGAACAGGTAATGGTGGTTTCTTTAGCGTCGGCTATACGAAGTCTTATGTATCCTAAAAACGAGACCAGATATCTGTTGTGCCGTGGGCATGGTTAGCAGATATCGGAGTAGCCCAGGTCAAAGAAATTGGATTAGGTAAAAACATATATTAGTACCTGTGAATGACTAAGGATTATATGCTGGTTTACCGGGCAGACCAATCTCCTGTGGGTTATATGGATACATAATTCCAATCAGATAAGGGCAAATATAAGTATTCCTCGGGGTTTTGTGTTTACTTTTAGGAGGTGGAACCATTATATGGGAGAGTGTCATGCAGCGGCTGCGTGATGGACTCCACCATGGAAGCTGGATGGATGGCAGTCTCTGAGACGGCCAAGAAAGCTACATGGTTTAAGAACCTCAAGATGAACTTCGATGTGATTCCTGGTTTGCTCAGAGCTATCACATTCTGTTGTGATTAAAATGGTGCAGTTGCAAACTCGAAGGAATCACGAGTCCATAAGGCGAGTAAACACATAGAACGCATGTACCACTGATAACTACCATTTTGTTGATCAAATTAGGTCTCAAATCCATGTTTTGATCCCTTTTTATATGCTTAATCTTGTATTTACATTAGGTTCCATGAATTATTGCTATTTTAACTTTGGATGCTAATCTTTGTATATTTGAGATGTTTTGACATTAAATTTGAATCTAATTTTGTAGGCTTCGAATGATCATGGACCTAGATCAAATTGGATCAAACTTGAGTACAGACTTGGCTTCGATCAAGGGGATCAAGAGATGAATAACTGTGGGTCGTCCAATCAAGAAACGGGGAGATCTGAGCCATCTGTCAACTTTTGATCGATCCGAGCTCAAGATAGAGTTAATCATGACCACAGATCAAGATCTGAAGTTTTGGACCAAATCAGAAGCCATCTGACCATTGGATCAAGCTTAAGAGGAGTCTAAACCATCCATTCAAAAGATAGGGAGATCTTAGACATCTGTTGCAGATCTGGATGATCCAAGCTACTGAGAGGCAGATCCTGACCATTGATGGAGATCTGGAAGGTTTGGACTCAATCCGAGTTGATCTGACCGTTGGATTAGGCGAGGATGATCACAGCCGTTCAAATTCAAATGGGATAATTTAAATCAGAAACATCTCTGCCCAGCTCGAGTCGTCGTCGCAGAGTCGCGAGTTTTCATCTGTTCTTCATTTTCTTTATCATTTTCTTCATCTGTTCTTCTCCGATCCGCGCGGCCACATCAAATCAAAGTTTGTTTCCAAGATTTCAGATCATCAAGATCAATTTCCAGTTAAGTATGCAGCCAATTTCTTCTCTGAAAGGAGCTCAGGTGAGGGTTTCGCCGGAGTTCTGTTCCTGCCAATTGCTTTGGTTTGATCATTGGTTTTCTTCATCCGGAGCTGTCGAAGCGTAAGAGGGGTTCTCGAAAGTGTTCTCATAGTTTCTGAGTTCGATCGCATTCCAGCCAATCAAGAAGAAGAGCTTGGTGGGAGTTTTTTCAGCTTCTAATCGATCTCTGTGATCGGACAGAGACGCTTCTGATCGGTCCCCAATCCGATCATAAGGAGTCCTGATCGGTCCCTGACCGATCAGGAAGATCCATACGAACTGATCCATTGCAAATTGAACTGGGAAGTAGATCCTTCGTTGGTTTTCGAGCTAGAGGGTTTCTAGCTAGACATTTGTGTGACGGCAAGGGGAAAACTTGTCAAGAGACTGGTTTGATGTTCAATTTAGGAAAATTTTGTGTTTCTAAAATGCTTGTTTCATTTAGTTGTTTCAATTTGAACCTAGCTAGAGTTCAGTTACATTTCTTTAGATTCTACAATTTAGCTACAGATTTGATGCTTTCATACATTCAAGTTGAGTTCTTAAATTTCAATTCCATCGTTTTGAATTTAATGGCTCAGTTGTCAAATAGGTTAAGTGTAGTTTCCTGAATTTTGAGTTAGTTCTGCTTTAGCTAAGTCTATTTTGTTTCATATTGTTATTTCATTCCTTATCGCAAAAACCCCCATTTTACTAGAAAACCCAAAACATTAAATGACGAATTCAAGCTTGAGTTGAGATTCACAACTAGTCCTTGGAAAAATATGACTTGAGGCCCCTATACTACATTTAGATTTGTGAGCTAAGAGTTTTCAACATATAAATATCTAAATTTGAGGCTCATCATGACACTTGATTGTGGGCTAATTCATCAAATTTTTGGCGTCGTTGCCGGGATAAGGGCGAATATAGGTATTCCTCGGGGTTTTGACCAATCTCCTGTGGGCCATATGGATACACAATTCCAATCAGATAAGGGAAAATATAAGTATTCCTCGGGGTTTTGTGTTTACTTTAGGAGGTGGAACCATAGGTTGGAGGAGTGTCGCGCAGCGGCTGCGTAATGGACTCTGGACCATGGAAGCTGGATGGATGGCAGTCTCTGAGACGACCAAGAAAGCTACATGGTTCAGGAACCTCAAGATGAACTTCGATGTTATTCGTGGTTTGCTCAGAGCTATCACATTCTATTGTGATTAAAATGGTGCAGTTGTAAACTCGAAGGAATCACGAGTCCATAAGGCGAGTAAACACATAGAGCGCAAGTACCACCCAGGAGAGGAAAAAGCTATTGTTGCCTAGATTACATCAGTGAGCGACCTAGGAAAATCTTTTCACTAAGGCATGTTGGGATCTCCCGGCACCAAAACACAAAATGCAGCGGAAACAAGATCCCTTGAGCAATCCATACGAACGAAAAACTCATACAAAATTCATCTATCTAATAGATCTATCTATAGTGTATACCTTTGGAGTGTGACCTTCGCTTATCACGCTCGTCCAAGATGCACCGGATCTCTTGCACGTTCAAGTGTTCGTGCCTCTATTCGTATCCACACGGACACAATCTCTCAACTTCAGGAAGAACTACCTTAGCTGTGCTAGCAACTTGATGTAGTTCACAAGACCACCAAGAACCCCAAAGGGGTTTCGGCCAAGAGGGAGTAGAGGAAGAAGAAGAGGAAGGGAAGAAGGGAAAGTTCTCACTTTCTATTCAAAATGACTAGACTCTCTTTTATACTCATCCCATGAATATGAAGAGTATTTTGTCTCTTTGACTTCCCTTCATTAAAGCCAATAAAGACCACATCTTTTCATATGACTCTTCACCTTCACTTCATCCAATGAAGAGAGACTTTTCTCTTTCGTTCATTAAACACTTTAATGAAGTTCCAATGCAATTCCGACCGGGCCTCTCGGGCTCCCGACCAGGTCTCCTGACCTAATCTGCCGAGCAAGTCATCGAGCTCCTGACCCAGTCTGTTGATCGTCGAGCTCCCGACCCAGTCTGCCGAGCTTTCGACCGAGTCTGTCGAGCGCCGAGCTCCCGACCCAATCTGCCGAGCTCTCGACCCAGTCTGCTGAGTTCCCAACTCGGGCTCCCGACTTAGTCTACCGAGTTCCCAACTTGAGCTCTCAACCAAGTCCCTGAGCTCCTGGCCCAGTCTCGCGACTCGAGTCTTCCGAGCTCCTATCCCGAGCTTCCGAACTAGTCTCCCGAGTTCCTAACTCGAGCTCCCGATTAGATCTCCCAATCGGATCTCCCGAGTTCCCAACTCGGGCTCCCGATCAGACTTCCCGAAGCATCATGTCTTTAGTGTGTGACCCAATAGGTTCTCGCGACGGTGGCAATGCGCCTAAACACTTTAGACACATAAGCAATGAGCGACATCTAGCAATGCATCATTGCAACCCAAGTAACAAGAAAGTCGAGATCCGACTAAACCTCCGTGACTATGATAATGTATGACCTTGTCTTTCTATCCTCGATATATAGATTGACCAATGAGGCATAGACCGTGTCATCCTCGATCAATCTTTGTGTTTCTTGATCCCCGAGTTGACTCACTCAAACAAATGAGCTCAATATCTCATATTGACTCATTTGAGCATGGTCATGCATTTTAGCAGTCCTACTCGATCAAGGGGCCCACAGATATCACTCCCGTCATATGGGAGGGATAGATCCCATCTACATTACTCACATCACTTCGCATAATTCATTACATACCCATTGATCGCCTTTATTGTCCATCCTGTTATGGGTGATGTTTGACGATACCAAAGTATATAACTCCTTATGTAGGGAACCATAGTGACTTCAGGTCTAAGGACTTTTTATACTAATAGTCACATGAGAAAGTTTATAACACTCATATGACAATCTATGAAACTTTCTCATGGCGAGTCAATTCAGTACACTTTCTCTAATGTAAACCCATGTGTCAATTTGATATCACATATTCATGACTTATGAGCTCAAGTCATCAATTGATCTACATGCTAGTCTCCATGCATTAATATTGTTCCTGAATATTAATACTTGAGTAGGAATAATTTAGTGCAGTGTTGTCTACATTATCTCACTATCGATTTAACCAATCGATATAATGTAGATAAGAACCTACTACACAAGGACATTATTATACTTAGTTATTTGGCACAAAATAATGTAAGAATAATAACCAAACATGCCTTTATTAATGATTGAATATGATACAAAAGTCCTTAGTCAATCCTCACATAATTGACTTTAGGACTCCTACTAACAATCTCCCACGAGCACTAGTGTCAATCACTATAATATTTAATACCCAGTGACCTAGTGTGACCATCATGCTTCTTTTGTGCAAAAGCCTTGGTCAAAGGATCTTCGATATTAGAATCAGTGTGTACTCTGCATATCCTCACATCTCCTCTATCGATGATCTCTCAAATGAGATGGAAGCGCCGTAGTATGTGTTTGGTCCGCTGATGAGAGCGAGGTTCCTTAGCCTGTGTAATAACCCCATTGTTGTCACAATAGAGGTCTATCGGGTCTACTATGCTAGGAACCACACCAAGCTCTGTAATGAACTTCCGGATCCAAACAGCCTCTTTTACCTCCTCAGATGCGGCAATATACTCGACCTCTGTTATAGAATCTGCGACTGTGTCCTACTTCGAACTCTTCAAGCTCACAGCGCCACCATTCAGGCAATATACATATCCTGACTGCGATCTGAAATCATCCCTGTCTGTTTGGAAGCTTGCATCACTGTAACCTTTTACAGCTAGCTCCTCATTGCCTCCAAATATCAAGAAATATTCTTTCGTCCTTCGTAAGTACATAAGAATATTCTTGACAGCTGTCCAGTGACTTTCACATGGATCTGACTGGTACCTGCTCGTCATGCTCAAAGCATACGAGACATCTGGACGAGTACAAAGCATGGTGTACATGATAGACCCTATAGCAGATGCATAAGGGATCTGATCCATACGGTCTCTCTCCTCCTTAGAAGAGGGGCATTGAATCTTCGAAACACTCACACCATGTGACATTGGTAGAAATCCCTTTTTCGAATTCTGCATGGCAAAATGATTAAGTACCTTGTCAATATATGTACTCTGACTTAAGCCAAGCAATCTCTTAGACCTATCTCTATAGATCCTGATGCCTAGGATATTGGCTGCTTCACCTAAGTCTTTCATTGAGAAACAATTCCCTAGCCACGTCTTCACAGACAGTAGTGAAGCGATATCATTCCCAATGAGGAGTATGTCATCTACATACAAGATTAGAAAGATAACTGTGCTCCCACTTACCCTCATGTAGACACAGGGTTCATCTTCATTCTTGATGAAACCAAACGCTTTGATTGCATCATCGAATCGAAGATTCCAGCTTTGAGAAGCTTGCTTTAGCCCATAAATGGACCTTTGCAACTTACATACATTTCCAGCATGCTCTAGATCTACAAAACCCTCAGGTTGTGTCATGTACACATCCTCGAGTAGATTCCCATTCAGGAATGTAGTTTTGACATCCATCTGCCAGATCTCGTAATCATGGTAAGCTATAATAGCAAGCATGATCCGAATAGACTTAAGCATCGCAACTGGTGAAAATGTTTCATCATAGTCGATACCATGGATTTGTTTGAAACCTTTAGCTACCAATCGCCCTTTATAGGTATGTATGAGTCCATCCATGTCAGTCTTTCTTTTAAAGACCCACTTACACCTGATGGGTTTAATTCACTCTGGTGGATCAACCAAAGTCCATGCTTGGTTAGTGTAGATGGATTCCATTTCGGACCTCACGGCTTCTAGCCATTTCTCAGAATCTGGGCTCATCACAGCTTCTTGATAGGATGTAGTCTCATTCAACTCAATAAGCGTAACATCATCATGGTCAGACAAGAGAAATGAGTTTCTCTCAAGCTGACGACGTATCCTATTAGATCTGTGAAGAGGTTGGTCTACTTGAACAGCTTGTTGTTCCACAACTTCTTGTGCAACAATCTCATGATCCACAACATCTTGTGGTGTCTGTTCAATGTCCATTAAGGTCTCAGTGCTAACTGTATCTTGAACTTCTTCAAGATGGATTTTACTCCCACTAATTCTTCTAGAAATAAACTTATTTTCTAGAAAAATATCATTTCTAGCGACAAACACTTTGCCTAGTATGGGATTGTAAAAGTAATATCCCTTTGTTTCCTTGGGATATCCTACAAAATAACACTTATCAGATTTGGGTCCTAGTTTATTTGAGACTTGACGTCGAACGTAAGCCTCACAACCTCAAATCCTCATAAAAGACATTGTGGGACTCATCCCAGTCCATATCGTATATGGTGTTTCTATGACGACCTTTGATGGAGCTCGGTTAAGTGTGAAAAGAGCTATCTCTAGAGCGAATCCCCAGAAGGAAGTAGGAAGATCTGTCTGACTCATCATCGATCGTTCCATATCTAATAGAGTACAATTTCTCTACTCTGACACACCATTCCACTGTGGTGTTCTAGGTGGAGTGAGTTGTGATATAATCCCACACTCAGCTAGATGGTCAGAAACTCTTGGCTAAGGTATTCACCATCTCGATCTGATCGAAGCATCTTAATACTTTTGCCAAGTTGGTTTTGTACTTCACTCTTGAATTCATTGAACTTTTCAAAGTATTCTGACTTGTGTTTCATGAGATACACATAACCATATCTACTGACATCATCAGTGAAAGTGATGAAGTACTGATAGCCTCCTCTAGCTGTGATATTGAAAGGGCCACATACATCAGTATGTATGAGTCCTAACAAGTCTGTCGCTCTTTCGCCGTGTCCACTAAATGGAGTCTTGGTCATCTTGCCTAGAAGACAAGATTCACATGTCTCATATGATTCAAAATCAAATGAGTCCAGTAATCCATCCTTATGGAGCTGGGATATACAACTCTCATTTATATGTCCTAAGCGACAATGCCAGAGATATGTTTGGTTCAAATTATTTGGTTTAAACCATTTGGAATTTATGTTATAGATTGGGTTCTCTAGATCTAGAACATAGAGTTCATTCTTCAGTGGTGCATTACAATAGAACATGTCATTTAGCATTATAGAACAACATTTATCCTTTATGATAAATGAAAAACCTTTCTTGTCCAAACAAGATACTGAAATTATGTTCTTAGTTAATGTAGGTACATAAAAGCACTCCTCTAGTTCTAAGATAAGCCCAGTGGGCAAAGACAAGGAATATGTTCCCTACAGCAATAGCAGCAACTCTTGCTCCATTGCCTACTCGTAGGTCCACTTCGCCCTTAGTTAATGATCTAGCTCTTTGAAGGCCCTGCACATTAGTACAAATGTGAGACACGCATCCGGTATCTAATACCCAAGAAGAAGAGATAGATAGATTAACTTTTATAACAAAAATACCTGAGATAGAAGTCTCACTTCTTTTCTTCTTTACTTCCTCCAGGTAGAGTTTGCAGTTCCTCTTCGAATGTCCGGTCTCACGACAATGGAAGCAGGTCCCTTCCTTGACACCTTATTTTTAGCCTTGGATGTAGTAGAGTTGGCCTTGCCTTTGGCTTGGGTCTTACCCTTGCCTTTAGGCTTCCATTTGCCTTTGCCCTTTTGTACCATCAGTACATTACCGGTTTTGGTTTTCTTAGGATTAGGTTCAGCAGTTCTTAACATGCTGAGCATCTCAGGCAAAGGCTTGTCAATTTCATTCATGTTGTAGTTCATGACAAATTGATTATACCCCTCCGGCAATGATTGCAGGATGAGGTCCGTTGCCAATTCTTGGTCCAGTGGAAATCCTAGTCTTTCAAGGTTCTCGACATACCCAATCATCTTGAGTATGTGAGTTCCTACAGGAGTTCCTTCTTGCATCTTACATGCAAATAGGGCTTTAGACTCCTCAAACCGCTCGTGCCTAGCTTGCCTTTGATATAGTTGCTTTAGATGCTCAACCATATCATGTGCATTCATGTTCTCATGTTGCTTCTGAAGCTCATAGTTCATGGTGGCAAGCATAAGGCATGATACATCAAGTGCATCATCCTGATGCTTCTTGTAAGCATCCATTTTAGCATGGGTGGCAGTAGCGACAGGTGCTTCTGGAAGAGGTTGCTCTAGGACGTATAGTTTTCGTTCTTATTTGAGGACTATCCTCAAGTTTTTGTACCAGTCCAGGAAATTAGCTCCGTTAAGCTTGTCCTTCTCAAGGACGGATCACAGAGAGAGAGTATTTGAAGTGTTAGATGACATGGTGATCTACAACAGTAAAATTATGCAAAAATAAGTAACATATCTAATTCATTTAATTAGGCCTTTAATTAAATGATGCTCCCACTGAATCGTAGAGCTTTTGTAGGGGCTAGTCATGGATGTAGGCAAACTCAATTTGCCCGCACTACTAGCTCCAAATCAAATAGCGACTATATTTATGTGGGACAAGATCCATATTATACATCATCTTGAGTTAGCGTTGGCTAATCGCCCAAGAGTTGGTTTGCTTTGGCATATTTATGTGTGGGACATCACAATTGCCCTCTCGGACTCTACCAAGATAAAATGTGTTGCTTTGCTTTGGCAAACCTAACAACAAATGATTGAGGTAGTTTATGAGTAACAAACTTTGGTATGCATATTGAGTTGACTTAATTAAGATAAACATTTATCTAATCATGCATCACATACACACATTGCACATATCAACATATAAGCAATAAAATGTGACATGGTTATGACCCGTATACTATGGTCTTCTCAAGCCAATGAGAAGATCGATGGTCAACCTAGGGATAACATCTTCTCCAAGTGCATCCTCCGGTCATCAGTGCGGTTGACTTCCTTCTTGTAACTTCATCCTTCAATGGACACTCTACTCCTCATTTTGTACATTACAATTTAGGGAAACTCGAGTTACATTCGAGTCTAAATCTATTTTACAACTAGGAAAAATAGAGGCAAGGCATGACACGTAGGACGTATTATGAATTACATTACAACATGCACACACACACATATACATCCAATCACATTGGGGTTAAGGCCATAACCATGCACCATATCATCAATCATACACAATAAATTTAGGACATTGATTTTATTATGAGTGCAAAAACAAAATTTTCCCCTTGAGCAGAAACTCACGGCGGTCCCGCTAGTCCGTTAGTGGGCGGGGTCAAGGGGCAGCGCCCTTGCGGGGGCTCGGGGGCAGCGCCCCTGAAACAAAATTTATTTTGCTGACCCCGTGAATGAGTCGTTGCCCTTGATTCATCAAATGAATCCGAGACCCTTATTGCTACGGTATGATCTTCGGACTCCCATTTTTCGAGACGGTCTCGGGGCTCCTCTCCCGGGATGACCCGAGCGTCTGTCTTCCCGAGTGGCCTCGGGAGGCTTCGGCTCGATATTACCTCAAAGGTCTGTCTTCCCGAGTGGGAGGTCGGGAGCCCGACTTCTATATCATATAGTTATATGCAACTCATAATAAATCTTGTCCTACTTCTATATCACATATAAAAGCAAAAAAACGTTGTACGATCTTTCACAAGTGGCTCTGATACCACTGTTGGGATCTCCCGGTACCAAAACACAAAACACCGCGGAAACAAGATCCCTTGAGTGATCCATGCGAAAAAAACTCATACAAAGTTCATCTATCTAATAGATCTATCTAAAGTGTATACCTTTGGAGAGTGCCCTTCGCTTATCTCGCTCGTCCAAGATGCGTCGGATCTCTTGCACGTTCAAGTGTCTGTGCCTCTATTCGTATCCACACGGACACGATCTCTCAACTTCGAGAAGAACTACCTTAGCTGTGCTAGCAACTTGAGGTAGTTCACAAGACCACCAAGAACCCCAAAGGGTTTCGGCCAAGAGGGAGAAGAGGAAGAAGAAGAGTAAGGGAAGAAGGGAAAGTTCTCACTTTCTATTCAAAATGACTAGACTCTCTTTTATACTCATCCCATGAATATGAAGAGTCTTTTGTCTCTTTGACTTCGCTTCATTAAAGCCAATAAAGAGCACATCTTTTCATGTAACTCTTCACCTTCTCTTCATCTAATGAAGAGAGTCTTTTCTCTTTCCTTCATTAAACACTTTAATGAAGTTCCCATGCAAATCTGACCAAGCCTCTCGGGCTCCCGACTAGGTCTCCCGACCAAATCTGTAGAGCAAGTCACCGAGCTCCCGACCCAGTCTACTGAGCGTCGAGCTCCCGACCCAGTTTGCCGAGCTTCTGACCCAGTATGCCGAGCGCCGAGCTCCCGACCCAATCTGCCGAGCTCTCGACCCTGTCTGCCGAGTTCCCAACTCGGGCTCCCGACATAGTCTCCCAAGTTCCCAACTCGAGCTCTCGACCAAGTCCCTGAGCTCCTGGCCCAGTCTCCCGACCCGAGTCTCCTGAGCTCCAGAGCTTCCAAACTAGTCTCACGAGTTTTTAACTGGAGCTCCCGATCAGATCTCCCGATCGGATCTCCCGAGTTCCCAACTCGGGCTCCCGATCAGACTTCCCGAAGCATCATGTCCTTAGTGTGTGACCCAATAGGTTCTCGCGATGTTGGCAATGTGCCTAAACACTTTAGACGCATAAGCAATGAGCGGCATCTAGCAATACATCATTGCTACCAAAGTAACAAGAAAAGTCGAGATCCGACTAAACCTCCGTGACTATGATAATGTATGACCTTGTCCTTCTATCATCGATATCTAGATTGACCAATGAGGCATAGACCGTGTCATCCTCGATCAATCATTGTGTTTCTTGATCCCCGAGTAGACTCACTAAAATAAATGAGCTCAATATCTCATATTGACTCATTTGAGCTTGGTCATATGTTTTAGTAGTCCTACTCGATCAAGGGGCCCACAAATATCACTCCTGTCATATGGGAGGGATAGATCCCATCTACATCACTCACATCTCTCCACATAATTCATTACATACCCAGTGATCGCCTTTATAGTCCACCCTGTTACGGGTGACGTTTGACGATACCAAAGTATATAACTCCTTATGTAGGGAATCGTAGTGACTCCAGGTCTAAGGACTATTTATACTAATAGTCACATGAGAAAGTTTATGACACTTATATGACAATCTATGTAACTTTCTCATAGCGGGTCAACTCACTACATATTCTCTAATGTATACTCATGTGTCAACTTGATATTACATATCCATGACTTGTGAGCTCAAGTTATCAATTAACCTACATGCTAGTCTCCATGCATTAATATTGTCCCTGAATATTAATGCTTGACTGGGAATAATTTAGTGTAGTGTTCTCTACATTATCTCACTATCGATTCAACCAATCGATATAATGTAGATAAGAAACTACTACACAAGGACATTATTATACTTAGTTATTTTGCATAAAATAAAGTAAGTATAATAAGTAAACATGCATTTATTAATGATAGAATATGAAACAAAAGTCCCTAGTCAATCATCACATAATTGGCTTTAGGGCTCCTACTAACATGGTAGCGAGAGCTTTTAGGCATGTGAAGGATCAAGGGGTCAGATATATGATATTTTGCAAACAGCAAAGACGTTTAGTATAAATGGGAGTTTGTTAGGATGTATACTAAAAGCCTTGCTTTTGGTTAATGAACATTTACATTTTGCAAAGAGAATCACAAAATCACACGTTGAATATTTATATTAGTATATGCATAATATGACTCGTACTTTGCATTGTAGATAACATGATATGTGGTGACACATAGAAGATCATGATATCAGCTCCTTGCAGAAGTATAAGTAAGAGGCTCATAACCGAGATGGAATTGGACAAACCATCGGGATGGTTGTAGTGTAATTAGGTGTGGTTTGTCTTAACTATAGAATTACATTAGTGCACTTTGTGTGGATTGAGTAGGACCAAAAGAGAGGCCATCCAATTTTATACTGACTTCATAAATTAGATAGACCTTAGTTTTATATTATGGAGTAAAATCTCGAAACTCTGAAATAATATCAGGCACGCTTATTTAAATATTATTTCTTTGATTTACCAATGGTCGAGATCTATTCTGCTAGATCGATAGGCCGAGTAAGTTCGAAAATAATATTATCTAAATAGTGTGTTATTGATTATTGATGGAATCCGTGCCCTGGTGAGTCGGGATGATGATGTCCCCTTGATGAGTGATGGACCCGAGATAGATGTCACGAAAGTGGATCTCAAATTTAGATATTTATAAAGCTGGAAACTCTTTTTGCAATCAAAGAATAAAAGCGTAGTAAAGGGGCCACAGGTCATATTTTTCCAAGGGCTAGTTCAAGTTGGTTCGACTCGTGCTCGAGTTTATGTGTCGTTAATATTTTTTTGGGTTTCAAACAAAATCTGGGTTTTGTTTTGTAATGAGAAATGAAGAAAGCAATGAGAAGTAACGAAAACTTAACTAAGTGACTTAAACTAGGTAATGGTAGCTAAAGAACTTAACCAATAAGAAACCTAATCAAACAAATTCACTTAATCGAATCTGAAAATTTAATCTGATATTAGATGCAAGCCCAATGCAGAGCAAATGAATAAGAGAATACTTGAATCACAAGGAATCAAGGAAATCAATGTGCCAAAATGATACTAAGTACCAAAGCGGTAGTTGAAAATTCCGAATTGAAACTAATTCACTTCAACTTAGAAGACAAGCTAACAGTGAAGTGCTAATCATGAATTAGGGCAGGAATTCAGAAATGAATGCGACAGAATTCAGAATCTAACTTAGTGCAGAATTCGAATGTAAGAATTCAGAATGTGAAAGCAGAAATGAAGCATTGATCCAAATGCGAACTCAAACAGAACAGCTGAAATCAATTGCTCTAATCTAAGTTCGACAAAAACTTGTAAAAGAACCACCAATTGCTTGGCACATTTTCAGAAATTACCAGCTAACCTGCAGTCATAACACTGAATAGCAGAAATGGAAGGTAAACTTACTAGATTGAATTCAAACTGCTTCAGCAGATCCAATGATAGAACCAACAAATGAAAACTGAAATTGAGTCACTAATCTAATTCGGTAAAGCTTAAAAAAAGCTAAGGTTTATTTGGCACTAAATTCAGAAGCTATCAGTAGAGATTACAGAAACAAAAGGGAATTGCAAACTGAAATCTGATACGCTACAGTGGAACAAGAATGAGAAAATTGAATTGGTTTCAGAAACAATTCAGATACTAAGTAAGCTAATCTAAGTGCATTACTACACTGAATGTTGACTCAATCCCTGGAATTAAACCTAGACTTAAACTGAATTCTGAAATGAACTGAGAAAAATTCAGAAATAAAACTGACATTGCAGAAATGGCAGTGATACTCAGAAATGAAATTGAAACAAACTGAGATTACATGGAACCTTTAACTAACAAGTAAATTGTCTAATTAAAATGCAAATATGAAACCTAATCAAGGTAGAAATGATTCAAATAAGCACTCTAAAACATCTGATATGAAGACAGAAATCGAAACAATCTGCAGAACTGAAATTGTAGCTGAAGACAACAGAAATTTCATTAAAAACTAAGCCTCGATCGTTCCCTTGTCTCAATGACCTCCTTACCATCACACAAGGGCAAGCCAAGAACCCCTTCAACTCACAAATCAATGGAAAATTGGCTTCACTGTCAAATCTGCTCAAAATCTGCACTCAGCTGGGATAATCCAATCGATCTCCACGATCTCGCAATTCCGAGGTGTGCTGATGACTTGAAGATGATCAAAGAATACCAGAGGACCCTCCAGTAAGCTCCAATTGAAGAAAATGGCACGCGATCGCGATTGAAACCGATCAGATCACAGAAGTTGCTGAAACCCTCATGCAACTCTGCTCCAAGGCAATTCTGAGCTTGAATCTCCACTGAAGCCTTCTCCCACGGATCCAGATCTTGCTCCAAGGTGGTAATCGAGTTGGTCACGCCTCTGATGAATGAAATGGCCGAAGAAATGAAGAAAAACCGTGAAGAAATGAAGAAAGGAGCTAAAGAAATCCGAAGACGCGACGCTGAGATTTGAACAAGGGATCGGTTTTTATAGTTAAAATAGTGGACGACTCAGATTAATCCCACTCCATCCAACGGTTGATCATCGTCTGATTTGACTCAAATTTTCAAGATCTTGATCAGAGGTCAGGATTATCCTCAGGGTAGCTCGGATCTTCCAGATTTGAAGCGGATGGTTCAGATCACCTTGGTCTTTGAATGGACGGTCTAGATCTCTCTGATCGTGATCCAACGGCCAGATGATCTCCGATTGAGCTGAAACCTTCAGATCATGATCTGATCGCTAGATTAGCCTTAAACCCAACTCGGATTGATTAGAAGTTCTCAAATGGTCTAGATCTAACCATCTTTGCATCGGACGGTCCAAATTAGTTGACGCTTGATTCCTTTGATCTGGTCCACTTTTGACTCAACCTTGACCCAACATGACCTAGGTCCATGATCCTTCCAAGCCTACAAAAGTAGATCAAAAATTTAGTGACAAAACAACTCAAATATATCAAAATTTGCAATTAGGTCAAAAAAGAGTATAAATCCTAAAACCTAGGGTAAATCCACAATTACACAAGTAAAATATGGGTCAAACACGGATTTAAGCATATAAAATAATCAATAAAATGACACTTATCAATGAGCTCAAAAGGATCGTCATGTTAAATCTTCCAAGTGGACTATGGTCCAACATGATGAAAAGGTTGAGTGGTCCTAGTCAAGGATCAAGAGGATGATTAATTAAAATTGTCAGTAATTTAAATTAATCATCGGACATTCGATATCTTAAACACGGGGAGATGGACGACTCATAATAGGTGGAGCCCATATGAAAATATGGGGGTTGGTAAGGAAGTTCAATGGGGATCCTTTAGTGGAATGGATCTCCATTAATGGATCGGATTTTGATCCATTAGCGGGCCAAGACCCAACTCCTCCTCATGGTACCTACCATAGCCCCATATATACCCCATAGGAGTCATGAAACCAAGGCTAATTGATCAAGAATTAATCCAAGGAAAACCCTAAAAGCCTCTCTCCAATTTCCTTCCCATCTCTCTTTCCTAAGGTTGTGTGGCGTCGTAGCAAAGGGAAGAAGAAGAGAAGTTTTCTCTTTTTTTTCCTTTGGGTGTGGGACTTCAAGAAGGAGGACAACACCTTGAGGTGTTCGGCCAGTAGGAGAGAGGAAGAATTATGGCCGGCGGCAGCCACAACAAGGTGGTTTCCGGTGCCGGCGAGGAGAAGAATGAAGAGCAAGGAAGTGGTTGTTTCTCCATCCTTTTCCCTGCTTTCTTCTTCACCTTCATCCCTGTCCACTTCCTCCTGGTTGTGCGCAATAGAGTAGGAGGGAGTTGGAGCCACCGGCGGAGCTTTGGAAGCCATTGGCACCGGCGGTGGGGGAAGAAGAAGGTGGGAGTGCGGTTTAGGGTTTTGGATTAAGAGAAGAGGTTGTTTCTTTCTTTCCTTCTTCCACATCCTCTTGTGGTCGGCGATCCTATGGAGCAATGAGGATGGCCAGCGGGCCCAAGAAGATGATGGTTATGGCCGGCCAAAACCCTATTTGATAGTTGTTGCTTGGTGCAATGAAGAGAAAGAAGGAGTAGGATCAATTGCAAGCCCTTGGTGACTCTGTGTCATGGTAGACCGTCGCCCACACGACGTCCAAGAGGAGAGGGTCATAGGGTAGAAGACTGCGAGGTAAAAGACGAGGTATACCTCTCTTTTGCTCCTCTTGTTTTCTTGGTTATTTCATGTGATTATCTTATCATTGCATGTGCTTTAATTAATTATCATAGTTTAATTATCTGTTAATTAATATTTATAATTAATTGTGTCATGGACCTCGATAATAAATACAAAAATTGGCGATTCATTCGTTGTCTTTTCCGCGGTCAATTGATTCAGAAAGTTACAAGGTCTTGCTCTTGAGCTTGGCTAAGTTGTGACTTGAATCAATTGATACGATGACGAGATGGTCGTTTGGGAGACGGGTCTCTATTCGGATTGAATTGTTAATTCATAGACATAGAGAGGTCTCTCATGTTCGACCTCGTGGTTGCTTAGGAAACCCGCCAAGCCATACCACCGTACCCCATCACAAGGCACTCAAAGCTAATGCGCAAGTTTGTTCGCATCACATGTCAAATTTGTAATGTAGGCCATGGGATTCTTAGGATCCCTCTCCCACTTAGTTATTTATAATTGAGGAATTTTTACCATGCAAGCACAACAAACATATCAACAAAAAGCAATAAATAAGAAAAATAAATTCCAACTATTATGACCTTTTGTTCTTGAATATGCATCCCGTCGTGTCGTCACCTCGTCTCCACCTCCAAGCACTATGCGCAAGCTACATGAAGAGGATCTCCAAGCCGAGATTAAAAACTATTTTAATTTACATCCATCGATCGTATACTCCACGAAGGAGTGTACAACAAGTCTAGATCAAAAGTAAACTAAAATGCACGGCTAAACAATTATCATATTTAATTACAAAAATTAAATACTATCTAGCCTCGTCAACCCCGAGGATTCGAATAAATAATTACACACATGCACACACAATCACAAATACAACACATTAAGCCATAATAGTCGGATCTCGTGCCTACAACCAAAGAGATAGCCTACGCACATCCTACTATTATTCGGCATAATATTATATATGATAAATGCATAAATGTAACTGAATCCAAAACACACAAAATCGGAAACCTCATTTTAATACCAGTTGTTGGTTTCGACGGTTGGGCATGGGAATCCTTTCCATGTCCCCGGATTAAAATTTGATTAATCGAAACCAATCCGAATGGAGAACAAATTCCCAAACAACCTACTCATCATCGTGCTATCGGATTCGAGTGACGGCTTGAACAAACCTATTGTTCAAGCAATCTAACTCGTATAACCGATTAGCCGCGGAATAGATGATGAATGTATCGTCGGTTTTTGTGTTTATTATCGGGGTCCATGATAATTATCAACATGAAATATAAACATATGATAATTAAACAACATACAATAGTTAAACAAGATCAAAGGAACCAAACAAGAAATTATATCTTCTTGTTTACCTCGCGATCTTCTATTGTATGACCCAACCTCTTCTTTGACATCGAGTGGTCGACGATCTTCCAAGAACCGAAGTCAGCAAGACCTTCTTCTTCTTCTTCCTTGCACCGAAACCCTAATGGGTTATGTGGTTGCCGCCGACCAAAAGGAGAGGAAGAACTCCTTCCTATTGCTTGCGTCGGCTCCAAGAGGTGAAGAGGAAGATGATGAAGAAGAGAGAGATCTCTTCTTTCACATAAAACCCTAGTCTAAACCTCCTTCTACCTCCTTCTTAGTTTCGTCGGCCAAAAGAAAGAAGATGGCTTCTTTCATAGCCACCGGAACCTCTCCTTGCCCGGTGATGTCGCACGCTCAAAGAGGATGAAGAGAAGAGAAGAAGAGATGAAGAAGAAACGGTCCTTTCCTTCTTCCTTTCTCCCCTACCAAAGCTTCTTCTTCCTCTATGCTTGGCGCCGACGCAACCCTAGGAGAGAGATTGTGAGACAGAGAGAAAAGAGAGAGAGGCTTTAGGGTTCTCTTGCTATGCCTTGGTCTCATGACACATTAGGTATTTATAGGTTACAATAGGGACCATGAGGAGGAGTTGGGTCTTGGCCATCTAATGGATCAAAGCCCGATCCATTAATGATGATCCAATCCACTAAAGGATCACCATAGAACTACCTCACCAATCCTCATAAATAAATATGGGCTTCACATATTATGTGTACAAAATCTCCCTGTGTTTAAGATCTCGAATGTCCATTAATTAAATTACTTACAATTTAATTAATTAATATCTAACTCCATGAGTAGTACCACTCAACCTAATCATCATGTAAGATCAAGTCCACCTACAAGATTTCCATGATGAACTTTATGAGCTCCTCAAGGAGACATCATCAACCTGACTCACTAGAACACGATTTCCTTCTATAATCAATGACACACCATGTAAATAATATTATTTCCCAACTTACCGGGCCTATTGATTAACAAATAAATTTCTCCCATTGGTAAGTCAACGAAATAGATATTAAGTATATGTGCCCGCTATTATATCGGTATTAAGAGCATGTACACCATAATATTCGAGGTCTGATTTAATTATATAGTCAGTATAAATTGAATCACCTCTATATCAGTCCTCTCAATACACACAAAGTGTACTAGTGTAATTCTATACTCAAGATAAATCAATACCAAATTACACTACAATCATTCCAATGGTTTGTCCAAAACCATCTAGGTTGTGAGCCTCTACTTATACTATACAAGGGATTGATAATATGATCTTCTGTGTGACACCCCATACCATGTTATCTACAATGTAAAGTATTTGACAATAGCATGTATATATCAAATATAATATGTAAACAATGATCATGTGATTCTCATTCCAAAATGTAGATGTTCATACAGAAGTTAGGCTTTTAGTATACATCCTAACATAATCAAGCCAAACCAAATCAATATTGCGTCCCTAAGTTTCAAATCCATTATTTAAATAGACCAAATCAATGATATGATCCAGGGGGAGCAAATAAAAAGACCATTCATGCGATTAGGTAGCTTTAATTTAATACTTAGTCTGATGTGTGTTTATTTAGTTGTTTTTATTTATTATTATCTTTCTTAAGATTAAAAATAGTTAGTTAAGGACTAAATCTGAATGAAACTTGCACAACCTACTATTAGGGTGGGGCGAGCTAATAGTACGTTAGGAATGCTGTTTGGGGAGTCAAGTAGAAGAAGGCGTCTTCTATTTGGTCATCTTATTCCGGTGGAACTAGCCGAAGTTACCTCACCACATCCTCGACTATTTAGACCAAGAATTCTGAATGAGGAATTTAAAAATATTATTTTTTTTATGCGGATTTGTCTTGGAAAGGGTTGTTGATCCAATAAGGCTAAGGACAAAGAAGGCCTCTATGCCTCTCCAAGCCCTAGAAGCTAAATATTAAAATATATTTTTAGATTACTAATTCTTAAATTTGAATCAACCCAATTTTCAATCATATCTTAGATTCAACCTAACTTCAAGATAAAATTGAGATCATCTTACAAAATCGATATGGTTCCATTTTTGTTACTTATAAATGGGTGAGATGATTAGAATAGATAGAGTTAGACTAACCCAAATCTTTTCCAAAAATTTCTTTTCAAACTCTACTCATTTTTAAAAAGAAAATTTCTTTTTCAAAATTCTACTTAATCTTTCTCAAATATTTATTTTTTAATCTTTACCTAATCTTTCTCAAAAATTCTTTTTCAAAACTCTTTTTAATCCAGCTAATCAGATCAAACTAGTTAGACTAAACTCTGTGTCACAAAATCAATGTAGGCTTAACATGCTTGATCACTTAGATTGGGTGAGACAGACTAGGCAACTGAACTTGAACAACCTATCCTATACTTCTACTAAACTGGATCCAAACTAAGCCACATTATGTGTAGGAACATAATGATTTGGTCCAGTGGATGTTGGATAGTGGGTGTTCTAGACATATGACTGGAAACAAGTCAAAGATCACCAAGCTAAAATACAAGGACTTAGGAACAGTGGTGTTTGGCAACAATGCTACACTTATGGTAATTGGGTCAGGTAACGTTGAACTGAAATCCAACTTTACTATTAAAAGGGTCCTTTTGGTTGATAATTTTAAATTTAATCTACTTAGTATTAGTTAGCTTTGTGATACAGGATATACTTAGTCACTTTAACCAACCAAGATTGCCTGATTAAGAACTTACAAGTGTTGGTGCAAAATGCATCAGTGATATACAGTCATCCTCTAGGGTTTCGATGTTTAACAATTTACTAAAGTTAGTGACAATATATATGTTAGACAATATATTAAGGGTGGTCAATGTGATCTAGGATTAAACCAAATAGGACCTTATGTTTGGTAGGGTAAACCCAAGTTTAATCAGTTTGATAAAGGGTTAAGCCAAACAGGATCTGTTGTTTAGGAGAATGAATAGAACCCAGGGGTTGGTTAGATTGACCAAGGGATTAAACCAAATTGGACTTGAGGTTTGGGATTATATTACCTAAAGATTGGAAGAAGTCTAGTCAGGATCATGATGACTAGCAAAGGAGTAATTGTGGTGAAAGAAACCCTAGTGAGTGAAGCTAGGTGAACTAAATCCTGGTGAGTGAAGTTGGGTCCTAGCAAGGGATGCTAGTTAGAAGAAATCCTAGTGAGTGAAGCTAGGTAGACTAAATCCTAGTGAGTGAAGTTGGGTCATAGTGAGTGAAGCTAGGTGGACTAAGTCCTGGTGAGTGAAGTTGGGCACGATGTCTTGGTTTGGGGGACTGAGCACTAAGTCCTGATCGGGGATCAGGTAATGGAGTCATTGCCAAGTGAGGCTTGTGGACAGAAGTAGTGACGGGTCGAGGTCGGATGTCTCAAGATTCGAGTTCTCGGAGGCCGAGAAAAAGTCCAGCCGAAGGTCCCGGTTGGCAAAAGCTTTAGTCAAGCGAGGATCACGAATAGAAGTAGAGACGGGTGGAGGTCGGATGTCTCAAGGTTCGGGTTCTCGAAGGCTGAGTGAAAGTCCAACCGGAGGTCCCGGATGACAAAAGTAACTTCTCTAGTGTGGAGTAGGTGAGGACGCATTCCCCGGGAAAGGGAACATTAGGCGTCGGTTTGACCTAGGGTTTCGGGTGAAATCGAAAGTCAGAACTGATAAGTTAACGCTAAAATTATTTGTATTTTTGTCTTGTGTTTGTTGTCTTGCAGGTACCTAGAGTTGGAGGCAAGATAGAATAGCAAACGCAGGAGAAAAGGAACCAGGGAAGAACATCCTGGGCGCTTGACTAGAATCAGGCGCCCAAGGTATGTTGGGCGCCCCATTTGGGGGTAGCCCATCCCAGGCACCTAGCAAGCTAGGTGCCTGAGGTTACCCAGGCGCCTGGGATGGCCTGGTTTATCCCCTGCTGCGATTTCGATGGTTCAGATGAAGTTTAACCACATGTGGCAGGCGCCCAAGAGCTCACAGGCGCCCGAGAAGCTTTTATATAAAGGGGTTTGACCCCTCACATTAGAACAACACTTTGTACATCCGCTAAAGCATCTTGTGTGAAGCAAACACACTCAAGTCGAAGCTCTGCAACTAAGGAGGCTCTAGGAGGAAGTGCACGACACTTCGAACTTCCAGAGTTAGTCAAGCTTTTTTTGGTTTGGTTTTTATTTACAAGTCATATTTATTTACTATCTTTGCTTGGAAATCAAACTGTAAGATGGGTATTCTCCACCTCTGGAAATTCTGAAAAGGAGGCCATTAGTGGACTCACGCCAAGTACATAGGCCTTGGACGTACTGACCCTGGGGGTCGGGAACCAAGTAAATAAATCTCACGTGTACTATATTTTGTGTCTTTCTTTTATTTTATTTTCCGCTGCATACTAACCCTGATAGAAAGACGAAGTTTTTCGACGAAATTCAACAAATGTTCGAGTCGATATTCACCCTCCTCTATCGATCGACACCGATCCTATAAGTGGTATCAGAGCCTAGATGCTCTTCACCGGACTAACAACCGATGGTGCAAAGAAGCCAGGAAATGAGGGGGGGGGGAGCAAGGGTGAATATAGGTATTTTTAAAATTATTTTAATTTTTAAATTTCATATTATATGTTTTAAGTGCAGGGAGAGAAGACACTATAAAAACTAGTGTCCTACTCGTAAGATTCAATCTTCACCACCGGCGACAAAGGAGGTACCAGCACCAGGAGTCCGGAGGGATAAGAGCCACATCCAGTGCTTCAAATGTCAAAAGCATGCACACTACAAGAACTAGTGTCCGACCAAGGTAGGAAAAATTAATTTGCTCAATAATTTACAAATTCCTACACAGTTATACAAGCATTTTGATAATTTAGATAGCACTTTTAATTTTTTTCTCAATAAATTAGATTTTTTGAATAGTCAACTTAATGTATTGCTGTAACGCCCGCTATTTTTTTTTTCGTAAAGCGGCGTTACGTTAACATACTTAGGGCATGTAGACATCATAAGGCAGCGGAATAACTTTATTTTTACACATACATGCCCTACTACCATTCTTAACATAATGACATGGAAACTCGGCATATTGACTTCATACATAAACATCTTATCATGTCATACTTAACATCACGTCATAGAGTTCCATAAGTCATTATTCAAGCATTTAAGCATATAAGTGACCAAAGTAAAGTTCTAGCATAAACGATAAGCATATGGTTTCCTGGGCCAAGTCACTACCACACACATGCGTTCTTGCCCTCTTGCTGCTTCCTCATTGTCCCCTTGAATGATCTGTGGTATAAGGAAATAAGACTATAAGCATACAGGCTTAGTAAGACTCTTTCCTACTCACAAAAACCATTCATCATCTCATAAATGAGCACATGGAACATTAACATACTTGGTGCTCTACATAGAACATAACAACTTGAATCACTTATCATATACGTGACATGACATGAACATAAACATAAGTGAACATTCCTAGCATGGCATGAAACATGGCATAAACGTAAACATAGTAAACAATCTAAGCATGACATGCTAAATGGAATAAACATAAACACAATAAACATTCCTAGCATGGCATAATACATGGTATAAATAAAACATAATAAACCTTCTTGACATGGCATAATACATGGTATAAACATGTCTATAAAGTGTAAACCAACCCGTATGGCATAAACATAGGCATACTTCCTATCATAGCATATGAGCATCTTCTTAGCATAATCATGACATAGATCAATTACTCTCATGCATCTTTCTTAACATGAAGCGTAAGCATAAAATCTTATTAGCATAGCATAATGCATAGCATGAATGAATGCATGAGTGGAATACATATACATAAGGATGCTTAACTTTTAAAAACATACTTTTAAATGTTTAAACATAATCATCATATCATTGGGGTCCCCGGCTTGTACCACATACATACATCATAAGCGCGCATCCCTAGCAAATCCGAGGTAGCGAGCCCCGACCTACTAGGGTAAGGACAGCATAATCGGTAGTCCCCGAACCGAGGCGTTCTTAAGGAGCCCATCCCTGTTGCACAGCTCCGATAGTGCCAGAACCGTGGACAGCATAGTCGGTAGTCCATAACCGGGGCGTTCTTAAGGTGCCCATCCCTTGGACCCATACTTCGGTCCAGTACACGCCCATTCATAAAGTAAAATACTTTACATGTTTCATCATTCATAAGACATTCATAGCATAACCATGTTACATAAAGCATGACTTAACACATGCTTGTCCTTTCATTGTTCATACTTATTGCATAGCATCATGATGCCTGGAAGACATGAGCATTATCTTCATTCATAAACATGGTATGCATCTTCTTTCATAAACATGGCATGCATCTTTATTCATACAACATGACATGCATAATTATTCATACAACATGGCATGCATCATTATTCATACAACATGGCATACATCTTCATACCTAAAACATGGCATGCATACCTAAACATCATTCTAATTCCTAGTACTTGCATGATCATAACGTATAAGGTAAGCATTGCATCGAACATTACATGTTTTTCATAGATATTTATCCTACCACATAGAGCTTGTATGATCATGATACATAAGGTAAACATTGCATTTCTTGCCTAAGCATGGTATCTATCTCAAGCATGCATAGGTAGAATTTTCCATAACACTCTACCTACCATTCAAGTACATGGCATAAAACATAAGGCATTCATAATAAACCCCATTAAGCATGGCATCCAATCATAACATATAACATAAAACATGGTGCTTAAGGTTAGGGTTATAGGTACCATGATTTCTACAACATGCTTGGACCTATATATATATATATATATATACTTCATTATAAGCATAAACCATCATTCTTTGAACCCTAACTCCACCCCAAACCCTAGATACAAGGCTTGGCCGAAACCTATAAGGTGGAGTTCCATCAATTCCATAAACATGTAAGATAGCATAAGGTAATGGAACAACCATACATCATCTATGAGACCATAGGAAGCCATTGGGGCTCATGATTAGGGTTAACCCTAACCTTTAGCCCTCCTTTCTAGGGCTGGCCGAAACATATAAGGGCATGGGTGCATGGAAAAATTCCATTAAAATCCCCAAATCAACCATTAAACACCAACCATACCATACCATAGGGGCCATTAGGGCCCTTACTTGAGGAGAGTCCTAACTTTCTACCCTAGTAGCAAGTCTTGGTCGAAACTTATAGGGTCTCTAGGCCATGTGAAAATTCACATAAATCATCCTCCATCTCCCTTATATCATGATAATACATAAAACACATACTTGAAGTTTTAGACCCAACCCTACCCATGGGTTCTTGAAGTTGGCCGAAACCCTAGGGGATCCTAGGGTACCCCAAAAATTCTCAAAAATTATATTTAATCTCTAAACATCATGAAAGCACATTAGACAACATTATGAAGATTTTTAGCATCATCATGGACCCAATAATACTAGTGGCCGAAACCCATAGGACTAGGGTCCTTGGTTTTTTTTCTTTCAACATCAAATCCCAAAAACCAACCAATATATCATGCTAAAAACATAAGGAACTATTATACCACAGGTGAGGGAGTCTTACCTTGGTTGATCTTGATTTTTAGACCTTAAAAGAGAAGGACATTGTAAATCCTTTGGACACTTGAACCCCCTTGCCCTTGTATCCTTGGAAAACCTTTAGATCTTGGTGATGAGACCTTCTTGTGGAGCTTTTCCAAGGGAGAACCTCCCTTGTGGTGTTCGGCTAGAATGAGGAGGGAGGAGGAGAGAAAATGCAATTGATGGAAGGAAGAAGATAACTCCCAAACCCCCTTCTTTATAACACATTAAGGAGGGTAAGTGAAGAGTCATGGAGTCTCTTCCTCTTCCCTTCAGCCTTAACCAAACTCCATTTCACTCCCTCATAACATTCCCTTGCTAGGTGAGTTGGTTAGAGCATGCATGGTTGTACAAGAGGTCCAAGGTTCAACTCTTGGTCCATGCACCTTATTTTTATTTTATTTTTCCTTTTATTTTCCCCAAAATTCCGAAAATTCTCTAAAAATTCCCCCATAATTATATTAATATTTCTCATTAAAACCCTTTTATATTTATATTAATTTTTTTTACCTAAAATTCTCCAATAATTATGGTACTAAAAAGCCCATATAAGGCCCATTAGTACTTAGTTTTCTCAATTTAAATGAGAAAATATGGATTTCTAGGACACATTTTGTATTAATATTTCTAGGTCCCTCGGAAAATTATCTAGACATGCTCAATATTTTAAGAGAATTTTTCGGGTCGTTACAATTGCATTCCAAATTAGTTAATAATGGACTCAACATTGATAATAGTAAGATACCAAATATTAACTCATTAATACATAATATTAATGCAATAATTTTTTGTTGGGTATGGCTTGGCGGGATTCCTAAGCGAAGACTTGGTCGTCCTTGAGAGACCTCTCCATGCCTACGGATTAAAAAATTAATCTGAATGGAGACCCGTCTCCCAACGATCATCTCATCGTCGTATCGTTCGGTACGAATTACAACTAGGCCAGTGACAAAGATCGAGCATTGTAATTCTCCTTATCGAACGATCGCGGAGAAGGCGATGAGTGGATCGTTGGCTTTTGTGTTCTACTTAATTAATTATTAACCATGATAACTAATCAAAATAATTAAATGACTCACATAAAATGACAAGGCAAAATAAACAAGGCACAAAATAAACAAAGGAGCTTAGGAGAGATTATCTTCCTGATTACCTCGCGGCCTTCTACCTTGTGTCCCTCCCTTCCCGGGCGTCGTGTGGGCGACGAGCTACTAGAAACTGAGATTACCAAGGCGACCAACCAATCCTTTCTTCTTTGCCGATCAAACCCTAGCTCCTAGGGTTTACCCGTTGGCACCTCTCTCTCTTCTACCCCCGTGCTGTCGGCCGCCAGAGCCTCCTTCGCCTCCTCGGCTCAACTGCAGTCTTCGAGAGGAGAACAAACAGGAGGAAGAAGGAGAAGAAACTCCTTCCTCCCTACCCAACCCGCCTGAACCAGCCCCTTTCTTCCCTTGCCTTGCGCCGCCGTCGTCGCAAGCTCCACCGTCGCTCCTCCTCGCTGGCAGCCACTCCTCCCTCACCAACCACCACAAAAGGGGCTAGAGAGGAGTCCCTTTATCTAGTGATGGTCTCCTACCGATAAGATGAAGGAGGAAGAATAAGTGGAGAAAGGGAAGACCCTCTTCCTCTTTGTCGTGACCTAGGAGAGAGAAAAGGAGAGGAAAGAAAAGAGAGAGCTTTGGGTTGATTAATTGGATTGTCTCGCCTTGGTTTCATGATCTCATAGGGTTTATATAGGGCTAAGGTAGGGACCAAGAGGAGGAGTTGGATCTTGGCCCACCAATGGATCTAAACCCGACCCATTAATTAAGATCCATTCCACTAAAGGATCTTAATTGAATTTCCTCACCAACCCCCATATATTCATATCGGCTTCCATATTACGAGTCGCCCATCCCCCCATGTTTAAGATATCGAATGCCCGTTAATTAATTTAAATTACTGACAATTCAAATTAATTAACTTCTGTATCCTTGATTAGTACCACTCAATCTTATTATCATGCCGGATCAAATCCACCTGCAAGGTTTAGCATGATGAACCTTTCGAGCTCATCAAGGGGGCATCATCAACCCGACTCATCAGGATACGGATTCCGTCAATAATCAATGGCGCATCATATTATTAATATTATCTCTCAACTTATAGGGCCTATCGATCTAAAAGAATAGATCTCGCTCATTGGTAAATCAAAAAAATAATAATTAATAATATATGCTCGTTATTATATCGAGATTAAGGGATCGTACTCCATAATAAAATTTGAGGTCCTGTCCAATTATCGAGTCAGTACAAATTGGATAACCTCGAGTTTTGGTCCTGCTCAATGTACTCAAAGCACACTAGTGTAATTCTATGGTCAAGACCAACCTCACCTAATTACACTATAATCATCCCGATGGGTTGTCCAATTTCATCTCGATTGTGAGCCTCTATTTATACTAAGCAAGGAACTGACAACATGATCTTCCGTGTGACACTACACACCATGTTATCTACAATACAAAGTAATTGGACTTCATGCATGTACTAATATAAACAAGCACCTAGTGCAATTGTGATTCTCTTTTTCAAAATGAAGATGATCATATATAAAAGATGCAAATCTTTCAGTATACACATCTTACATTTTTAGAATTAATTCTAATACATTATCTGATAAACTTCCTGATAAATCTGACAACTCGAAGGATAGCAATGAAAAGTTAATTTATATTAGTACTGATAACTCTAACATTTCCCAAAATAATATTACTATTATTTTTGCAAATTTTGATGATACTGATGAAATTATAATTAATAATCCTTCTAATAATTCCGATAAAAATAATGTTGATAACTCTCAAGATCATATTGAGAAAAACAGTCAACTCTTAGTTAATCCTATCAATTTTAAGTATAATGATTCAACATTAATTAATAACCCTGAAAATTATTCTACCTATTATGAAGATAATGATACAATTTCTGAGGATGAGGATGAAAATGAAAATGAATTTATTATAATTAAAGCTATATTTAATAAGGTTTACAAAAGTTCAAGTAAAGCAAAAGTATTAAATAATCATGAAAAATTAAATGAAAAAGAAATACTAGATGATTCAAATATTTTTGACTTAATTGAAATGAAGCAACTAGACCCAAAATTATTATCAATTTAAACTTTAATTAATAATTTCAACTTTAATTAATTCTTAATAATTTGAACTTTAATTAATTCTTAATAATTCCAAATTTAATTATTTCTTAATATTTCCAACATCAAATAATTCTTAATAATTTCAACTCTAATTAACACTTAATAATTAAACCTTAATTAACTCAAAAATAATTAAACCTTCATTTGTTCTTAAATAATTAAACCTTAATTAATTCTTAAACAACTTAACCTTTTATTAATTTTTAATAATCTAACCTTAATTAATTCTTAAACAGATTAATCCTTAATTAACACTTAAATAATTAAACATTAATTAATTTTTAATAAGTTAACCTTAATTAATTCTTAATCTAATTAAAATCTTAATTAATTCTTAATAACATAAATCTTAATTATTTCTTAATAACTTAAATCATAAATAATTCTTAACAACTTAAAACCTTAATTAAATCTTAAATCATAATAAATAACCAATTCAATCCTTAATTCATTAAAATCCACGAACTAAATTTCAATTAATTACCTTCAATTATGAAACTAAATAAAAACCTACCCAACTGAAACATCCTACTAAATAACAATAAATATGTTAAAGTGGGTTGACATATTCGCGGATTCACACGGTCTGCATCAAATCGAGAATTTGATACTTTATTAGAAACTTAAGTAAAATATTTTGACTTGATTGACTCATGCATAAATTACATGCCCATGCATCTGCTTATCTTTTCTTATATATTTGTCATGTCATCCATGTTTAATATTCTGCATAATTTAGAATGGATAGTGTTTCGGAAGGAATCAACAATGATGGCCAGTCACTGGAGTTCGACCCCTGTGGAAGTTGCTGCAGCGGGGAGGAACATAGGGTCCTGCAAGGTTAACACGAGCATTAGAGGACACGCTGGCCGGGGTCTAGCGGAGTCCACTCCGACGCTTAAGTCAGTGTCTGTTCAAAAAATGAAGGTAGCGAGAAGTAAAAAATGTATGTAGGGTGTGAGAGAGTAACCCCCCTTTACCGGAGGGGTTGAACAACCTTTTATACTGATGACGACAAACTAGACGTGCCCCCTCCATTGGTGCCACGTCCCCGATACTTAAGACACGCCCCCCTCTTCCGATGGCGACTAGATATCCTTTGAATCGGTCTGCGTCATTATCACGTTTCCACCCGTTGTGACTTTTAAGTGTAGTGCAGACCTCTTCTAACGGGGATGCTTATCCGTACTGCGAGGGGGGGGGTCAGTACTTGAGGTCGGTAATTGTGTGGACTCCACCTCTCGAGATGAGCTCGGGGTATTCGGGCAATATAACTCCCGAGGTGCTCTCGGAGTCTAACCTCCTGGGTGCACCTGGGAGGGGTCCTCGGGCTAACCTTCCCGGGCGCGTCTCCTGTGGGGGGCCCTGGGGGCCGGGAAGGAAGGTCGCTTCGGTCTGTCATGTCGCGCCCCGTGGCTTCTTCATCCCTCGTGTCGGGCATGGACAATTTAACCCTTTCACAAGTCCCTCCCTTCATGTCTGATCGAAGGAAATATACCTGACTGATCAGACTACTGTGGTGATGAAGAAGCTGGGCCTTGTGAGTTTTTGCTTTTCTCTTTGTCTTTTACTGCTTCGTTGGCGGCCCGTGGGGGCCTAGGATAAACCCCATGAGCCTCGGGACTCTGTCTGATCTTTTGAACATGTCCCATATCTCTGCGGACTTTGTGGCAGCCAAGTCGACACAGTTGCTCAGCATATGTAACAAGGCTAAGTGGCTTTCCCCTCATTTTGCGGTGATCTCTTCTTGATACGCACTATGGGCTATACGAAGCGATGGCAGTAAGGGCTATCCATTCCCTAAGACAACCCGTTAATGCCATCGATGTTCCATTCTCCTATTGCTCAGAGGGGTGTGTCATAACCCTATAAAAGCGGGGGTAACATGTTGGTTATGGCTTGGCAGGTTTCCTAAGCGATTACTCAATCAATCCGAGAGACTTCTCCATGTCTACGGATTAAAAAATTTAATCCAAATGGAGACCCATCTCCCTACAACCGTCTCATACCGTATCGAACGATCCAAATCACAACTTGGCCAATTACCAAAATCGGCCTTGTGATTTGCTTGAACGTTCGACCGCGGAAAAGGTGACGGGTGGATCGCCGGCTTTTGTGTTTATGGTAGAGGTCCAGTTAGTAAATTAATGGCTATGATACGAAATCAAATTAATAAACTAACACACATAAAATGATGAGGTAAATGAAACAAGCACATGTATGACATAAGGATAATCAAGGGAGCTTGGGAAGAGATATACCTTCCCGATCACCTCGCGGTCTTCTATCTTATGTCCCTCCCTCCGCGGACGTCGTGTGGGCATCGATATTCCGTGAACCGAGATCACCGAGGCCTCCAATCAATCGCACTATCTTCTTCCTTCCAAGCCGACCCAAACCCTAACCTAGGGTAATTGCCGCCGGCTCCTATCTCTCCACCTCCATTGCGCCGCCGGCCGCCGGAGCCTCCAAGCTCTTGTCGGCTCAGATGCAGACCTCAAGGGGAGAACGAAGAAGAAGAAGAAGGAGAAGCTGTTCTCCTTTTCTTCTCAGCCTAGCGTCGTCGACTCCCTCAGCCAGCCGTCGGCCTCCCTTGCACGCCACCCACCGGGCCTCCCTCTCCTCGCCGTTCACCACCAAAAGGAGGAGGAGATCCTCCCTTTCCTTGGTAGAAACCGGTAGCCTAGGAGAAGGAAGGTGAGATGAGGAGAAGTTATCCTTCCTCTACCCGGCGCCCTTTGAGAGAGAAATGAGAGAGAGAAAGTGAGAAAGCCTTGGGTGGATTGTTTTGATTGTCTAGCCTTGGTTTCATCGTCTCATTGGGTATATATAGGGCTAAGGTAGGGACCAAGTGGAGGAGTAGGATCTTGGCCCACCAATGAAGCTAAACCCGATCCATTAATTAAGATCCATTCCACTAAAGGATCTTAATTGAACTTCCTCACCAACCCCCATATTTTCATATGGGCTCCACATATTACGAGTTGTCCATCCCCCTGTGTTTAAGATATCGAATGCCCGTTAATTAATTTAAATTACTGACAATTCAAATTAATTAACTTCGGAATCCTTGATTAGTACCACTCAACCTTATCATCATACCGGATCAAATCCTCCTGCAGGGTTTAGCATGATGAACCTTTCGAGCTCATCAAGGGAGCATCATCATACCGACTCACCAGGATGTGGATTCCGTCAATAATCAACAGTATATCATATTATTAATATTAACTCCCAATTAACCTGGCCTATCGATCTAACAGAATAGATCTCGCCCATTGGTAAATCAAAGACACAATAATTAATAATACATGCCCGTTATTATATCGAGATTAAGGGATCGTACTCCATAATAAAATTTGAGGTCCTATCAAATTATCGAGTCAGTAGAAATTGGATAACCTCGGGTTTTGGTCTTACTCAATGTACTCAAAGCACACTAGTGTAATTCTATGGTCATGACCAACCACACCTAATTACACTACAACCATTCCGATGGGTTGCCCAATTCCATCTCGGTTGTGATCCTCTTATTTGTACTAAGCAAGGAACTGATAACATGATTTTCCGTGTAACAACACACACCATGTTATCTACAATGCAATGTAATTAGACTTCATGCATGTACTTGTGGGGATCTTCAGGCGACATAAACACAAAAACGCAGCGGAAACAAGATCCCTCGAGCGATCCATGCCAACGAAAAACTCGTAAGAAATCATCTATATATCTAATAGATCTATCTAAAGCATATACCTTTGGAGTGTGCCCTTACATTTATCCCGCTCGTCCAAGCGCCACCGGATCTCTTGCACGTTCAAGTGTCCGTGCCTCTATTCGTATCGACATGAACACGATATCACTACATCGGAGAAGAACTATCTTAGTTGTGCTAGCAACTTGAGGTAGTTCACAAAACACCAAGAACCCAAGATGTGGGTTTCGGCCAAGATGGAGAAGAGAAGAAAGAGGGGAATGAAAATGAGAAGTTGTCATGCAAATGACAAGGGAAAAACTCTTTTATACTCATATCATGAGGAGTTTTTCCCTTTTAAATTTCCCTTCATTAAACATTTTAATGTAACTCTCTAACATTTCATGTAACACTCTAATGGTGAGAAACTCTCCATCTTCCTCTCTTATTAATTCATTAAACATTTTAATGAATTAATATTTCATCCAAATGTGGTTGAGTCTAATCTAAATGAGTTTAACTCAAATTAGATCTCAATCCATAATCCAATTGGATTCACTTGAGTCTAACTCAATAATCCAATTCCAATTAAATCTTAGCCAAATCTAGATCAATTAATCTCCGAAGCATCGTGTCCTTAGTGTGTGACCCAATAGGCTCTCGTAACGTTGGCAATGTGTCTAAACTAATGTAGACACAAAAGCAATGAGCGGCATCTAGCAATGCATCAATGCTACCCAAGTAACAAGAAAGTCGAGATCCGGCTTAACCTCCGTGACTATGGCAATGTATGACCTTGTCCTTCTATCCTTGATATCTAGATTGACCAATGAGGCATAGACCATGCCATCCTCAATCAATTTTGTGTTTCATGATCCCCGAGTAGACTCACTCAAACAAATGAGCTCAATATCTCATATTGACTCATTTGAGCATGACCATGCATTTTAGCAGTCTTACTCGATCAAGGGGCCCACAGATATCACTCCCGTCATATGGGAGGGATAGATCCCATCTACATCACTCACATCCCTCCACATAATTCATTACATACCCAGTGATCGCCTTTATAGTCCACCCTGTTACGGGTGACGTTTGACGATACCAAAGTACATAACTCCTTATGTAGGGAACCGTAGTGAATTCAGGTCTAAGGACTATTCATACCAATAGTCACATGAGAAAGTTTATGACACTCATATGACAATCTATGAAACTTTCTCATTGTGGGTCATTCAGTACACATTCTCCAATGTATACCCATGTGCCAACTTGATATCACATATCCATGACTTGTGAGCTCAAGTCATCAGTTGACCTACATGCTAGTCTCCATGTATTAATATTGTCCTTGAATATTAAAACTTGACTAGGAATGATTTAGAGTAGTGTTCTCTATATTATCTCACTATCGATTCAACCAATCGATATAATGTAGATAAGAACCTACTAACCAAGGACATTATTATACTTAGTTATTTGGCACAAATACAAAGTAAGTATAATAACCAAACATGCCTTTATTAATGATAGAATATGATACAAAAATGTCTCCAGTCAATCATCACATAATTGGCTCTAGGGCTCCTACTAACAATCTCCCACTAGCACTAGTGTCAATCACTGCAATATCTAATACCCAGTGACCTGGTATGACCATCATGCTTCTTTTGTGCCAAAGCCTTGGTCAAAGGATCTGCGATGTTAGAATCAGTGTGTACTCTGCATATCTTCACATCTCCTCTATCGATGATCTCTCGAATGAGATGGAAGTGCCGTAGTATGTGTTTGGTCTGCTGATGAGAGCAAGGTTCCTTAGCCTGCGCAATAGCCCTATTATTGTCACAATAGAGGTCTATTGGGTCTGTTATGCTAGGAACCACACCAAGCTCTGTAATGAACTTCCGGATCCAAACAGCCTCATTTGCTGCCTCTAACGCGGCGATAAACTCAGCCTCTGTTGTAGAATCTGCGACTGTGTCCTGCTTCGAACTCTTCCAGCTCATAGCGCCACCATTCAGGCAAAATACATACCCTGACTGCGATCTATAGTCATCCCTGTCTGTTTGGAAGCTTGGGTCACTGTAACCCTTTACAGCCAGCTCCTCATCGCCTTCAAATATCAAGAAATATTCTTTCGTCCTTCTTAAGTACTTAAGAATATTCTTGACAGTAGTCCAGTGACTTTCACCTGGATCTGACTGGTACCTGCTCGTCATACTCAAAGCATACGAGACATCTGGACGAGTATAAAGCATGGCGTACATGATAGACCCTATAGCGAATGCATAAGGGATCTGATCCATACGATTTCTCTCCTCCGTAGACGAGGGACATTGAGTTTTTGGAAGACTCACACCATGTGACATCGGTAGAAATCCCTTCTTGGAATTCTGCATGGCAAAACGATTAAGCACCTTGTCAATATATGTACTCTGACTCAAGCCAAGCAATCTCTTAGATCTATCTCTATAGATCTTAATGCCTAGGATATAGATTGCTTCACCTAAGTCCTTCATTGAGAAGTAATCTCCAAGCCACATCTTCACAGACTGTAGTGAAGGAATATCATTCCTAATGAGGAGTATGTCATCTACATACAAGATAAGGAAGATAACTGTGCTCCCACTAACCCTCTTGTAGACACAAGGTTCATCTTCATTCTTGATGAAACGAAACACTTTGATTGCATCATCGAATCGAAGATTCCATCTTCCAGAAGCTTGCTTTAGCCCATAAATGGATCTTTGCAACTTACATACCTTTCTAGCATGCACTGGATCTACAAAACCCTCAGGTTGTGTCATGTACACATCCTCGAGTAGATTCCCATTTAGGAATGCGATTTTGACATCCATCTGCCAGATCTCGTAATCATGGTAAGCTGCAATAGCAAGCATGATCCGAATAGACTTAAACATCGCCACTAGTGAAAAGGTTTCATTATAGTCGATACCATGAATCTGCTTGAAACCTTTAGCTACCAATCACCCTTAATAGGTATGCATAAGACCATCCATGCCAGTCTTTCTTTTAAAGACCCACTTACACCCAATGGGTTTAATCCCCTCAGGTGGATCAACCAAAGTCCATACTTGGTTAGTATACATGGATTCCATTTCGGACCTCATGGCTTCTAGCCATTTCTCATAATCTGGGCTCATCACAGTTTCTTGATAGGATATAGGCTTGTTTAACTCAAGAAGCATAACGCCATCATGGTCAGATAAGAGAAATGAGTATCTCTCAGGCTGACGACATATCCTATCAGATCTGCGAAGAGGTTGGTATACTTGAACAGCTTGTTGTTCCACAACTTCTTGTGCAACAATCTCATGATCCACAACACCTTGTGGTGCCTATTCAACGTCCATCAAGGCCTAAGTACCATTTGCATCTTGAACTTCTTCAAGATGGATTTTACTCCCACTAATTCTTCTAGAAATAAACTCTCTTTCTAGAAAAATATCATTTCTAGCGACAAACAATTTGCCTAGTGTGGGATTGTAGAAGTAATATCCCTTCGTTTCCTTAAGATATCCTACAAAATAGCACTTGTCAGATTTGGGTCGTAGTTTATCTGAGACTTGACGTCGAACGTAAGCCTCACAACCCCAAATCTTCATAAAAGACATCGTGGGACTCCTCCCAGTCCAAATCGTATATCGTGTCTTTATAACAGCCTTTGATGGAGCTCGGTTAAGTGTGAAAAGAGTTGTCTCTAGAGCGAAACCCCAGAAGAAAGTAGGAAGATCCGTCTGACTCATCATCGATCGTACCATATCTAATAGAGTACGATTTCTCCGCTCGGACACACCATTCCACTGTGGTGTTCCAGGTGGAGTGAGTTGGGATATAATCCCACATCCTGCTAGATGGTCACGAAACTCTTGGCTAAGGTATTCTCCACCTCGATCTGATCAAAGTATCTTAATACTTTTGCCAAGTTGATTTTCTACTTCACTCTTGAATTCTTTGAACTTTTCAAAGGATTCTGACTTGTGTCTCATAAGATACACATAGCCATATCTACTGATATCATCAGTGAAAGTGATGAAGTACTGATAGCCTCCTCTAGCTGCGATATTGAAAGGGCCACATACATCAGTATGTATGAGTCCTAACAACTCTGTCGCTCTTTCACCGTGTCCACTAAATGGAGTCTTGGTCATCTTTCCTAAAAGACAAGATTCACATGTCTCATATGATTCAAAATCAAATGAGTCCAGTAATCTATCCTTATGGAGTTGGGATATACGACTCTCATTTATATGTCCTAAGCGACAATGCCAGAGATATGCTTGGCTCAAATCATTTAGTTTGAACCGTTTGGTATTTATTGTTAGTGATATGAGAGAAGTGTCCTAAGGCAATCGCCTTATGATTGTAAATATTTATTTCAATAAATGAAAATTCACTATTTGAGTATACATGTTTGTGTATTTGATTGGGATCTTAAACTCATTTACTGAATGTCCACAATACAATTCACAGCATGAGAGAATTTGTGATGGAATCACAACTAGTGATTATCTCTACATGTGGAATTGTGAAGTATTGAAAATATCCCTAGTCGATGAATTGATAAATACGGACACTGTCAATTCTGTTGAGACTAGCATGGGTTATTCTCTAATTAGCTGATTCTCACTGGCTGGTGACATTGGGATGTCCGAAGATAAACATGGATGCTAATTAAGGGAACTAGTTCATTGGAGTGACTGACTGTAAAACTTCATATGGTAATCTACAAATAGATATGTCAATGAAAGTTATTACTGCAGCTTAAGTGCGATGTTCCTTTGACTTGTGGTGTTCAAGTCATCTTGGTCATGGAGACTTATACTTTAACATCTTAAGCAAGCATCTCCAAGGAGGTGTGGACCCAGGATGGTTGGGTATAAGCCTAAGTGCCCGAAGATGTTTGAACAACCTACAAAGGATTCACCACTCCTTGCGAGGAGATGTATACCCAGGCCTATCGTCGGATTGTAACTCAAAGCCTCTGGCCAGAGCATATCATGATTAGAGTATAAGTCTCTTAAATACATGAGAGTAATTAGAAATCCAAAGGACGAGAAAGACACTACTTGGGCTAGGTGTGACGTAGTCAGCCTAGTGGGGACTGACACACACAGACCATGTCCTGAACCAAGTGGATATAAGATGGTGAAGGGAATGGGACACGATTCATTAGAGCTGCTGAAGGGTTTCAGAATTATTTCTGAGGTCAACCGTTGATCATTCGATTAATTGGGGATTATGATATACTACTAGGTGCCACTCATGATCGTTCTATAATTGGTTAATTATAGACGGCCAACATAAATCGAAAGTCTATTTAGTCACACGCACTACGAGTAATGCGAGGGATTTAAAACGAGTTGAAAATTGGATTTTCCGATCAAGAGAAATAAGTCGAATTTGAATTTATCATAGGTGCATCGGAAGCTTAAAATGGCTAAGTCTTTTTAAGGCTTATTAGGCGAATTAAATGAGTTTAATTCGCGATGAGATTGGCTTGTTGTGGCCGGCCAAAGAGGGTGCCCACCCTCTTTGGTTTGGCCGGCCACATTAAAGAGGGAAACCAATTTAATTGGTTTAAATTATAAAATAAATCAAGTGCGATTTGTTTTATAAAATTATGGATAAATAAATTAATTTATATAAAGAGATTTATATAAAAAAATTTATAAAAAGAAAATTATAGAAATTTATTCTTTTTATGGAAATTAAAATGAACCATGAATTGGTTTAATTTTAATTTATAAAATCAATTATGAATTGATTTTTCCATGATAAGAAAAATTTATACAAATTTTATTCCATAATTAAAAGGAGAGATGTATTTGTTTTATTATAAAGTTAGTTATAATAAAACTTGGCATAACGGAATAATTCATAAGAAAATTTATAAGATAAATTTCTTATGAAAATTTATTCCGTTAATTCCGTTAAAAGGGAGACTTGGCTATGGAGAGGCTACTATATAAAGGAACTAAAGGCAAGCCTTGAATTCCAATCAATTAATCAAGAGATTAAGAAGCTCTCTCCCTCTCTTATTCTCTCCCTCTCCTTCTCTCCTCCTCCTAGGGCCGGCGCACCCTAGGGTTGTCGTGGGTCATCACCTCCAAGTAGGTGCCAATGTAGAAGAAGAAGAAGCGGGTCGCAACTCCTTCCTTCCCGGAATTTTGATTCCGTTACTTGGTGGTTAGTTTCCATCTTTCTCTCTTATTTTTTTAGTTGTGCCTTTGGAGAATCTAGTAGTTCTCATCGGCACAAAACTTGTGGCTTTGCGAAGTCATCCCGAATAGAACTCGGCGTGGACGCGAATAGAGGCGGAGCTTCCAAGGGACGCTACGGTTGGATCTCGTCCCTTTCTTCAAGTTACGCGAGGTACAAAGTAAATTAGTTTACTTTTCTCCAAAATTTTAATTTATGATCATGTCCACACATCATAAGGTCGCATGCTAGATACGAGTTTAAAAATAATTTAAGAAATTATTTATGCTAATTCTTCCGCTGCACGTAAATATTTTAAAATTTACTAACCCGTATCCTTGTCAACATGCACCCAGTCACAACAGTGGTATCAGAGCCGGTTAGTGTTCGACATAATCATATAATTGTTTTGCGGAAAACTTTGTCATGATCTCAATTTTGGAAAATTTTTCAATTGTGGAAACTTTCCAATTATAATAAATTTTAGATTTAGGAATTTCTAAGTTTGGAAATCATCATGAAATTTCGCAAACTTTTGAAATATCCTAGTTTCTGAAATTTTATAATAATTGCGAAAACATCCCATTTTTGGAAACTTTCTAATTTTGGAAATTTCCTATTTTGGAAATTTTCTATTTTTGGAAATATGTAAGTTTTCTTTGTACCAGAAACTTACAATTATTCTGAAAACCTATTATGAAATCTCGCAATTTTGGGTACTTTCTTTCTAGAAAGTATAGACAAATTAATGGATCATTAATTTACAATTAAATTCGAATTGGGTTTTAAATTATCAACAAAATTTTTTATTTTGGATTGAGCCTCGGGGAGCTGTCCAATTAAAGTTAGTTGTTGTAATTTAATTTCTCATTTTGAATAAAATTTTCATGTTTAATTTGGTTACGCCTCGAGGAGCGGACCAAATTGGATTTACGACAAATTTCTTTTCTTTGGGTATCTGAGCCTCGGGGAGCCACCCTTAGAAACAATTTGTTGTAATTAATTAATCCATGAAAAATATGTGATCAAATTTTGGAAATTTGATTTAAGAGATGTTGCTCTAACATATTGTTGTCTCCAAAATTAATTAGGAAAATCGTTTCCTATAGAGTTTTCTTAAAAGAGATTTTCATGAAAATAATATGTAGTTGAATTACGGGAATTGTCTCTTAATTTAATAAGATTTGATTTAGAGAAATCTAAGTCTTAAAACATATTATTTCCGAAATTGATTATGACAATTTAGGAAATTGTTTCCCAAAACAATTCCTTGAATAAAGTATGAAATTGGAATTAGGAAATCCGGTTCCTAATTCAATTAATGAGACTTGATAAATTAAGTCACATACATACTTTATTAATGAAATCGTTAGTCATGACATAATTCTATGTCATGAATGTGCTTAGAAAAGAAAGGATGAGACCCAAAACCCCTTACAAAATATTAAGGCCAACACCTTTCATTAATATGGTTAGAATCAGAGTTTTGTTTCTCGTTTGGGTTAATGGACACATCCATGACCGGCTTGAACCTCAACATGTTCAAACCATGGAATAAGTTTATGAATAATATAGTAGGAGTCAGAGGTCAATCCTTAGTTTTGGTTGTTGGACACATCCAAGCCTGACTAAACGGTTGAATGAGCTCCAACCATATTAAAACTATTTCTTGATTAATGGGTCAGCCTTAAGCTTGGAGCATCTATTTGTTGTGCCACAGCCAAGGTCGATGTAAAGAGAGGTGCAGTTGGGTGTTATGTATATTGTTGCATACTTGTTAATGAGTTAACAACCCAATGATTTATGCAAACATTCAATTAGTTGATAGCATAATTTGATAGTTAGATATATGTGATATGTAATCGATATAATTACCTACCTTCATAGCTACGAAAAACTTGATGGCCACAGCCATGGTTGTTCTTATCTATGGTTGGATATCAACCTATTTGGAGATGTTCCTATGATTTCCTGAATTGTTAAGAAGGGTTTGTGACGACCCGCCTTCTTAACTTCTCTCTCTTAAGGTGGGCGCCACATTCACTTAGCCTTAACTTTACCTTATTCTTAGCCTTAGGTTATAACTACTGGACTTCCTTTAACTTGCTATGAATTTTTTTTCTTCCTTCTCTCTTTTTTTTCCAAAAAAAACAAAACAACTTTCATTTTATTTGCTTTACAAGGATTTAACCCCTAGACCTCTTAGTTGTAAGACTGAAGCACTAACCAGCTGCTCTATACCACTTCTTTTCAATGGTACCAGTCGACTGCTATATAGCCAGTCGACTGGTATCGGCCACAGAAAGTTTCTGGGAGCGGCACCTGTCGACTGGCCTTTTGGCAGTCGACTGGTGCATCGAACAGAAGGTCTTGTTCGATAGCGCAGTCGACTGGTTCTGTACCAGTCGACTGGCACGCCTGAAACCTGCATTTTCAGAACTGAAAATTTGTTTCAAAAGTCCACAATTCACATACCTCCAATGTATACAAAGACATAACTCCATTTCTATAATCTATACTAGTTTTATAAACATTTTAGCAACTCAAAACGAATCCAATAACTTGAAATTAGAATCCTTGCGAGATTTAACAAAACTATCAAAATATAAGCAAAACACTCTAGAGTTTGTACCAAACTTAACCTCTATGCGTAGTTTAAACAAGGTCATTTATTCTACCACTTCAAAACACCAAAACACATGTTCTACAAGACTTAGCCCAAAGATTTCTTCCACGGTTCCGCCGCCACTGAACATCAAAGCAAGTCCCTTCGCCTCCTTAACTTATGCTTTTTCTTTACCTTTATCAGCAATAGAAGGAAAATGCAACTAATAAGCAAATTGCTTAGTAAGTAAATCCTAACTCACAAATCCAAACGATAAGGGATAAACATGCTCTTTTCAAAGAATGCTTACTTCCAAAATACATGCACATGGGAAAACTTACATATACTTATCATGCTCAATCATGTTGAAAACATTACTTGCATAAACCATTTGCAAACTTAACATGCTCATACATTAAAACACTAACCTCTTTACTTTTACCCTTTATCATGCTTGCAAAGTATCAATGTGAACTTATTGAAATAAAGACATGTGCTCAAAGCTAAAACACTTGTAAATACTTATATACTTGAAAATAATATTCAACTTTCTTTAGGCCTTGGCATTGTACAATGGTATCAATGTACCAATTGCGCACTTCTCTAATAGGTTAGTACACTTGTAAATACTAACCTTGTGTGTACAAGAAGGTTAGTGGGAGTGCAGTCGTATTCCTAGTATTATATGTCGATGACATATTACTTATAGGAAACGATATATCAGTCTTACAGACAGTTAAAATCTGGTTGTCCAAAACTTTCTCCATGAAAGACCTGGGAGAAGCAACCAATATCCTTGGGATTAGAATCTATAGAAATAGATCAAAACGATTGCTTGGTCTTTCGCAGTCTACATATATAGACCGTGTGCTAAAAAGGTTTAGCATGTCGGAATCCAAGAAAGGTTACCTTCCCATGAGGCATGGGATCAACCTTTCAAAGTCTATGTGTCCGCGCACAGAAGACGAGAGGATTTGCATGAATAAGATTCCTTATGCATCCGCGATAGGATCCATCATGTATGTTATGTTGTGTACTAGGCCCGATGTATCGTATGCTCTGAGCGTCACATGCAGATAGCAGTCGGATCCAGGAATGGATCATTGGGCGGCTGTCAAGACAATCCTTAAGTACTTAAGAAGAACTAAGGATGTGTTCCTAATATATGGAGAAGGAGATATGGTAATACGTGGGTATACAGATGCTAGTTTTCAGACAGATAAGGATGACTCCAAATCTCAGTCTGGATACGTATTTACTTTGAATGGAGGCGTAATAAGTTGGAAGAGTTCCAAACAAGACACCGTAGCGGATTCTACCACGGAAGCGGAATATATTGCGGCTTCAGAAGCAGCGAAGGAAGCAGTCTGGATCAAGAAGTTTGTCTCCGAACTTGGAGTGGTTCCAACCATTGATGAAGCAGTGTCGGTTTACTGCGACAACAATGGAGGTATTGCACAAGCAAAGGAACCAAGGTCTCATCAGCGATCCAAACACGTGCTTCGCCACTATCATTTGATCAGAGAGATTATAAGTATGAATGATATACAAATTGAGAAAATTCCCACTGAAAGGAATTTAGCGAATCCTTTAACTAAGGCATTGCCTCATAGCAAGTTTGAGGGTCATGTTAGAGCCTGTGGTATTGGATACCGTAGCGATTGGCATTAGGCCAAGTGGGAGTTTGTTAGTGATATGAGAGAAGTGTCCTAAGGCAATCGCCTTATGATTGTAAACATTTATTTCAATAAATGAAAATTCACTATTTGAGTATACATGTTTGTGTATTTGATTGGGATCTTAAACTCATTTACTGAATGTCCGCAATACAATTCACAGCATGAGAGAATTTGTGATGGAATCACAACTAGTGATTATCTCTACATGTGCAATTGTGAAGTATTGAAAATATCCCTAGTCGATGAATTGATAAATACGGACACTGTCAATTCTGTTGAGACTAGCATGAGTTATTCTCTAATCAGCTGATTCTCACTGGCTGGTGACATTGGGATGCCCGGAGATAAACATGGATGCTAGTTAAGGGAACTAGTTCATTGGAGTGACTGACTGTAAAACTTCATATGGTAATCTACAAATAGATATGTCAATGAAAGTTATTACTGCAGCTTAAGTGTGATGTTCCTTTGACTTGCGGTGTTCAAGTCATCTTGGTCATGGAGACTTATACTTTAACATCTTAAGCAAACATCTCCAAGGAGGTGTGGACCCAGGATGGTTGGGTATAAGCCGAAGTGACCGAAGATGTTTGAACAGCCTACAAAGGATTCACCATTCCTTGCGAGGAGATGTATACCCAGGCCTATCGTCGGATTGTTACTCAAAGCCTCTGGCCAGAGCATGTCATGTTTAGAGTATGAGTCTCTTAAATACATGAGAGTAATTAGAAATCCAAAGGACGAGAAAGACACTACATGGGCTAGGTGTGACGTAGTGAGCCTAGTGGGGACTAACACACACAGACCATGTCCTGAACCAAGTGGGTATAAGATGGTGAAGGGAATGGGGCACGATTCATTAGAGCTGCTGATGGATTTCAGAATTATTTCTGAGGTCAACCGTTGATCTTTCGATTAATTGGGGATTATGATGTACTACTAGGTGCCACTCATGATCGTTCTATAATTGGTTAATTATAGACGGCCAACATAAATCGAAAGCCTATTTAGTCACACACACTACGAGTAATCCGAGGGAGTTAAATCAAGTTGAAAATTGGATTTTCCGATCAAGAGAAATAAGTCGAATCTGAATTTATCAGAGGCGCATCGGAAGCTTAAAATGGCTAAGTCTTTTGAAGGCTTATTGGGCGAATTAAATGAGTTTAATTCGCGAGGAGATTGGCTTGTTGTGGCCGGCCAATGAGGGTGCCCACCCTCTTTGGTTTGGCCGGCCACATTAATGAGGGAAACCAATTTAATTGGTTTAAATTTAAAATAAATCAAGGGCGATTTGTTTTATAAAATTATGGATAAATAAATTAATTTATATAAAGAGATTTATATAAAGAAATTTATAAAAAGAAAATTGTAGAAATTTATTTTTTTTATGGAAATTAAAATGAACCATGAATTGGTTTAATTTTAATTTATAAAATCAATTATAAATTGATTTTTCCATGATAAGAAAAATTTATACAAATTTTATTCCATAATTAAAAGGAGAGATGTATTTGTTTTATTATAAAGTTAGTTATAATAAAACTTGGCATAACGGAATAATTCATAAGAAAATTTATAAGATAAATTTCTTATGAAAATTTATTCCGTTAATTCCGTTAAAAGGGAGACTTGGCTATGGAGAGGCTACTATATAAAGGAACTAAAGGCAAGCCTTGAATTCCAATCAATTAATCAATGGATTAAGAAGCTCTCTCCCTCTCTAATTCTCTCACACTCCTTCTCTCCTCCTCCTAGGGCCGGCGCCCCCCCTTGCTCATCCTAGGGCCGGCGCACACCCCTCCTAGGGTCGGCGCACCCTAGGGTTGCCGTGGGTCATCTCCACCAAGTAGGTGGCAAAGAAGAAGAAGAAGAAGCGGGTCGCAACTCCTTCCTTCCCGGAATTTTGATTCCGTTACTTGGTGGTTAGTTTCCATCTTTCTCTCTTATTTTTTTAGTTGTGCCTTTGGAGAATCTAGTAGTTCTCGTCGGCACAAAACTTGTGGCTTTGCGAAGTCATCCCGAAGAGAACTCGGCGTGGACGCGAATAGAGGCGGAGCTTCCAAGGGATGCTACGGTTGGATCTCGTCCCTTTCTTCAAGTTACGCGAGGTACAAAGTAAATTAGTTTACTTTTCTGCAAAATTTTAATTTATAATCATGTCCATACATCATAAGGTCACATGCTAGATACGAGGTTAAAAATAATTTAAGAAATTATATATGCTAATTCTTCCGCTGCACGTAAATATTTTAAAATTTACGAACCCGTATCCTTGTCAACATGCACCCGGTCACAACAGTGGTATCAGAGCCGGTTAGTGTTCGACATAATCATATAATTGTTTTGCGGAAAACTTTGTCATGATCTCAATTTTAGAAAATTTTTCAATTATGGAAACTTTCCAATTATAATAAATTTTAGATTTAGGAATTTCTAAGTTTGGAAATCCTCATGAAATTTCGCAAACTTTTGAAATATCCTAGTTTCTGAAATTTTATAATAATTGCGAAAACTTCCCATTTTTGGATATTTTCCAATTTTAGAAATTTCCTATTTTGGAAATTTTCCAATTTTGGAAATATGTAAGTTTTCTTTGTACCAGAAACTTACAATTATTCTGAAAACCTATTATGAAATCTCGCAATTTTGGGCACTTTCTTTCTATAAAGTCTAGACAAATTAATGGATCATTAATTGACAATTAAATTCGAATTGGGTTTTAAATTATCAACAAAATTCTTTATTTTGGATTGAGCCTCGGGGAGCTGTCCAATTTAAAGTTAGTTGTTGTTATTTAATTTTCCATTTTAAATAAAATTGTCATGTTTAATTTGGTTACGCCTCAGGGAGCGGACCAAATTGGATTTACGACAAATTTCTTTTCTTTGGGTATCTGAGCCTCGGGGAGCCACCCTTAGAAAACAATTTGTTGCAATTAATTAATCCATGAAAAAATATGTGATCAAATTTTGGAAATTTGATTTAAGAGGTGATGCTCTAACATATTGTTTTCTCTAAAATTAATTAGGAAAATCGTTTCCTATCGAGTTTTCTTAAAAGAGATTTTCATGAAAATAATATGTAGTTGAATTAAGGGAATTGTCTCTTAATTTAATAAGATTTGATTTAGAGAAATCAAAGTCTTAAAACATATTATTTCCGAAATTGATTATGACAATTTAGGAAATTGTTTCCCAAAACAATTCCTTTAATAAAGTATGAAATTGGAATTAGGAAATCCGGTTCCTAATTCAATTAATGAGACTTGATAAATTAAGTCACATACATACTTTATTAAGAAAATCGTTAGTCATGACATAATTCTATGTCATGAATGTGCTTAGAAAAGAAAGGATGTGACCCAAAACCCCTTACAAAATATTAAGGCCAACACCTTCCATTAATATGGTTAGAATCGGAGTTTTGTTTCTCGTTTGGGTTGATGGACACATCCATGCCCGGCTTGAACCTCAACATGTTCAAACCATGGAATTAGTTTATGAATAATATAGTTGGAGTCAGAGGTCAATCCTTAGTTTTGGTTGTTGGACACATCCAAGCCTGACTAAACGGTTGAATGAGCTCCAACCATATTAAAACTATTTCTTGATTAATGGGTCAGCCTTAAGCTTGGAGCATCGATTTGTTGTGCCACAGCCAAGGTCGATGTAAAGAGAGGTGCAGTTGGGTGTTATGTATATTGTTGCATACTTGTTAATGAGTTAACAACCCAATGATTTATGCAAACATTCAATTAGTTGATAGCATAATGTGATAGTTAGATATATGAGATATGTAATTGGTATAATTACCTAGCACAGCTAAGAAAAACTTGATGGCCACATCCATGGTTGTTCTTATCTATGGTTGGATATCAACCTATTTGGAGATGTTCCTACGATCTCCCGAATTGATAAGAAGGGTTATTCAATTTGAAAAAATAAATAGGATTTTATTAATGTATGTTGATACATTCTTTATCATTCTTCTCACATAAGCTCAATTTGTATTTCTAGGTTAATCACTCGATCATGTCTTCTCTAAATTTGCGTTCAATTTTGGACACCAATAAACTGACTGGGCCAAACTTCATGGACTGGCTTCGAAACCTGAGGATAGTCCTCAAGGCAGAGAAGCTTGCTTATGTCCTTGAAGATCAACTTCCTAGCCGTCCTCCAGAAAATGCAACTCCAGACCAGTTAATGGCCTATCAGAAACATGTGACCGATTCTGAACTTGCAAGTTGCATCATGCTTGCCTCTATGATACCTGAGCTGCAAAAGCAGCATGAGCATATGGATGCTTATACCATCATCTTCCATCTTCATGAGTTGTTTGAAGAGCAGGCGAGATCCGAAAGGTTCGAAGTCTCCAAACTCATCTTCACCTCTAGGATGTAGGAAGGCACTTCTGGCTCACAGTTTGTGTTAAAGATGTTGGGGTACATTAAGCAACTGAGCACACTCGGTTTTGCAATGGATCAAGAACTAAGTATTGACTTAATTCTGAATTGTTTGCCCAAAAGTTATTCACAATTTGTGATGAACTATCGGATGAACAAACTAGAGACTACCATTCCTGAGTTGCTCAACCTGTTGAAGACTGTGGAGCCTTCTGTAATGCCGGATCAAAAGACGGTACTGTTAGTTGGTTCCTCAAAGAAAGGTTCTAAGAGGAAGGCCAAAGAACAGAATAAAGGAAAGAAGAAAAAGGCCAAAAAGACTGAAAAGACACCAAAAGGGACTTGCCATCACTGTGGCAAGGAGGGTCACTGGCGAAGAAATTGCAAGGTTTATCTTGAGTCCTTGAAGAAGAAGGCATCCGATGCCCTATCCTCTTCAGGTATCTTCGTTATTGAATGTCACTCTATTTGCTCAAATACCTAGGTACTTGATACGGGGTGCAGCTCACATATATGTAATGAAATACAGGGGCTAAGGAATAGAAGAAGACTCGTTAAGGGAGAAGCGGATTTGCGAGTTGGAAATGGAGCAAAGATTGCTGTTGTTGCCATCGGAACATATTTGCTAAAGCTCCCCACTGGACGTGTCTTAGAATTGGATAATTGTTATTTTGTTCCTTCGTTAATAAAGAACATTATATCTATTTCATGTTTGAATGAAAAGGGTTATCATTTAACTTTTAGTAACAATTGTTGTTACATAACTTTAAATGGCGTTATTTATGGGAATGGAATTTTGTGCAATGGTATCTACACGATAGATTTATCCAGTGACGTTTTCAATATCGAAGTCAGCAACAAACGTGCTCGAATAGATAATCGAATAGACTCCTACACTTGGCATTGTCGTCTTGGCCATGTAAGTAAGAAACGCATGACCGAATTACTCCGATGTGGAATTTTGGAATCATTTGACCCCGGTTCATTTGATATATGCGAATCATGCTTAAAAGGCAAGATGACCAAATTACCCTTTTCCGGAAAAGGTAATACAGTGGGAGAATTGCTTGATCTAATACATACTTATGTATGTGGACCAATGTCAACTCTTGCACAAGGAGGCTATAGCTACTTCATCACCTTTATCGATGATCACTCACGATTCGGGTATGTGTTCTTGATGAAACACAAATTTGAAGCTTTTGAGAAATTCAAAGAGTTCAGAAATGAAGTAGAGAAACAGCTTGGTAAAAGTATTAAGATACTTCGATCCGATCGGGGTGGTGAATACTTAGGTCAAGAGTTTCAAGATTATCTTAGGGACAATGGGATATTGTCCCAATGGACTCCGCCGTATACACCACAGCATAATGGTGTATCTGAGAGGCGCAACCGAACCTTGATGGACATGGTTAGGTCGATGATGAATCATGCAACTCTTCCAAAATCCTTTTGGGGCTATGCACTAAAGACAGCTGTTTACTTGCTGAACAGAGTCCCGACCAAGGTAGTCTCTACTACTCCATATGAGACATGGAATAGTAAGAAACCTCACTTAACTCACCTTAAGATATGAGGTTGTCCCGCTTATGTGAAGCAGACAGTATCAGACAAATTCGATGCTAAGTCTGATAAATGTCTATTTATTGGATACCCTAAGGAAACGAAGGGTTACCAATTCTATCATCCCTTAGAACAAAAGGTGTTTGTTTCAAGGCATGCTGTATTTCTAGAAAAAGAATTTCTTTTACAAGAAAACAGTGGGAGTGACATTGAACTTGATGAAATTCAAGAAACTCCAATAGACATCACAGAGACACCTAGTCTAGACCCACAACCAATAACTCATAATGATGAGCTATCAGTTGAACCTAAAACAACACCACCTCTTCGTAGGTCTGATAGGATACGCAATATTACAGAGAGATACAGATTTCTCATAAGTGAATCAAACGACGTGTTACTCATAAGCGATGATGAACCTATCATTTATGAAGATGTTCTGAAATGTTCAGAAAGGGACAAATGGCTTGAAGCCATGAAGTCGGAAATGGATTCCATGTACGAAAATCAAGTACGGGACTTGGTTAACCCACCTGAAGGGATTAAGCCCATAGGGTGCAAATGGGTTTTCAAGAAGAAAACTGACATGGAAGGTAATGTAGTTACCATTAAGGCTAGATTAGTGGCAAAAGGATATCGTCAAAAACAAGGAATTGAATATGACGAAACCTATTCGCCAGTAGCTATGCTTAAATCCATTCGGATGCTCCTACCCATAGCAACTCATTATGATTATGAGATATGGCAAATGGATGTCAAAACAGCTTTCCTTAATGGAAACCAGCTTGAGGATGTATACATGATACAACCTGAAGGTTTCACATCGGTTGATAAAACCAAAGTATGCAAGCTTCGACGATCCATATATGGACTGAAGCAAGCATCCAGGAGCTGGAACATCCGTTTTGATGAGACAATCAAAGAGTTTGATTTCTCTCAAAATCCTGACAAACCTTGTGTGTACAAGAAGGTTAGTGGGAGTGCAGTCGTATTCCTAGCATTATATGTCGATGACATATTACTTATAGGAAACGATATATCAGTCTTACAGACAGTTAAAATTTGGTTGTCCAAAACTTTCTCCATGAATGACCTGGGAGAAGCAACCTATATCCTTGGGATTAGAATCTATAGAGATAGATCAAAACGGTTGCTTGGTCTTTCGCAGTCTACATATATAGACCGAGTGCTAAAAAGGTTTAGCATGTCGGAATCCAAGAATGGTTACCTTCCCATCAGGCATGGGATCAACCTTTCAAAGTCTATGTGTCCGCGCACAGAAGACGAGAGGATTTGCATGAATAAGATTCCTTATGCATCCGCGATAGGATCCATCATGTATGTTATGTTGTGTACTAGGCCCGATGTATCGTATGCTCTGAGCGTCACAGCAGATACCAGTCGGATCCAGGAATGGATCATTGGGCGGCTGTCAAGACAATCCTTAAGTACTTAAGAAGAACTAAGGATGTGTTCCTAATATATGGAGAAGGAGATATGGTAATACGTGGGTATACAGATGCAGTTTCCAGACAGATAAGGATGACTCCAAATCTCAGTCTGGATACGTATTTACTTTGAATGGAGGCGCAATAAGTTGGAAGAGTTCCCAACAAGACACCGTAGCGGATTCTACCACGGAAGCGAATATATCGCAGCTTCGAAGCAGCAAAGGAAGCAGTCTGGATCAAGAAGTTTGTCTCCGAACTTGAGTGGTTCCAACCATTGATGAAGCAGTGCGATTTACTGCGACAACAATGGAGCTATTGCACAAGCAAAGGAACCAAGGTCTCATCAGCGATCCAAACACGTGCTTCGCCGCTATCATCTGATCAGAGAGATATAAGTAGGAATGATATACAAATTGAGAAAATTCCACTGAAAGGAATTTAGCGGATCCTTTAACTAAGGCCTTGCCTCAGAGCAAGTTTGAGGGTCATGTTAGAGCCTGTGGTATTGGATACCGTAGCGATTGGCATTAGGCCAAGTGGGAGGTTGTTAGTGATATGAGAGAAGTGTCCTAAGGCAATCGCCTTATGATTGTAAACATTTATTTCAATAAATAAAAATTCACTATTTGAGTATACATTATTGTGTATTTGATTGGGGATCTTAAACTTCATTACTGCAATGCCGCAATACAATTCACAGCATGAAGAGGAATTGTGATGGAATCACAACTAGTGATTATCTCTACATGTCAATTGTGGAAGTATTGAAAAATATTCCTAGTCGATGAATTGATAAATACGGACACTGTCAATTCTGTTGAGACTAGCATGGGTTATTCTCTAATCAGCTAATTCTCACTGGCTGGTGACATTGGGATGTCCGGAGATAAAAATGGATGCTAGTTAAGGGAACTAGTTCATTGGAGTGACTAGCTGTAAAACTTCAAATGGTAATCTACATATAGATATGTCAATGAAGTTCTTACCGCAGCTTAAGTACGATGTTCCTTTGACTTGCGGTGTTCAAGTCATCTTGGTCATGGAGACTTATACTTTAACATCTTAAGCAAGCATCTCCAAGGAGGCGTGGACCCAGGATTGTTGGGTATAAGCCGAAGTGCCCGAAGATGTTTGAACAGCCTACAAAGGATTCACCACTCCTTGCGAGGAGATGTATACCCAGGCCTATCTTCGGATTGTTACTCAAAGCCTCTGGCCAGAGCATATTATGTTTAGAGTATGAGTCTCTTAAACACATGAGAGTAATTAGAAATCCAAAGGACGAGAAAGACACTACTTGGGCTAGGTGTGACGTAGTCAGCCTAGTGGGGACTGACACACACAGACCATGTCCTGAACCAAGTGGGTATAAGATGGTGAAGGGAATGGGGCACGATTCATTAGAGCTGCTGAAGGGTTTCAG
>JAGFNQ010005615.1:0-45089 GCA_024364735.1 Boesenbergia rotunda | reverse complement strand
AGTCCAATTCGAACTTAGGAGACTAAGTTTGAATGAAAGTCCAAATGTTGTTGATGGTGATGAATCCGATGACGGTGAGCCTAGACAACCCATAGATCAGCCGGATCCTGAGGCTGAGCTTGTGTCTAGTGAACCCATTCAAGAAGCACCACCAACACCTAGGCAAACTAGATTAGCCTCTAGTCATCCCCAAGACCAAATTGTTGGAGACATCCATCATGGGGTTAGAACTAGATCATTCTTTAGGAATGAGGCTAATGAAGTTGCCTTAATTTCCGAAATTGAACCTAGAAAAATTGATGAAGCATTAAATGATCCCGATTGGATCATTGCAATGCAAGATGAACTAGGTCAATTCGAAAGAAGTCAAGTTTGGGACTTAGTCCCTAGACCTAAGAAGACCACCATCATTGGAACCAAATGGGTCTTCAAAAATAAATTGAACCATAAGGGAGAAATCATTAGAAACAAGGCACGCTTAGTAGCCAAGGGCTATAGTCAAGTTGAAGGCCTTGATTATGATGAGACCTATGCTCCCGTGGCACGATTAGAGTCCATCCGATTGATGCTAGCATTTGCAGCACATCGAGGGTTCAAATTGTATCAAATGGATGTCAAATCGGCCTTTCTAAATGGTTTAATTAGAGAAGAGGTCTATGTCGAACAACCTCCGGGGTTTGAGAGTACCGAATTTCCAAACCACGTGTTCAAGTCAAAAAGGCACTTTATGGTCTTAAACAAGCACCCCGAGCTTGGTATGAGCGGTTGTCGACGTTTTTAATTGAAAAAGGCTTTGTCAAGAGGCCAAATAGACCCTACACTATTTCTACGGAGAGATGGTGACAATTTTTGTAGCCAAGTATATGTCGATGACATAATTTGTGGCTCAAAAACAAGGGCTATTTAAATGAGTTCATTGGACACATGGAAAGTGAATTTGAAATGAGTCTAGTGGGAGAGTTGACTTTCTTCCTTGGACTTGAAATCAACAACCCGAGATGGGATCCATGTGCACCAATCGAAGTATACTCAAGAAATGCTCCGTAAATTCAATATGAGTGATTCGAAAGAGGGTAACCACTCCCATGGCTACAAACACAAGATTAGACAATGATGAGAGTGGTAAACCTGTTGATTTGACTCAATATCGGAGCATGATAGGTAGTTTGCTATACCTCACAGCTAGTCGTCCTGATATTCTTTTCGCTGTGGGTATGTGCGCTAGATATCAAGTCTGTGCCAAGGAATCTCACTTAATCGCTGTTAAGAGGATTTTGAGATATCTTAAAGGCACAATAAGAGTCGGTCTTTGGTACCCCCGTACCGAATCATTTGATTTAATTGGCTATACCGATTCCGACTACGCTGGATGTAAGTTAGATCGGAAAAGCACAAGTGGGGGCTGCCAATTCCTAGGATCATCTCTAGTCAATTGGTCAAGTCAGAAGCAACATTGTGTTGCTCTCTCCACGACCGAGGCAGAATATATCGCCATGGGAGAGAGCGTATCACAATTGTTGTGGATGATTCACACTCTAGAGGACTATGGATTGAGTTACAAAAGTGTGCAAGTGTTGTGTGATAACATTAGCACAATTAACCTAACCAAGAATCCAGTCCATTATTCTAGGACCAAACATATTGAAGTGCGTCACCACTTCATTAGGGATCATGTTGCTAAGGGAGATATTGTACTCTCACATGTAGAGTCCAAGTCAAACCTCGCTGACATTTTCACTAAACCACTCACTGAAAATGAATTTAGTTTCCTAAGAAGGGAATTGGGAATGTGTCGCGCTTCATAGTTTTCAAAATGCATTCAAAACCCTTCATGATTATTTCTAATTGTTGGGATACAATTGGGTAACTTTGGGGACATCTCACACAAACTATAAGGCTTACCAAAACGTTTTTGCTTGCTAGAAATGGGGTGAGATGTTAGGATCAACTCAATTTCTCAAAATGTCAATGCATCCCTTGAGAAATTAAGTTGACGAGATAAAAATCACTTCGGTGACCAAGTATGGGGGAAACCAGTGCATAACATATGTGTATTTGGCTCCATGATCATACTTGGACATTCCAATCAAGGAAACTTGATTGGAAACTTGAATTTGGCACAATCTTGGTTAAAATTTGATTGAATTATTGTTGATTGAATTTGACTCCACTTAGGTGGAGCAAAGTGATTGTTGAACCTATAAGGACCTTTGATCCTTGTTCAGGGATCAATCTTATTCAAGGGGTCACTTCCAAGATCGATATCTTTCATCAGATCTTGTCAAAAATCACTTGGAAGTCTGAAACTGAAAGTTTCAGATCGTATCAGGTAATATCAGGAACCCTGATTGGTCACTGGACCGATCAGGCATAGGGCTGATCGGTCCCCGGACCGATCTGGCTCTCTCCTGTTGTGATCGGTCCGCAGACCGATCAAAGGGGTCACAGAGACTTAACGAAATTTTGACCAAACAATCTGTGCTTGCCTGGATCGGTCCCCAGACTGATCTGGCACCCTGTGGTGATCGGTCCACAGACCGATCAGAGGGCTTCCCGAATATCATCTGATCCTACTGTTCGCTTCCTGATCAATCAGCCGATCGATCAGGAGCCTGCCTGATCGGTCACCCGACCGATCAGGACCAGGCCAGTTCGATCAGGCCAGAGCATGATCGGTCTGGGCGCTCTCAGATCGAACGGTGATCCGTTCAATCGCATTAAAGTCTGGTTGGTGGACCGATCCACCAACCGATTAACTCCTCCAAAACCTCTCATTGCCGAACCCTAGTGCCGAAAACTCCCCCTTTCGCCTCTTCATCTCGTGCGACAGCCTTCCTCATCTCCTTCTTCCTCTTGCGAGTGAGCGTTTGTGTGCGCGCGTGCGGTTTTAAGGAGACTTCCTGCGAGCTTTTCTTGTCTTCTGCAAGTTTTCCTTCCGTGCTCACGGTTTTGCGTTCATCTCTTGCGCTGAGAGCTTCTCCTGCGCAAGCCTTTTCTTCCAGATTTCAAGATCTCCATCACACATCATCAATGGCACCTAAGTAAGCATTTTTGGTTAATTTCTTTTTGGATCAGTTCATGGATTGTGTATTTGGGGCTAACCATGTTTTGGTATTGTGCTGTGACCTCTTGTTTTGGCCGTGACCCATCTTTGCCATGTCCTACCTTTGATCAAATCTACCTTATGCTTACTTGATTATTTTTCCTATGATTGAATCTTGGGTCTTTGACTAAACTATGTTCTTATGATCAATTTCACCTTATGTTCACATGATTATTGTTCCCGTGATCAAATCTTGGGTCCTTGATTAATCCATGTTCATATGATCTATTCAATCTTGCTCAATTGACTTAAACTATGTGCATGATCAATTCAAATCTTTAGAAAATCATCTAAGGGAAAGGAACCAGTGGAGGAAAGCTCAAAGGGCAAAGGCCTTTCATCATCTACACCTCCTTCGAGACCTCCTCCACCTCCACACACTAGATTTCAAGACATTCATTATGCTCTAGATTCCAATGGCATAACTTCAAACTCATGCCATGTCAGACTGTTGACCAAACCTTCATCTATGAACATTGTCCAACAGTAAGTCAAATCATCGAACACTATGAACTTCAATCCATTCTTTTTCTCGAAAGGCCAATCAACGTTGATTTGGTCTCTGAATTCTATAATAACATGGTTAGTGGTGAGGGCACGGGGTGGAGGATCCGTGTTGCCAATGTCGATCTTGATTTTACTCTATCAGCCTTCACTGCATTTCTTGGTTGCCGTTATTCCGAGAACAACTTCTCACTCTACCCTTATCCTCCTGATCCTCTTCCGGTTCCCTTTGCTGGAGTCACTCCTGACTCCATCTATGAGTATTTTCTAGGTCATCCCAGGCCAAGGGGTTCCGATGAGCACGCCTGTGATTTTCTCACATTTCTTGCTCTCCATCTTTCCCCCATAGACTATATTTTGTTTAAGATCATTACTAACTGTTTCCTCCCGACTACTTCGAAACATCTAGATAAAATTCACTCCTTCCACTGCTTGATGCTCTACGGGATGCATCAGCAGTTAGACTTTGACCCAGTGACTTCCATCTACTTCTCCATCATAGTCCACAGTCAGAGGTATGGTCAGACCGTCTACATGCCGTTTGGCCATATCATTACTGCTTGGCTGCAGTCCGTAGGTATTGATGTTTCACAGGGCTGCATTGTGCCCATGGTTCGACAGGACTGCCGCCTGGATCGTCGCATGCTCACTCAGTCCGACATTGTTGTCGGGCCACAGGGGCTAAGGTGGAAGGATCGGAGACGAGTGGGGGAGTTACCAGGAGCAGCCCATGCTCAGGAGCGGCCTGCTGTTACAGAGGATTACGATGAGTGGGCTCCTGACCTCCGCTGGCAGGTTGCGGAGCTAGAGAGGATGCTGCAGCACGAGTTACATATTTATGAGCTCTGGCGACAGGAGGTCAGCTCAGAGTTTCAGTCTTTCGATCACCGTCTCGATGCTCTAGCATCTGATGTCTCTGAGATCAGCGCACTACAGGACACATGGTATGAGGAGTGGTATCATCATACGTTTCCTGGTGGTGCGTCCACCAGCAGCCCTACGCCAGGGGATGTGATATATATTGCTGATTCTTCAGACGATGACCACGCAGGGGATTGATGACATTGACTGTTATGATGAGTGTCATATTTGATTGTACTCAGTTCTTTTGAGGTGTCTTGTCTTTGATGCGATATGATGCATCTGATATTTTGCATGTATTTTCTATTTGCCTTATCATGTTTAGGATGTTGGCTTATATGTGCTCCCATGATTACTCTCTGCTTGTATGTCTCATTCTATATTATTATGCATGCTTATGATTTTGCTTATGATGCCTTGCCCATATGATACCTGTGCTTGTTTCGCCATGCCTTATCTTTGTCATATGTATTCATATGTTTGTCAAAATAATTCATTCATATCCTTGTTGTTTTGGGATACCTCTAAGGTTGAGGGGGAGTATGGTTAAACTTAATAGCCCCTCTAGACCCTTTTTGGTGTTCGACAAAGGGGGAGAGTGTTGGTTGGTTAAGTTTGGGATGATAATGTTGTAGGGGGAGGATCCTGATTCCCCTATGATTCTGAATTTGAGAAAATTGATTGGGAATCCCTAAACTTAAAATCGAGTTGTCAAACAACAAAAAGGGGGAGATTGTTGATGTTGTTGGATCGAGAAGAACGATAGAGGGGGGGGGTGAATATCATAAAACGTTCAGATTCGTAAAAGAGAATTAGCAGCGGAAATGAATAAAGTAAAACACACGCGAACACCATGATTTTACTTGGTTCGGAGTCGCGGTCGGCTCCTACTCCAAGGCCCACGATCGTTGACCGTTTACTGTGGGCAATTCTATATGTGCGCAAAAACAGTTTACAAAATGTATTACAAGAATAGTACAGTAAACTTAAAAGAAGCTCTTCGTTACCGACGCCCGGTGTAGATTGTATTTTCGGAGCAGAGGGACATCGTCGGCGCTTGTATCTCGAGTCGGGAGGTTTCCGGAGCAGAGCGCGGGAGTAGAAGAGCGCGAATGCGTTGGATGAATTGTTTCTTCAAGCCTTGGGGTCGAGGGGCCTTTTCATAGCCTCTGGGGGCGCCCGGAACGTTAGGGGCACCCCCCCCCATGTGTCAACCGATCCGAGCACCTCTCGGGCATCCGTTATCCCTTCGGGATCGGGCTGAGGTTTGACTGGGGGGCGCCCGGGACGCTAGGGGTGCCCGGGTTGACTCTATCCGCTGGCTTCTCGCTGGCTTGACTTTTATCCACTTCGTTGGCTTGAGCTCGGGGCGCCTGGACCATCCGGGGCGCCTGGGAGCACGGGGGCGCCCCGCCCAGTTAGCTTCCGAAGCGTACATTTGCTCAGCTTGTTTTTATTCACCTTGGGGGCGCCCGGGACACTGCGGGCGCCCTACTCAGCTACTGCCTCACTCCTTTGAGGCTTTCTGAGCTGCAGACACTCGTTCCTTTGGTCCTGCATCCAGGGTTAGTCCAAAACAACACAGAGCAATAATGTATTAGTTTTATACAGCCTTAGCTGTCTTGGTTCTGACTTTGGGTCTCCAAAATGGAGCCCTAGGTCGAGCCAACGCCTATGTTCCCTCGACGGGGAATGCGTCCTCACCTACTCCTCTCAGGAGAATTTACCTTTTTCCAACCGGCTCCTCTGGTTGGACTTTTGCCCAGCCTTACTCACCAGGTCTTCGTGCCCAATCCGCGACCAGGTCTTACTGCCCACCTTCCGAGCAGGTCTTCGGTGCCCAGCCCCGGCCAGGTCTTAGTGCCCAATTCCTCGAACCAGGTCTTCGGTGCCCAGCCTTCGGCCAGGTCTTAGTGCCCAATTCCTCGAACCAGGTCTTCGATGCCCAGCCCTCGGCCAGGTCTTAGTGCCCAGTCCACGACCAGGACTTATTGCCCAACCTTATGTCAGGACTTAGTTGCCCAGCCCACGGCTAGGACTTATTGTCTAGATTACTTAGGACTTTCCTGCACACTTGAGTAACTTTATTAGATCACAAATGATACTTAACTTTGAACCATTTGCCAATATCAAAACAAGGTTCGATATGGTGCTTCCTGCACCAACAATCTCCCCCTTTTTGATTTATGGCAACACAATTCAAAGTTAAGTAAAAACTTATAACAGTTTAAGAACATATGGTAAAATCAATGAAGTATAGCAGTTATAAGGTAAAATCAATGAAGTATAGCAGTTATAGCAGTTATGAACAGACTAGAAATAAAAAAATCTTTTATTCCTCATACTCCCCCTAAAACCCTGAATACTTGTGTTATAAAATCCTTAACTTTGACCTTTCCTCCCCCTTTGACATATATCAAAAACATACATGGGCAAACAGGGTTTCTAATATAGAGTTTTTAGTTTTACCAAAATAAATTTAAGTAAAGGAGTTCACAACCTTTTCAAAAAATAGTTTTCAAAGGTACTTTTGATTGGACGTTTTGAAAATTATGTTTTGAAAAACAAGAAGTTTTCATGAAGCTCCCCCTTAATATGAAACTCTTCCCCTTTGAAGTTTTAAAAAATATGCAATTTTTCAGTTTGAAAAAGGTTCTCAGCCTAGTTTAGGTCTTGAAAAGGTTCTAAGTATGAAAACGTTCATTACTTTAAAAAAATAAGCAATTCTAAGTTTAGTTTTGAAAAAATATAAAAACTTCTGAGTATCACAAAGGAAATTCTTAGTTAGGAGCAACTAGAAGTTTTCAATAAAGTTTCTTTGAAGAAGGGAAGAAATTTAAGGAAAAATTTAGTTTAAGTCTGTTTTCCCCCTTAAAAATACTCTGAAAAAAAGGATGTATCCGAGCCTATTAGTTTTGCAAAATCATAAATCAATATTGAAAAAGTTTTTTTTTTTCAAAATATCAAGTGTTACTAAAAAAACTACATGATAGGGAACAAGTAACACATTATTAACTTATTAAGCAAGGATTAATGCTAAAGGACAGTTTGTTAAACCAGGTTGACATTTCTATTAAGTTCATGCTTGATATGTAAAACTTAAAGCATTTAATCAATAAATCTAAGTTCAAAACTATATTTGATTCTAAGCATGTTTTAAGTCCAAGTTCCGAACTTAGCCACTTATTGTTAATCCTCAAGATAAAGAGAAATAGAAATTTCTTAGGTAAAGGATAATTTTTTTTGAAAAATTTTGAAAAACCAAGCCTTTGAAAAATGCAAGTACTTTTTGAGAAGTATAAGACTTTTTGAAAAGTATTCTAAAAAGATTTTTAAAGTATTCCAAAGTAAAGTAAACTTTTGAAAATGATGGTATATATATAAGCAAAATAATTTAAAAGGATATTATTTTGAAAGAAAAATTATTTATGTTTTCAAAAGGATTTTAAGAGTGCAGTGCATGAAAACATATAATTTTAAAAATGCTCAATAATTCTTTTAATTTGATCTCCCCTAAACTTGACCCAGTCCTAGGAAGCTTGTTGACTACAAGTACTCTTCCTCTGAGTTTTAAGGTTTGATTCAAATTATAAGACTTATCTAATAATTTTGAAAAATAATTGTCAGAAATAATTTCTTTCGATTTAGACTCCCCCTAAATTTGACACTTCCTAGGAGTCCTTGTAGATCATAAAGTAGACTTCCTTTGTGTCTTTAGGGTTTGTCAAAATCAAAAGGGAATCAAGCACAGTTATTTAAAATGAACTTTGAAGTATTAATATTTCGAAAAACTAAGTATTTGAAGGACATATTTTGAAATGATAGCATAGTTTTCGAAAAACATGAGTGATAGTTTGAAAACATAGTGTTTTTAAACTTTTTCTTTTAATTTGAACTCCACCTAACCCTGACACAGTCCTAGGAGGCTTGTTGACCACAAGTTAATCCTCCTCTGAGTCTTAGGGTTTGATTCAAATAGAAAGAACTTCAACATAGAAATGCTAAGTTAAAAAAACTTACTATTTTGTTTTAATGATTTGAAAAGCAATTTCTTTATTTTCTCTCTCTTCTTGAAAATGGTAAAGAATTGCAACAGGGAGATTCTATGTTTAAACTGATTTTGAACAATACCAGAGGGGACACAAGTACAGAAGAATTTTGAAAAATACTTAAAGTCAAAAGTAATTATATATATATATATTAAATATCAAAAGTCTGGACTGTAGACATTTTTCTAAGTGAAAATGAAAAAGAGTTCTGAGTAAACCCCGAGCTGACTTTTTGCGAGATTTATTTTTGCAAAAAAAATTGATTGTCCAAGGAATTTCTTTGTATAGAAATATTTGCCAAAATTAAGTAATTCTTAGGTAGATGAGCAAAAGAAACCTAAGGTGAGCAATTTTAAATATACTGATCTGAAACATTAAATCTTAGTTCAAGAAGTTAAAATGATTTTTGAGGATTTTGAAATTAATTAGAAATTTAACTTTGAATTTTAATATTTGTTAAGTTGAATTTTGAAAATAATTAAGTTGAATTTTTTAGAATAATTAAGTTGAATTGAATTTGAAAGTTGTTCAGTTGAATTGAATTAGAATTTTAAAAGTATTTATTAAAGTTTAAATTCTAAAATTTGAAATCGATTCAGTTTGTAAGGTTGGTTGGGTTGGACTTAACTTTTAGGTCCTAAGCATCTCACCCATTTCTAAGTGACAAAACAGGATATCCTTAACTGTTTTGTGAGATGCATTAATTTTTATCTTAGAATTAGTGTTAAATCTAAGATTTACTTAAAATTTGTGTTAGATTCAAATCTGACAATAGTAAAGTGAATTTGATTTTCTATAATTGACTTCCAGGTCTTGGCGAGGCACTAGGCCTTCTTTGGCCGTAGCCTTATTGGATCATCAACCATTTCCTTGACAAAGCCTTTTACAGAAAATTCATCTTCAAGTTACTTCTTGAAAGATTTTGGTCTAACTAGCTTGGGTCTTGGATCGGTAGCTTCGGCTAGTTCCACTAGACTAAACAGACCAAGTAGTGTATACTTGACCTTATTAGAAAGGCTTCCCTAACGTACTATCTTCTCACCTCCACCCAATACTATGTTGTTCAAATTTTAATTAAACCGTTTGTCCTTAAACTATCTAATTCTAAATTCAAGCATAAAAAGCTAAGTAAAATTATAATGAGGGGAAATTTCTGGATTTTCTAAGTTTGCAAGATTATTAATTAGTTGTTCTTGTATACCAATTTTAATTTTCAAAGTTTCATTTTCATGTCTTAGCATTTTGAATTTTGAATTTATTAATATACATGATTTCATTAAGTTATTTGGGCATGCATCCATATCTAAATTTGATCGAGGGAGATTAAGTAAACTATCTACATTCATGGTAAAAAGTGGATTTTCATATAAATTGAAGTTACCCATCTTGGTAGGTTGTCCTGGATCTTTGGCTCTTCTATCTTTGCATTCATCTTTGTAATGCCCAAACTCCTGGCACTTGAAGCATTGGATGTGACTTTTGTCCTTTCGTACTTTTGGAACTGGTTCCTTTGTCGCCGTTGGTGGTGTCGTTCGTATCTTACGAGTAGGACACTTACTTTTATAATGCCCTCTCTCCCTGCATATGTAACAAATTACATGATCTTTCAAATTTGAATTTACAAATTTACTTTTTGATTCCTTATTGGGAATCTCCCCCTTGATTCTTGCCGCATTGGATCTAGACTCATCTTCTGATTCCGTGTCTGAGTCGGACTCGGGTACTGGTTGAGGCTCCTTCTTTGGTGGTTCTTTTGGAGTTTTCCCTGCAATAGAATTTACACCTTCCTCGACCATTACAGTATCTGTTTGATTATATAATTCTAATTTTGAAAAGAATTTGAAATCGGTTACCGTCTCAGTCAATTCGTCTTCTAAATCTGGCTTGGATTCGGGTTCAGACTCAGATTCGGCTGTTTGTGCTTGGATCGAGAGTGCAAGGTATTTTAGGTGATCTTCTTCTTTATCTGATTCCTCTGACGATTCGTACAACACACCTTCTGAGTCCTCGATGTTGTAAGTCTCTTCGTGTAGGTTAATTAGTTTTTCCCACATCTCTTTAACGCATTCGAATGGCCCAATCTGCTTGAATACTTCTTTTGTTATGCCGCATTGTAGGATTGCAGTCGCCTTTGCATCTGTTTCGATCATGTTGAGTGTTCGTTCATCCAATTTGTCCCAGGCGAGTGCTATCCCATCTTCTGTGGGGAATCTAAACCCCATTTGGATTATCATCCATAAATCCATATTAGCTTTCAAATGAGACTCCATTAGACTCTTCCAGAATCTGAAATTTTCGCTAGAGAATAGAGGTGGACGAAAGCTATTCCATTCTTGATTGGCCATTTAAGATGATCCTTGCACACAAAAGAAATAACAGAAGTGTACCAAGACTTGGTCTTGGATTAGTAGTGCGGGAGAAAGAAAAAAATAACCCAAAATAATTATTGCACAAATTTCGAGGCGGAATAATAAAAAGTTTGTTACAAACTTTTAGAAAATGTTAACTTTATCAATTCTGATTAATGATGAAAAAGTAAGAATTTACTATTTGGGAAAAAATTTGCTTAGCACGATTTTCGAGAAAAATATTAAAATAATAAAAAAAGTTTTATGACAAATTTTTAAAAATTGTTCGTTTTGTCAATTCTGAGTTATGGTGAGAAAATAAGAATTCAAAATTCAAAATTCAAAATTCAAAATTGTTCGTTTTATTTGAAATAAAGATTGAGTGGTGTTGCACCACCTCGATTAAAGAAAAAGAAAAGAAATAAAATAAAAAAAATTCGTAGATCCGAAAAAACTTTCAAACTGGTGGTTGCACCAAGTTTGAACTACCCCGCTCTGATACCACTTGTTGGATCGAGAAGAACGATAGAGGGGGGGGTGAATATCGTAAAACGTTCGGATTCGTAAAAGAGAATTAGCAGCGGAAATAAATAAAGTAAAACACACGCGAACACCACGATTTTATTTGGTTCAGAATCGCGGTCGGCTCCTACTCTAAGGCCCACGGTCGTTGACTGTTTACTGCGGGCAATTCTATATGTGCGCAAAAATAGTTTACAAAATGTATTACAAGAATAGTACAGTAAACATAAAAGTAGCTCTTCATTACAGACGTCCGGTGTAGATTGTATTTTCGGAGCAGAGGGACGTTGTCGGCGCTTGTATCTCCAGTCGGGAGGTTTCCGGAGCAGAGCACGGGAGTAGAAGAACATGAATGCGTTGGAAGAATTGTTTCTTCAAGCCTTGGGGTCGAGGGGCCTTTTCATAGCCTCTGGGGGCGCCCCCCCCCACGTGTCAACCGATCCGAGCACCTCTCGGTCAGTCGTTATCCCTTCGGGATTGGGCTGAGGTTTGACTGGGGGGCGCCCGGGATGCTAGGGGCGCCCGGGTTGACTCTATCCGCTGGCTTCTCGCTGGCTTGACTTTTATCCACTTCGTTGGCTTGAGCTCGGGGCGCCTGGACCATCCGGGGCGCCCGGGAGCACGGGGGCGCCCGAGAGCATGGGGGCGCCCGAGAGCACGGGGGCGCCCCGCCCAGTTAGCTTCCGAAGCGTACATTTGCTTAGCTTGTTTTTATTCGCCTTGTGGGCGCCCGGGACACTGCGGGCACCCTACTCAGCTACTGCCTCACTCCTTTGAGGCTTTCTGAGCTGCAGACACTCGTTCCTTCGGTCCTGTATCCAGGGTTAGTCCAAAACAACACAGAGCAATAATGTATTAGTTTTATACAGCCTTAGCTGTCTTGGTTCTGACTTTGGGTCTCCAAAATGGAGCTCTAGGTCGAGCCGACGCCTATGTTCCCTCGACGGGGAACGCGTCCTCACCTACTCCTCTCAGGAGAATTTACCTTTTGCCAACCGGCTCCTCCGGTTGGACTTTTGCCTAGCTTTACTCACCAGGTCTTCGTGCCCAATCCGCGACCAGGTCTTAGTGCCCACCTTCCGAGTAGGTCTTCGGTGCCTAGCCCTCGGCCAGGTCTTAGTGCCCAATTCCTCGAACCAGGTCTTCGGTGCCCATCCCTCGGCCAGGTCTTAGTACCCAATTCCTCGAACTAGGTCTTCGGTGCCCAGCCCTCGGCCAGGTCTTAGTGCCCAGTCCACGACTATGACTTATTGCCCAACCTTATGTCAGGACTTAGTTGCCCAGCCCATGGCTAGGACTTATTGCCTAGATTACCTAGGACTTTCCTGCACACTTGAGTAACTTTATTAGATCACAAATGATACATAACTTTGAACCCTTTGCCAATATCAAAACAAGGTTCGATATGGTGCTTCCTGCACCAACAGATGCAGTCTGACCCTGATTGTTGTTTTGGTGTTGACACCGATTTTAGTTTAGGTTGATGTTGATGATTATGATTATGGTTAAGTCCTGATCGGGGATTAGACATGGTATGGAAAATCCTAGCTTGGAGGGCTAGGTGTTGGAAAATCCTAACCTGGAGGGTTAGGTGTGGAAAATCCTAGCTTGGAGGGCTAGGTGTTGAAAAGTCCTAATTCGAAAGGGTTGGGTGAAAATTCCTAGCTTGGAGGGCTAGGTGAAAAGTCCTAACTTGTAGGTGAAAAGTCCCAACTTGGAGGGTTAGGTGAAAAAGTCCTGGTTGGAGGGTCAGGTCCTAGCTTGGAGGGCTAGGTTTGTAAAAGTCCTAATTCGGAAGAGTTGGGTGAAAAGTCCTAGCTTGGAGGGCTAGGTGAAATGTCCTAACTTGGAGGGTTAGGTGAAAATTCCCAACGTGGAGGGTTAGGTGAAAAAGTCCTAGCTTGGAGGGCTAGGTTGGATGAAATCCTAGCTTGGAGGGCTATGTTTGAGTCCCTGGATTGGTCTGGTGACCGATCAGGGAAGTTGGCACGCTGCTCCTTCGTGGATCGGTCTGGTGACCGATCTAGCGATGACTGATCGGTCTGGTGACCGATCAGGGAGCGCACAGTGAGGTTGGGAACCTACTGTGTGGCTCCTGATCGGTCTGGTGACCGATCAGGGAGCAGGCCGTTGCCTCGTTGCTTGGCTCTTGATCGGTCCGGTGACCGATCAGGGAGTAGGCAGCTTCCTCACTGCCTTGCTCCTGATCGATCTGGAGACTGATCAGGGAGCACTCAGTGAGTTGAGTTCCCCCGCTGATCAGTTCGTGAACGGTCCGGTGACCGATCAAAGACTTAGGATTTGATTTCCGTGGTTACTGTTCACTCAGACATGGACCGATCAGGCTTGAGCCTGATCGGACAGTGTCTGTCCTGATCGGTCTGGTGACCGATCAGGCTTGTGTCGCCGCGAGAGCTGGGAGTCCCAGCAAAGCGGTGGATCGGTCTGGTGACCGACCCACGAGCTCTGGATCGGTCCGGTGACCGATCACTTTAATTCAAAATGCACTCTCAGATGCTCTGATCGCGTCTGAACGTATCCGATTCTCTGCGCTTAACATCTGATACACAATTTTCTGCTTGATATGCTGTGCTAACACTCCGATTGAGCTGCATGTGACAAGGAAGGATTCAAACACTCAGAGAGAGTCAATGGAGGCCTTTCCTTAGAGCAGGTTTGTCCGTTTTCCATCTCAGGTTGCAACGGACACTGGCGCCGGCTAGAGCTGCTGACTGGGGCTGGTCTGAGGGAAGCTCAGGGAGTCCAGAAGAGCTCAGTGGTGGCGCTGGTGGTTGCAGGAGAGCAGCTGGAGGCTGCAGTGAGGTGGCGTCACCTGGTGCTTAGTGGAGAAACAAAAGGGCGTAGAAGAGCAGATACGAGAGTTCGCTGAATCAACTTCTGGCTTAGTTCTTGCTGCGCGCTTGTGTTCTCCACACTTTGCTTGTGTGTTTTGAAGCTTCATCATCTTGAGCAAGCATCTGCAATCAGTGAAGCAACCATCCCTTACAAGAGCGCTTGGAGGAAGGAACAAGAGGCTTGATCTGCCGACGATCAAGGGATCGCCCACCTTACGGGCACGCCAATGAGTAGGGGTAAGTTATCCCCGAATCTTGTAAATCCTCTTGTTAGCGTTCTTGTGTTTGCTCATAGTTTAGGGTTTTGATTTTCTGCATACTCTATTTCTATTCTTTCCGCTGTGCTACTAAACGGTTTAAGTGCAAATTTTTGATAAGTGCTAAAATTCAAGTGATTGGCTATATTCACCCCCCCTCTCTAGCCATCCGAGTTCCAACAAGTTTCACCAGTCTAAAGATACCAAGTAGTGTATACTTGACCTTATTAGAAAAGGCTTCCCTAACGTACTATCATCTCACCGCCACCCAATACTATGCTGTTCAAATTTCAGTTAATTTATTTAGTCCTTATACTAACCAATCCTAATTCTAAGCATAAGAAAACAGGCAAACATGACAAAAAAAATGATCTAAGTTATATCATAATTGAAATAATACTCTGGGTTCTTAAAATCAGCAAGGTTATGAATTAAGTTTTCTAACATATTAATCTTAACTAATTTATATGAATCAATCATGTTATTTGAGATAAGTATTGGATTTTCAAATATTGAAAACTTACCTTTCCCGATCGTTTGTCTAGTATTCTTGTAATGATCACGAGCTAATCGGACCAGTTTGGGTCGATCTCCCTCATTGTCTTCTGATTCCGTGAGTCGGACTCGGGTACAGGTTGAAGCTTCTTCTTTGGAGTTTTCCTTGCACTTGAAATTATACCTTCCTCGACCATTATAGTATCAGTCTGATTATTTAATTGTAATTCTAGAACAAATTCAAAATTGGTTACCATTTTTGTCTCAGTTACTTTGTCTTCTGACTCTGGCTCGAATCCACAGTCAAGTATGTATTCTATCTCATCTTCTGATCCGGAGGCAACTTTGAAGTCGGGTGCTGACTCTTCTAAGATCTCAATATCGGAGCTCTCTTCGTGTAGATTGATTAGCTTTTCCCACATCTCCTTGGCACAAGTGAAGGATCCGACCCACTTCAATTCTTCTTTGGTCAGGCCACATTGTAGTATTGCAGTCGCCTTTGTATCTGCCTCGATCTTCCTTAGAGTTGGTTCGTCCAATTTGTCCCAGGCGATCGCTGTTCCATCTTCTGTGGGGAATGTGAACCCAGTTTGGATTATCAACCATAAATCCAAATTGGCCTTCAAGTGGGATTCCATTAGACCCTTTCAGGTTCCGAAGTTCTCGCTAGAGAATAGAGGCGGACGAACACTGTTCCATTCTTGATTGGCCATTAAGGATAAATCTTGCACACACAAAAAAATAGAAATGTACCAAGACTTGGTCTTGGATTAGTAGAGCGGAAGAAGGAAAAAAATAGCCCAACAAAAATATTGCACGAATTTCGAGGAAAAAAAATTAATGACAGATTTTTAGAAAATGTTGACTTTATCAATTTTGATTAATGAAGAAAAAGTAACAATTCAATGTTTGGAAAAAAAATTTGCTCGAATTAAGGTAGTACGAATTTCGAAAAAAAATATTAAAATAATAATAAAAAAAAGTTTATGATAAATTTTTAAAAGTTGATAGTTTTATAAATTCTGACTTCTAGGAAAAAAATAAGAATTCAAAATCCACCTACAGATATTATTTATTTGAAATAAAATGCGAAAAATTCGAAAAAAGTCTCAAATTGGTGGTTGCACCAAATTTGAGCTTCCCCGCTCTAATACCACTTGTTGGATCGAGAAGAACGATAGAGGGGGGGGTGAATATCGTAAAACGATTCGGATATAGTTTTAAGAGAATGAGCAGCGGAAATTAAAAACACAAACACAAACACGAACACAAGGATTTACTTGGTTCGGAGTCGCGGTCGGCTCCTACTCCAAGGCCCACGGTCGTTGACCGTTTACTGGGGGCAATTCTATATGTGCGCAAAAAGTTTACAGAAAGATTACAGTTGTAGTACAGTAAATTAAAACTTAAGCTCTTTCGTTACCGACGCCCGTTGTAGATTGTACTTCTTAGCAGAGGGTCGTCGTCGGCGCTTCACTTTCGAGATGGAAGGTTTCCGGAGCAGAGCGCTTGAGTCGAAGAGCGTAGTGGCGTTGGAAGAAGGTGTTCAGAAGCCTTGGGGGTCGAGGGCTATTTATAGCAGTCCTCGAGGCGCCCTGGACGTTGGGGGCGCCCTTTACGTGGCCTCCGATCCGCAACAATCTCGGTCAGCCCTTATCCCACTCGAGTAGGGATGAGGTTTGACTGTGGGGGCGCCCAGGACGCTGGGGGCACCCCGGTTGACTCGATCCGTTGGCTTCTCGTTGGCTTGACTCTATCCGCTTCGTTGGCTTGAGCCCGGGGCGCCCTGGGCACTGGGGGCGCCCGGGTCCTCCGGGGCGCCCTGCTCATCTGCTGCCTCTCTCCTTTGAGGCGTTCTGAGCTGCAGAGACTCGTTCCTTTGGTCCTACATACACGGTTAGTTGCAAATACAATAAAACAAGAATATGTTATGATTATACAGCCTTAGCTGTGTTGGTTCTGACTTTGGGTCTCCAAAATGGAACCTTAGGTCGAACCGACGCCTACTGTTCCCTCGACGGGGAATGCGTCCTCACCTACTCCTCTCAGGAGAATTTACCTGTTGCCAACCGGCTCCTCCGGTTGGACTTTTGCCCAGCAGCCCTTCGCTAGGTGCCCAGCTATCCTTCGCCAGGTCTTCAGTACCAAGCAGTCCTTCGCCTGGTGCCTAGCAGTCCTTCGCCAGGTCTTCGTATCCAAGCAGTCCTTCGCCTGGTGCCTAGCAGTCCTTCGCTAGGGCTTTGTATCCTGGCAGTCCTTCGCCAGGTGCCTAGCAGTCCTTCGTTAGGGCTTTGTATCCTGGCAGTCCTTCGCCAGGTGCCTAGCAGCCCTTCGCTAGGACTTCTTTCTGCACACTCAAGTAACTTTATTAGATCACAAATAAACTTAATTTTGAATCCTTTGCCAATATCAAAATAAGGTTCGATATGGTGCTTCCTGCACCAACACCTAATTCATTGGGTTTTGATGAACTATGGATGTATCAGAAGATTTAAACTGAATTTATTAGACAATCTCAGAAACAATGGGCAGTGAGAGAGAAAGAAAGAAAAAGTTAGAAGGAAAAAAATCATCAGGGAGAGGAAAACTTAGCTGCAAAAACAGAAAAGAAAGAGCAGTTGAAAAACAAAAGAAAGAAAAGAAAAGAAAAAGGAAAAAAAATATGAAGTGGCAGGAGATGAGGTAGATTTCTGAGTTGAAAGATGAGAACAAGGAGTTAGAGGAATCTGAGATGTGGTACTGATTGAAAAATAGAGAAGTCTCAGCATAAGTCAGCTTCAAAATTTTGCAAACCAGCTTCTGTTGGAGCCCTGATCGGTCGGCTGACTGATCAGAGGCATCCCAGTCCGATCTCCAGTCCGAACAGGCAGTGGCTGATCGGTCCAGTGACCGATCAGTAGCGTTGGCACACTGAAATTAGTGAACTTCTTCAAGCCTTGCTCCACCACAACTTTGATACATGCAAGATAAGTCAAAAGAAATGGGCAAAGTGCATTGGGATACATTTTTGGGTGTCCAAGTCTTCCACTTTCTCTACTTTTTCCATATTTTCTTTATCATGTCATATTTCTTTACCATATTTTTCTTATCATACCATATTTCTTTACTCTTTTTATCATGATTCTTTAGTATCAAAATTCATTGAACTTCTCTTTCATTCTATTCATTTCATAATCTTTAACTTGTTTGAATAAGCTTTTGTAGGTGTGGATCAAATTCATGAATAATGGTGGAGAGTAGATAATAAGCAAGCTTATGGTAGTATAAGAACCATGTTGTGTTTGAGTGAGCTCCACTTTCAACAAGAATGTAGAACTTAGGAAGAGAGCCACCAACATTTACCTTGAGAGGATTTGAGTGTTTAATTCATCTCAATGAGTCATGAAGGATGAAATATACTAAGTTGTTGATTTAAGGACAAGTTTCTAGCCTATTGAGTTTAGATTTTTGAGAATTGACAACCCTAGGTAATTTCCATTCAATTGCTTTTAACTATGATTGAGAATAATCTAGGGAGATACATCCTTAGTTTACTAGTTGGCTTGTGCGAGACGCCCAAGAGTAAGTGTGGGGGAGTTGATAACTACCATTTTGTTGATAAATTTAGGCTCTCAAATCCATGTTTTGATCCACTTTTATATGCTTAAGTTTGCATTTATATTAGGTTTCATGTATTTCCTCTATTTTGGCTTTTAATTCAAATCTTTGTATATTTGAGATATTTTGGCACTAAAATATCAATCTAATTTTGTAGGCTTCAAATGAGCATGAACCTAGATCGGAATGGATCAAACTTGAGTCAGAATTGGATCCGGATCAAGGTGATCAAGCATCGGATTAATATGGGTCGTCCATTCAAGAGAACGGCTAGATCTAAGCCATCCGTCAACTTCTGGTCGATCCAAGCTCAAGATAGACTTAATCAAGTTCATGGATCATGATATGAAGTTTGGAGCCAAATCAGAGTCCATTTGACCGTTGGATAAAGTTTAAGAGAATCTAAGCCATTCATTCAAAGATCAGAGAAATCTGAGCCACCCGGTGTAGATTTGATCGATCCGAGCTGAGGAGGAGCAGATCCTGACCCTTGATGAAGATCTGGAGGGGTTGGTTCAGATCTGAAGAGATCCAACCGTTGGATGGAGCAAAGAGAATCATAGCCGTTCGTTCTAACCAATATAACAATGTTCTTCTTCCCAGATCCAGCGTCGCCGAGTCTTCATCGCAGCCAGTAGCGTAGTTTTCATCTATTCTTCAATTGTTCATCATTTTCTTCAGCATTTTCTTCTCGGTTTCTTGAGGCGACCACATCAGATTGTTCTTCTTAAGTTTCAGATCATCGGAGTAAGTTTCCCTTGTCAGATTTGCTAATTGATCGTGTTTTTGGAAGTTCAGGTGAGGGTGTCGCCAGAGCTGTGTTTTCATCGATCGATCCGTTGCCAATCGCCGGATTTCCGTCGTCCAGAGAGCTGTCGAGCTTCAGACGGGTTCTCGGAAGTAGTTGAGGGTTTTCTGAGCCACGGGCATCATCCAGTCGATCGAGATGGAAGAGATCGCGGAGCAGATTCAGTCACTGATCGGATGCTGTGACTGGATGGAGGTGACTCTGATCGGTCCCGTGACTGATCAGTATAGGTCCTGATCGGTCGGCTGACCGATCAGGAAGGCCAGTACAGAGCAAATTGATCCAGGAGCTCTTCTTCGTTGATTTTTGAGCTAGGGGGTTCATAGCTCAACCTTTGTGTGACGGCAAGGGGAAAACTTGGAGAGAAACTGATTTGATGTTTAATTTAGATAGCTTTTGTTCCAAGCATTTATTTTCTTCTCATTGCTTAGTTTGTTCCAACTACATTTCAAGCCAAGTTCTTAAGCTTTGCCTAGCTTAGTTTTAATTCTTTGCAATTAGTTTCCTGCAATTAATTCTCTGCAATTTATTACCTGCAATTAGTTCTTTAAGTTCAATTCTATAGTTTGGCTTTAATTGTTTAGTTGCTCCAATAGGTTAAGAGTAGTCCTTGCAATTTCCTCTTATTCATTCCATGCTTTAGTTGAGTTCATTCTAGTCTATTTCATATCGTCGTTTCCTTATCGCCAAAAACCTCCATTTTATCTAGAAAATCCAAAACATCAAACGACAAATAATTTGCAAGCTCGAATTAAACATTCATTCAACTAGTCCTTGGAAAAATATGACCTGAGGCCCCTCTACTACATTTTAACTTTGTTAGCCAAAGGGTTTTCAGTTTATAAATATCTAAATTTGAGGCTCATTCGTGACACTACTATTGGGCAACGATCAGCAATCTCTGGCTGCCGTCCTGAACAAAACTATACCCTGTGGGATACGGTGAACACATCAGGATCGTCGCAATTGCGATCTCGCCGAATTCACCGTCGAATCCGACGAAATTACAATTGCAGTGATTCTGACTGGTTCACTGTTCTTTTAGGACATTATTTGATTCGGTACAATGATAAAAAATCATTGATGATGTTCAATCGATGATCGGACGATCCATCGACCGTCGCCGACGAATGCGGGACAGGTGGGATAAGGATAGAGGATCCCGTTTGCGATTTTAGGGTGTGTTTTTTCTCCCGCTGAATAGCTTCGACGGCAACGCGATGAGGAGCTTGTGCGACGTGTTGAGTTCGACGACAAGGTGAAGGGGACGAGCGCTTTTTTGTTAATATTTCTAAAGCATGAACTACATAAACAAATTCTGTAAATCTAAACACTTACAGTGATTTGCACTTGGAGAAGAAACCGGAAGACTTTGCCATCTGAAGAACGATCAAACAAATCGAAAATCTCTTTATAAGTTCACAAACCAAATCTCTCTTCTGTAATTAGACGAACCAATCTTGAATGTTCTTCTCAATAACCCCTTATTCGTCATGTGCACTCGGACGAACCTTGCATAATGACCTTATACACACGAGACGAACCCTTTCTCTTTGACCTCGCACAGATCTCGCACATAGCTTGTCTCGCACGATCTCCATTGGCTTGGACGCACACACATAGCTTGTCCTTTCACTTGTTCTTTCCTCCTCTTTGCCTTGGAAGCAATATATATAGGGGGTAGAAGGCCTTTTCATAGTCCTCCATTAATGGAGGAATATGAATGAGTTGGAAGATGAAGAGGAAGGGGTGCCTCTTTATCTTCCTATAACTCCAACATCTCCCACTCATCCAAGTCAATCCATATAGGTCATCTAGTCACAAAGACCATATAAGAAAGCCACAAAGACCATATAAGAACATTCAATTCATACTCCAGGGAAAATGGTTCGTGCGACAGCAAGCACACTGAGCAATTACTGCTAAGAAAGTTGTTACACTTAACTTAGCTGCTCTATAGAACGAATCAGAGACATCAATAACTTGCCTTTATCCCAAATTAAATATTTACATCAATATGAATATCTCTAATCCCTTATATAACAACTATGTCAAGAGCATGTTCAACATCTCTAATCAATATATTTATTCACAATTGCATTTTTAAGTTCTCAACAAAAAATGTAATTGGTCAACCAGTGAATAAGTATCATAGACGTAAATCAATTTTAATCTTCTTTTTTAGCTAGAATCTATTCATTCTAATCAGTTGCTTTCCTAGTTATGCTTCATAGACCGAATCATCCATAGCCAATATGATACACATTAAAGTAGCAGTCACTGATTAAAACTTCAAGTAGACAGCTAAATAGTCACTTAGGGTAAGATTGAGATTAACTTATAATCTCAAGGGTCTCACATAGTAGAGAAGCAGAGATCCATTCTCCTACTACCCTTATTGTCGCTATAGCACATGTGGTATGAATCACATGTTATAATGTTATTCTCTTTATCAAAAAGAGTGCATGTTTTTCTCATATATTTAACATCGTACAGATTTCGATCTAGATATACCTAATGTCTAATCTGAATTTAACTTATGAATTCCAATCTGGCCTTTAACAGGTTTAGTAAATAGTGGGTTCATTTACTCCGATGATTATACAAATGATCTCATCTTGACACAATTATCAAGGCGACCTCAACTTATGAGTATGTCTCTATTCATAACTACATAAGCTGTCTCATAAGTAATGGTCTTACCTCTATTTATACTCAACAACTAGAGATGATTATCCATGTGAGTGAACCAATCTCAACCTGCCAACATGCTCATCGAGACTTTTATCCAAATGTAACAAATACATTTACACTGAATAGATCATGACATTTCATATATATAACAGTTTTTACAATGTGTTATATCTTGTGTAGTTCCAAAGACTTCACATGTCCATGAAATGACTCTTTAGTCAATGACTTAGTAAAAGGAACTACAAGCATTGCTCGTGTAGGGATTGTTGGTGCAGGAAGCACCATATCGAACCTTGTTTTGATATTGACAAATGGTTCAAAGTTAAGTATTATTGGCGATCTAACAATGTTACTCAAGTGTGCAGGAAAAGTCCTAGCGAAGGGCTGCTAGGCACCTAGCGAAGGACTGCCAGGAAACAAAGACCTGGCGAAGGACTGCTAGGATACGAAACCCTAGCGAAGGACTGCTATGCACCTGGCGAAGGACTGCCAGGATACGAAGCCCTAGCGAAGGACTGCTAGGCACCGGGACGAAGGACAGCTTGGTATCCAAGACCTGGCGAAGGACTACTAGGCAAAAGTCCAATCGGAGGAGCCGGTTGGCAAAAGGTAAACCCTCCCGAGAGGAGTAGGTGAGGACGCGTTCCCCGTCGAGGGAACAGTAGGCATCGGCTCGACTTAGGGCTCCATTTTGGAGACCCAAAGTCAGAACCAAGACAACTACGGCTGTAAGAATCACTAACATTTTTGCTTTATCTTGTTTGGTACTAACCCTGGATGCAGGACCGAAGGAACGAGTGTCTGCAACTCAGAAAGCCTCAAAGGAGTGAGGCAGCAGCTGGGTTGGGCGCCCGGAAGGACCCGGGCGCCCTAAGTACAAGCCAAACATGAGTTCAGCAAAAGTACGCTTCGGAAGCATACTGGGCGGGGCGCCCCCATGCTCCCGGGTGCCCCGGATACTCCGGGCGCCCCGGGCTTAAGCCAACGAAGCGGATAAAGATCATCCAGCCGAGAAGCCCGCTGAAAGAGTCAACCAGGGCGCCCCTGCGTCCCGGGCGCCCCCACAATCAACTCTCAGCCCTATTCGAGTGGGATAAGGCTGACCGAGAGTTGCTCGGATCGGCTGACACGTGGGGGGTGCCCCCAACGTTCAGGGCGCCCCAGGAGGCTATAAATAGCCCCTCGACCCCAAGGCTTCAGACATCACTGCTTCCAACGTCAATACGCTCTTCTACTCAAGTGCTCTGCTCTAGAAACCTCCCAACTCGAGATACAAGCGTCGACGACATCCCTCTGCTCCGAGAAACATTCTACACCGGACGTCGGTAACGAGGAACTGTCATTTCATTTGTTTTATACTATAACTGTAATCTTTCTGTAAAACTCTTTACGCACATATAGAATTGCCCCCAGTAAACGGTCAACGACCGTGGGCCTTGGAGTAGGAGCCGACCGCGACTCCGAACCAAATAAAACTAGTTGCGTTTTTTGTTGTGATTTGATTTTCCGCTGCGTATGCTCTTATCTTTAATCCGAAAACGATTTACGATATTTACCCCCCCCTCTATCGTATTCTCTCGATCCAACAAGTGGTATCAGAGCGGGGAAGCTCAAATTTGGTGCAACCACTAATTTAGGATTTTTTCAGATTTTTCGCCTTTTTCAATTTTGAATTCTTATTTTTCACCATTCATTAGAATTGATAAAATGATCAATTTTTGAAAATTTGTCATAAACCTTTTTTTATTATTATTTTAATATTTTTCTTGAAATTCATGTTACCTTAATTCGAGCAAAATTTTCAACGTTGAATTCTTATTTCTTTTCAGAATTGACAAAATCAACATTTTCAAAAATTTGTCATAAATCGTTTTTATTATTATTCCACCTCAAAATTCGTGCAACATTTATTTTGGGCTATTTTTTTCCCTTCTCCCGCACTACTAATCCAAGACCAAGTCTTGCTACATTTCTGTTGTTTCTCTTGTGTACGAGGTTTAAACTAAATGGCCATCCAAGAATGGAACAGTGCCCGTCCACCGCTCTTCTCTGGCGAAAATTTCAACTCCTGGAGAAGTCTAATGGAATCCCACCTGAAGGCCAATCTGGATGTATGGTTGATAATCCAAATGGGGTTCACATTCCCCACAGAAGAAGGAACATCGATCACTTGGGACAAACTGGATGAACGAACACTGAGGAAGATCGAGACAAATGCAAGGGCTACTGCAATCCTACAATGTGGCCTAACTAATGAAGAATTGAAGCGGGTCGGATCCTTCAACTGTGCCAAGGAGATGTGGGAAAAGCTAATCAATCTACACGAAGAAAGCTCTGATATTGAGATCCTAGAAGATTTTGCATTTTCGGCTCAAGCACAAGTAGCTGAGACAGACTCGGCCCCCGACGTCGAAATCGAACCAGAATCAGACGACGAGTTTTCTGGGACAAAATCGGTAACTAATTTTGAATCAGTTTCTGAATTAAGGTTAAATAATCAAGCTGATACTGCAATGGTCGAGGAAGGTATAATTTTCATTGCAGGGAAAACTCCAAGAGAACTGCAAAAGAGGCCTCAACCAGTACCTGAGTCCGACTCAGACTCAGAATCTGATGACGAAAGAAGGGATCCTTGGAAACTGGTCTGGTTGGCTCGCGACCGCTACAAAATGTCGAAGAAACAATCAAGTAAAAGAAAGATGGCTAGAATCAAGGGGGAGATTCCCAACCGGGAATCAAAAGGTAAATTTACAGTATTTGAAAATCTAATATTTACCTTGAATAATGTGATTGACTCATATAAATTAGTTAAGGCAAATTTTAGGAAATTGAAACAAGAAAGTCAAACCCTGAAACATAAGGTCAATATGTTAGAAAATCCAGAAATTTCTCCTCACTATGATCTTACCTAGAGTTCTTTTGCTATACATAGGACTAGAAATAGGACCTGATTAATTGAAACTTGAACAACCTAGTATTAGGACAAGGTTTGATGATAGTACGTTAGGGAAGCCTGACTAAGGAATCAAGTAGGGTAAGGAGTACCTTATTTGGTCTTTTTAGTCCGGTGGAACTAGCCGAAGCTACCTCTCCGAATCCTAAGCTAGTTAGACCAGAGTGTCTCAAACAATGATTTGAAAATGATCTTTCTTTAAAAGGCTTTGTCTAGGAAAGGGTTGTTGATCCAATAAGGCTACGGCCAAAGAAGGCCTCTGTGCCTCACCAAGACCTGGAAGCCAATTATCGAAACTCACTTTTAAATTATTATTTGTTAAACTCGAATCTAACACAAGCTTCAATTAAATCATAGTGTTAACATCAAAGATAAAATTAATGCATCTCACAAAACATTTAAGGATATCCTGTTTTGTCACTTAGAAATGGGTGAGATGCTTAGGACCTAAAAGTTGAGTCCAACCCAACCAACTAATTCAAATTAATCAAACTAAAATTAAATCAATTAAATTCAATTAAATCTTAATTAAATCAATTAAATTCAATTAAATCTTAATAAATTAAATTTAATTCAATCAAATTCAAATTTAATTCATCTGACTTTTAAAATTCAAATTTAATACATCTGACTTTTAAAATTCAAATTTAATTCATCTGACTTTTAAAATTCAAATTTAATTCAACTGACTTTTAAAATTCAAATTTAATTCAACAACCTTTAAAATTCAAATTTAATTCAACCGAACAACTTTCAAAATTAAAATTTAATTCAACTAAACAAACTTAACCCTCTAAATTTTAATTTTCTCAAAAATCAAATTTAACTTTTTAACTAAGAGTTAATGTTTCAAATCATTGTAATTAAAATCAAGTCTCTTTTGTTCACTAACCTGAAATTTATTTCATAACATTTATTTCTTTCCTTTACCATTATACAAATATTTCTTTCTGACATTCAGTTTATTCTTGTATGGCAAAAAGTCACCTTAGGATTACTTAGGATATTTTTTTTGTCTGCAGTCCGGGCTTAGATATTTATATTTTTTTTGGGATTTAAAAAAAACTTCTATTTTTTTAATCATTTCCCCTTTTCAGTTTTCTATATTCATTTTCTCAAATAGGAGAATGAAATTATGTTTCAAATCATTAAAACAAAATACTTTTTTAAACTTAGTTTTCTTCTCTTTTTGTTTGAATCAAACCCTAAGACTAAGAGGAGGATTAACCTATGGTCAACAAGCCTCCTAGGACTGTGTCAGGTTTAGGGAGAGTTCAAATTAAAAGAAGAAGTTTAAAAATGTTGATGCAGTCTGGCCCTGATTGTTGTTTTGGTGTTGACACCGATTTAAGTTTAGGTTGATGATTATGATTATGTTTAAGTCCTGATCGAGGATTAGGCATGGTGTTGAAAATCCTAGTCTGGAGGGCTAGGTGTTGGAAAATCCTAATCTGGAGGGTTAGGTGTTGAAAATCCTAGTCTGGAGGGCTAGGTGTTGGAAAAGTCCTAATTCGGAAGGGTTGGGTGAAAAGTCTTAGCTTGGAGGGCTAGGTGAAAAGTCCTAACTTGGAGGGTTAGGTGCAAATTCCCATCCTGGAGAATTAGGTGAAAAAGTCATGGCTTGGAGGGTCAGGTCCTAGCTTGGAGGGCTAGGTTTGGAAAGTCCTAATCCGGAAGCTTGGAGGGCTAGGTGAAAAGTCCTAGCTTGGAGGGCTAGGTGAAAAGTCCCAACTTGGAGGGTTAGGTGCAAATTCCCAACTTGGAGGGTTAGGTGAAAAATCCTTAGCTTGGAGGGCTAAGGTGGATGGAAACTTAGCTTGGAGGGCTAAGTTTAAGTCCCTGGATCGGTCTGGTAACCGATCAGGGAATCTGGCATGCTGCTCCATCATGGATCGGTCAGGTGACGGATCCAGCAATGACTGACCGGTCTGGTGACCGATCAGGGAGCACACAGTGAGGTTGGGAACCTACTGTACTGCTCCTGATCGATCCGGTGACCGATCAGGGAGTGCGTGTTTCACCCACTGCTTGGCTCCTGATCGGTCTGGTGAATGATCAGGGAGCAAACAAGTGAGGTTGAGTTCCCCTGCTGATTTGCACCTGATCGGTCTGGTGACCGATCAGGATCACTGTGCAGATCGTTCCGGAGAATGATCAAACGTCGCAGGTTCCTCTCTATGATCGATCAGGACGGAGCCTGATTGGTCTGGTCATGTTCTGATCAGTCTGGTGACCGATCAGGAGGCTGCCTGATCGGTCCGGTGACCGATCAGGAGGTCTGGACTGTGAAGCTCAGAAATCGCCTGATAAAGGGGTGGATCGTTCGGGTGATCGATCCACAGCCTGGGATCGGTCTGGTGATCGGTCCAGGAGAGTCCCAAAGAAATCACGATTTCTAATTGAGCGTTGGGGACCGATCAGGACGGAGCCTGATCGGTCTGGACCTAGCCTGATCGGTCTGGTGACCGATCAAGAGTCGCTCTGATCGGTCGGGTGACCGGTCACTTTAATTCAAATGCACTGTCAGACGCTCTGATCGCGTCTGAACGTATCCGATTTGCTGCCACTTACATCTGATATTTGATTTACTGTGTGATACGCTGCTCTAACACTCTGATTAAGCTGCAGGTGACAGGGGAGGATTCAAACACTCAAGGAGAGGTCAAAGGAGGCTTTCCTTGGAGCAGGTTTGTCCGATTATCCTTTTCAGGTTGCAACGGCCGAGCTGCAGACTGGAGCCAAGACTGGGGCTTGGCTGAGGGGATCTCAGGAAGACCAGAGAGGGCTCAGTGGTAGCTGGCGTTGGCAGTGTGGTAGCTGGCGGCTACGGAGGATGTTGTCACCTGGTGCTGTGTGGAGAATCAAAAGCGCGGAAGCTGGCTTCATGGAAGCATGAGTTCGAATACTGACTTCTTGCTGCGCCTTGAGTTCTCCACAACAAGCTTGCTGCGTTCTTGAAGTTTCATCATCTTGAGCAAGCTACTGATTTTCGAGAAGCAATCATCCATTACTTGAGTGCTTGAAGGAGAGAACAAGGAGCTGGGAGTCCGACAGTGGGAAGACACGAAGAAGGGTTCTTGCGTGAGATCACCACTGGGTGGAGCTCAGGGAAGCTTGCTGTGTTCTTGTCCTTGCTGAGTGCTTGAGTAAGATCCTTCTTGTTGTTTCATTGAGCTTAAACATTTATCTGTGATTGAAACGCTGTGGAGAGGTTTCTCCACCGAGAAGGAGGTTGCTTTATATCCGGTGCTAACCGGGGCTTGATCTGCCGACGATCAAGGGATCACCCACCTTAAGGGCACGCCAAGGAGTAGAGGCAAGTTATCCCCGAACCTTGTAAATCCTCCTTGTTAGCGATCTTGCTAGCTGTGTTTGGTTTGTTTGTGTGTTAGTTTTCTGCACTCCTTGTTTTCTATTCTTTCCGCTGTGCTACTGACTTCTAAGTTGCAGAAACTTGTTAAGTGCCAAAGGTTGCATTGATTGGCTATATTCACCCCCATCTCTAGCCATCCCGTTTCCAACAAAAAATACTATGTTTTCAAACTATCACTCATGTTTTTCGAAAACTATGCTATCATATGTCTTTCAAACAATCATTTTTTTCAAAATGTTAATACTTCAAAATTCATTTTAAGAATTGTGTTTTTGATTTTGACAAACCCCAAAGACACAGAGGAAGGTCCACTTCATGACCTACAAGGACTCCGAGGATGTGTCAAATTTAGGGGGAGTCTAAACCAAAAGAAATTATTTCTAACAAGTATTTTCTTTGGTAATTATTTTTGAAATTATTAAATAATTCTTTTGATATGAACTGACCCCTAAGGACTCATAGGAAGAATACTTGTGGTCAACAAGCTTCCAAGGACTATGTCAAGTTTAGGGGAAGGTTAAATTAAAAGAACTATTGAACATTTCAAAATAAGTTGTTTTAATACACAAGTTTTCAAAGTTCTTTTGAAAATACAACTAATTTGCCTTTAAAAATATCAATATTCTATTTCTCAAAATGTTTTTGTGGCTTAGTAAATCCTTTTTGAAATACTTTTTGAAATTTTCTTGAGTTTGGAAAATTTCCAGGACACTTAGGGAAATGCCCTTGTAGTTAACAAGATTTCCTAGGATTGTATCAGACTGGAAAGGAAACCATGCCAAGTAAAGTATTATGTTCTCAAAATAACATTAAATTTTTTCTTAAAATATTATGTTCAAAAGTATTTATTAGTACTTATATTTGTCAAAAATGCATAACATCCTGCAAAAGTACTAATACTTTTTCAAAGCACTAATATTTACAAAGTACGAATATTTTTTTAAAGTGCAATACTAAACATGTTTCAAAAAAATAATAATTTTTTCAATCTTTTTCAAAGTGAAAATGTGTTTCAAATTTTCTTTTGCACAATATTTTTTTTGTATTCTTCCAAATGTACTATCTGTTAAATGAAAATATTTTTTTTGAAAAATCTTTTCCAAATAAAAGTTTTTCTAAGGCAATAGTGTCCTAAGTGCGTGAATTTTCTAAAGACTTGCCTACAAATACAATTTTTTTTTTAAAATTTCACAATACTTTTCAAAGTAGAGTTATTCTTTAGTACAATTTAAGCTGCTTGCTATACTTTCAGAATTATACTAAGTATTTTTTTTTCAAAACTCATAGGCTCTGATACACAATTTTTTCCCTTAAACCTTTTTCAAAATATATTTTTCAAAAAGAGTATTTTTAAGAGGAAAGCAGAAAAAGTAAACAAAATTTTTCCTTAAATTTCTTCCCTTTTTCAAAGAAAGTTTATCTTATAAATGGTCTAAAACATAAGGAGAAGAATTTCACATTAAGGGGGAGAGAAACGAAACTTTGTTAATTCTTATTTCTTTTTCAAAAAGTACGCTGCAAAAATTTCTAAGTGTTTCAAAAGTGCATGTTTTTTTTCTAAGTAAAAGTTGTTTAACAAAATTTAGGCTTGCAAAACTTTTCAAAATGAAAAATTATCTAAGTGTAAAAAGTTTTGTTAGTGAAAATGCTTTTACTCTATTTTTGAAAAATACTATGTCAAAAACAGGAAGCACTTAGAAAAACTCAAAAATCCCTGTTAGATATGTTGTTCACCTTTAAATGTTTTTTGATATATGTCAAAGGGGGAGGAAAGGTCAAAGTTAAGAGTTAAGTTAATTGTTATTTTATAACACAATTATTCAGGGGGAGTATGAGAAAATTTTTTTCAAAATTACATTGGTTTTAGACTTTATACTATTCAGAATTGCTATGTTTTATTGGTCTTAACCTTCTTGCTTAAACTGTTGTAATTTTTACTTAACTTTGAATTGTGTTGCCATAAATCAAAAAGGGGGAGATTGTTGGTGCAGGAAGCACCATATCGAACCTTGTTTTGATATTGGCAAAGGGTTCAAAGTTAAGTATTATTGGTGATCTAACAATGTTACTCAAGTGTGCAGGAAAAGTCCTAGCGAAGGGCTGCTAGGCACCTGGCGAAGGACTGCCAGGAAACAAAGTCCTCGCGAAGGACTGCTAGGCACCAGGCGAAGGACTGCTTGGAATCGAAGCCCTAGCAAAGGACTGCTAGGCACGGGCGAAGGACAGCTTGGTATCCAAGACCTGGCGAAGGACTGCTAGGCAAAAGTCCAACCGGAGGAGCCGGTTGGCAAAAGGTAAACCCTCTCGAGAGGAGTAGGTGAGGACGCGTTCCCCGTTGAGGGAACAGTAGGCGTCGGCTCGACCTAGGGCTCCATTTTGGAGACCCAAAGTCAGAACCAAGACAACTACGGCTGTAAGAATCACTAACATTTTTGTTTTATCTTGTTTGGTACTAACCCTGGATGCAGGACCGAAGGAACGAGTGTCTGCAGCTCAGAAAGCCTCAAAGGAGTGAGGCAGCAGCTGGTTTGGGCGCCCGGAAGGACCCGGGCGCCCTAAGTACAAGCCAAACATGAGTTCAGCAAAAGTACGCTTCAGAAGCATACTGGGTGGGGCGCCCCCATGCTCTCGGGCGCCCCGGATGCTCCGGGCGCCCCGGGCTTAATCCAACGAAGCGGATAAAGATCATCCAGCCGAGAAGCCCGCTGAAAGAGTCAACCAGGGCGCCCCCTGTGTCCCGGGCGCCCCCACAGTCAACTCTCAGCCCTATTCGAGTGGGATAAGGGCTGGCCGAAAGTTGCTCGGATCGGCTGACACGTGGGGGGGGGGGGGGCGCCCCCAACGTTCAGGGCGCCGCAGGAGGCTATAAATAGCCCCTCGACCCCAAGGCTTCAGACATCACTGCTTCCAACGACAATACACTCTTCTACTCAAGCTCTCTGCTCCAGAAACCTCCCAACTCGAGATACAAGTGCCGACGACGTCCCTCTGCTCCGAGAAACATTCTACACCGGATGTCGGTAACCAGGAGCTATCATTTCATTTGTTTTATACTACAACTGTAATCTTTCTGTAAAACTCTTTGCGCACATATAGAATTGCCCCCAGTAAACGGTCAACGACCGTGGGCCTTGGAGTAGGAGCCAACCACGACTCCGAACCAAGTAAAACTACTTGCGTTTTTTGTTGTGATTTGATTTTCCGTTGCGTATGCTCTTATCTTTAATCCAAAAACGATTTACGATATTCACCCCCCCCCCTCTATCGTATTCTCTCGATCCAATAGGGATGTACTCAAGAATTATCTTTTTCTTATCAACAATATCCCTTACAAAATTATATTTAATTTTTATGTGCTTGCCTTTGCTGTGATATTTAGGATCCTTGGAAAAAGCTATAGTAGCTTGATTGACAATACACTGTAACATGACTCTAACTATCATCAACAATCTTCAAATGCTTTAAGAACTTTCTCAACCAGACAACTTCTTGTACAACCGCTGCACAAGCCACATACTAAGCCTTCATTGTCAACAGCACTACACAAGCCTATTTGACAGGGCTACACAAGCCTATTTCGACAGTGCTATACAAGCTTATTTCTTGTTGTTCCATGAGATGACGCCACCATTCAACAAGAAGGCATAGCTTGATGTGGATTTTCTGTTATCAAGGTCACTTGCCCAATATGCATCTGTAGAGCCCTTCTGGCTCAGCTTTGGTCCTTTTCATTGCTTTCCAGTGTCTCGATCCTGGGTTTGACTGAAAATGACTAACTAAGCCAACAACATATCTTATATCGGGACGAGTACACAACATAGGGTACATTAAACTACCAATGACACTAGCATATGATTTTTTTCTTCATATCGGCTATCTCTTCAGGAGTCTTAGGAGATATACTTTTGCTCAGAATAACACATTTCACTGTAGGTGTTTGTTCAATGTGCTAACATATTGAAGTGTTGTAGCATCTTAGTGATATAAGCTTCTTGGAACAAACCCAAAAATCTTTTTGATCGATCACAAATGATCTTCACTCCTAAGATGTACTCAGCTTCTCCCATATCTATTATGTCAAATTGTGATGAAAGACAAGACTTGACTTCAATCACAAACTTTAGGTCACTTCCAGCTATTAGTATATCATCAACAAATAATCATAAGATGACAAGCTTTCCTTTATCCATCCTTAGGTAAGCACAATAATCCTCATTGATCATTTCGAAACCATAAGACAAAATGACTTCATTGAATTTTATGTTCCATTGCTTTGACACCTGCTTTAGCCCATACATAGACTTCTTAAGTCTACATACTTTATTCTCTTGGTCCTCAGCTATATAACATTCTGGTTGTGTCATATAGATTTCTTCGTCAAGATTACCATTAAGGAAAGTCGTCTTTACATCCATTTGATGTAATTCTAAGTCAAAATGTGCTACTATAGCTAGGATGACTCGTATTGACACAAACATCACAACTGGGGAGAATGTCTCTTCAAAATCAATACCCTCCATTTGGGTATATCCTTTTGCAACCAAACGAGCTTGGTATCGATTAATCAACCCATCCGCTTTCCTCTTAATTTTGAGAATCCACTTATTCCCAATAGCCTTTCAGCCTGGAGAAAGATCGACTAAATCCCAAACTTGATTCTTTCTCATGGACTCCATTTCCTCATCCATTGCAACTTTCCATTTCTCCTTAACTGAGCATTTCAATGCTTCCTCAACCGTTGAAGGTTCTTCATCATCAACTAGGAGAATCATTAATGCCTCATTCTCAATGTCAAACCTTCTCCGAGGAATAATCTGATGATTACTTCTTCACAGGTTATACTGTTGAGAAACTGACTCATTTATAGGCCATTTACTCCCTCTAGGTTGACTAGATTCAGGTATCCCCTGTGATTCCTGATCCATTAATAGAGGAACAGTATCCTCCTCCTCTATTGCAAATAGAGGAGTTGATTTATCAACTTCACCTCTTGTTGGGAACTCAGTTTCGAGAAAAGTGACATCTCTTGACTCTATTTCAGAGATGGTTCCATCTTGTTGTTCACCAATAAAAACATAACCCTTAGAGGTATCAGAATATCTTACAAAGATACACTTTCTACCCCTGGGTCCTAATTTTCCATATTTGTGAGTCTTATCATGAATATAAGCAGTTGACCCCCATGGTCTCAGATTACTTAAATCTGGTTTTCTGCCTATCCAAAGTTCATATAGAGTATATGGAACAGATTTAGAAGGCACCCGGTTAAGTATGTAGGTTGCTGCCAATAATGCATCTCCCCAATAGGAAATAGGCAAATTAGCTTGAGCCATCATCGACCTAACCATTTCAAGAAGAGTTTGATTTCTTCTTTCAGCAACTCCATTTTGTTGTGGAATCCCAAGGATAGTTAACTGTCTAATAATCCCTTTCTCATTACATATTGTCTTGAACTGATCAGACAAATATTCACCTCCATGGTCAATGCGAAAGGTTTTAACCTTACGTTCTAATTGATTCTCAACTTCGTTCAAATAATGATAAAAGCAATCTAATGCTTCAGATTTATGAGAAATCAAATACACATGACCAAAATGCGTGAAGTCATCAATAAATGTAATGAAATAAGAACTTCCATGTCTAGCCTTCATGTTCATCGGACCACAAATATCCGAATGAATCAATTACAATGGTGATTCAACCCTAATAGTCTTACGAAATGGTTTCCTAGTTGCTTTTCCAGCAAGACAATGCTCACATATAGACAAGTCAACTTTAGCACGAGTACTGAGCAGACCCTCTCTTGCTAATCTATTCATTCTTTCTTGTCCTATATGTCCCAATCTAGCATGTCAAACTTCATCATTAACATCAGCATCGCTAGTAAGAGCAATGTTTGAAAAACAACCATTATTTCCATAATTAACATCTGGTTCTACATCAAGAACCATGAAACCGTTTGATACATAACCATATTCAATTAACACAGAGTTAATCTTAAGTTCTACACAACGACTATAAATGTTCATACAGTAACCCAATTCAAGAAGACAATTAACAGAAATCAGATTCCGTCGAATCTCAGGAGCATACAGGACATCATGCAGAAATAAGGTACGCCCACCACGAAGGTTGAGTTTGCAAGTGTCAATTCCTTTGACTTCAATTCTTGCATTGTTTCCCACATATATCCACTTATTGTCAGCTGGTACCCGACGGTACTCCACGTATGTAGCTCGATCACGAGCTACATGGTTCATTGTTCCTGAATCCATAATCCACAAAGGATAAGAATCAGCTAATAACACTGAACTAGCAACATAAAGCTCATAAAAAGAAGACAAACATGGATTTACCTTTTTCGGCTCAGTATATTCCCGAGCAAAGTGACCCTTCTTGCCACAGTTATAGCAAGTCAGCTTGCTTTTAGGTTTTTTTTTCCAAACTTCTTTCCTTTCTTCTTCATTTGGGTCTTGCACAGCAGTAGCACCAGCTTCTTTTCCCTTACTCTTTCCTTTCTTGAATCATCTTTTCTTATTCTTGGATCCAGAACCTTCAGCTACAAAAGCTTGTTTAGAAATCCTTACGGATTCAATTCTCTCCGCCTCCAGTTCAATATGGCGTGAGACATTAATGAAAGTCTTGATACTTTCACTGTGAGTAAGGTTCTGTTTTATCGTTTCTCAAGAATCAGGAAGGGAACGAATAACTACCTGAACCTGTTGTTCATCGGTCAACTCATGACCAGCAGCCTTCAGCTCCCAAATTATATTCCCCAATACCCTCAGATGTTGGGCCATGGTAATATTCGGGTGCTTTTTACAACTGTCAAACTTAATTGTCAATTGACGAAGCTTGCTCAAGCTAACTTCACTGCATTTCTCTCTAAGGGCTACCTAGACAGCATGAGCAGATGGTAATGAATCATACTCAAATACCATGTCGTCTACCATTGAACTAGTCAATATGCCCTTAGTAGTGGAGTCCTTTTTCTTCCATGCCCTATAGGCATCAAGATCAAGTTATGTTGTGCTATTAAACCATTAACAGGTTCTTCCATGAACTGATTCATAGTCTCAAGAACTTCTTATTCCTCAAGAACATATTGTATCTTAAGATGTCATATTTTATAGTTATCCCCATATAATCTCTCTCTCTTATTCAGTTCAGCTATGATGTTCTTAGTTGTCATGATCTTCTCATAAATAAACACATTATTTATTGACTCAGTATAATTTATATGTATGTAATTTATGATTAACTCATTATAAATTAGAATTAGTTTACAAAATCAAGTGGTAATTACGTTTCTACTCATCATTTGTATAATCTAATCTAATCAACATTGATCAATTCTATTACACACTTCCCATCAAATGAACTAATCATTTGCATTAATGAACTAATCATTATATAAACTAATCATTAAATGAACTAATCATTTGTAAGAATGAACTAATCATTTATAAGAATGAACTAATCATTAAATGAACTAATCATTTGTAAGAATTTGTTAACATATAACGTGACTTTTTTTATAAAATAGCACTGCTTGTACATAACAACAGTCTATACCACATGACTTTCATAAACTAAATGGGCCAATACTGTTCGTACATAATGACAATAACAATAACAAAACTTTAACAAATTAAATAAGCAAATATCATTGTCACTAGGACAAATACTAGTGCAATTGTTAACATAATTCATTTTATCTTAGACTTTGCTCTATCTCCTCAATCGCCTCCCTCAGCTCATTCTGTCACATATTGAGACAGGTCATCATGTATATCATCCTTGGCATGTGGATTTGAAAAATAATTTTGTCAGTACAAAACTGATAATCCAGTAACAAAATTGGTTCATTTCAATCACATATATGCATAGAATAAACACACAGAATCATAAGCAAATAAGAAAAATAAATTTTCTTTATTTGAGGAACTCCAGTTAACTAACACACTGGACCGGTCGATTTCACTACAAGAATTTTTGGATTCAACAACACCCAGTAGACAACGGTGTTTTGAAAAATCGTTGTCTCTTTTCATTTAACAACGGGTTTTTCAAAAACCTTGATGTTGATAAAATTTTTGCATAGACAACGGTTTTTAAAAAACCGTTGTCTTATGTATGTCAAAGACAACGGTTTTTTAAAAACTGATGTCTATTTGCTTGGTTACGACAATTGGTTTTAATTAACCGTTGTCTATTTGTGTTGCTTATGTGGTAATACACAACAGCGAGCGAGCGTGAAAACGAAAAATGGCCAACTTTTATAAATCTTCTTTCTTCTCTCTCGTGTGTTGCGAGCCCTAATCCTAGCCAAGCCAACCCGACTCTTCTTCTCCCTTGCGTGCCTTGGATCGCTGCCAAGCGCCGACGCTTCTTGTCCCTCGCGTGCCCTGGATCGCAGCCAAGCGCCGACCTCTTCTTCTCCCTTGCGAGCCCTAAATCACAGCCAAGCCGATTCCTTTCTTTTTCTTCTTCGCGAGACTTAGCCGCAACCAACGTTTCCTCCCTAATGCACTGGTCTTCCTCACATCCACACGAAGGTCGATCTTGTTTTATTCTCGCTATCCGATCTCACTTCATTGATCTCCGAGCACGCGAGCAGCCTGAAGACGATCCCTTTGAGGCTTGGATTCGAGGGGAAATGAGGAGGAAGCCGGTGGTAACCTGGCCGGTGCACCTCTGATCGGGGCCCTTCTTGCACTCTTTGGTCGGCTGGATCTGAGGAAGACGACTACCGCCGACAACGTATCAGGTAAGAATTAGTTTCTTTGTTTGGTTTTCGATTGATTTTGAGATGATATTGGTTGGATCTTGGAGCTTGCTGATGGGTTCTGTTGGATCAGTAAATATAACTTAGTTTCCTTCCCATTTGAATTTGGGTTTTGGTGATTCCTTGAGGTTCTAATGCTCTATCGGCAACTTGGAGTGGGTGTTGGCGAAACCTCAGGTGAGTACTATGTGATAGTTATTTGGATGAGTTGTTGTTGATTCAGATTGAGTTTTTTCGTGGATTACTGCTCACGGTTGTTTTAGTTTCAGAGCTCTGATGTGATTCTTCAATCTGTTTTCGGTTGGTATTGAGATGGATATGTTGTGGAGGGTCCTGGTAGCTTACGTGAGTTGTATCATTTAAATTTCTTCTGTTGTCATGATGCTATTGGGTTAAAACCCGTGGTTCCTCCTTTATCCTTCTTTTGCTTTGATCAGGGAAGTGTATACCATTCTGTGATGGGTTCGGATGTTTGTTTCTACTAGATTGGAGCAGAGACTTGGGTTCCGGCAATAACAAGCCAGGAGTGATTGCAGGTAAGGGAATTCTAGATACAAAAATCCATGAACCATAAATACATGGATATCTTGCTCTATTTATGACATGATTATATTATTTCATATTTGTGAATTATTCATACTCTTCCTGTCAATTCTTGGAATAGATTTGTTGGATGAAAGAAAACAAGCAATGCTTTAGCTAGAATCAACATAATTGAAATGCATATTTAATTTTTTTTTTGTTGCAACTTTCAAACTGTAAAAACTTGTTGATTTTTTGAAGTCCAATATTAAAGAGCTCTAGCTTGATATCTTTGAAGAAATTGGTATTCCCGGTTCTACGGTAAATTTTCTTTTTCTCTTGCATTCTTCTCTTGCTTATCAAATGTAAAATTTCTTTTATCAATTGTTTTTTGTGAACCAGGTTTCTGTTATTGATCTGAAACCTACAAGCAGATCAAATTGGACAAATGTGGTTTTCTCATTGTGGCATTATCCAAAGAATTCATATTTATCATCAACTGGGCTAAGCATTCTCAGGGCCTCCTTTATGTCCTTGGTTATTGGACAGTCAACTCTTCACTTGACTACATTATTATTTGGGAATTCATCCTCCTTTGAGGTTCTCAAATTTTCTGGAGGGATCGTCATAATACCTCTTCAAAGAGCTTTTCTTTTATAGAATGTGCTAATGCTTTTCAATTTCACATTAAACTTTCCTATCAATCAAATCCAGGATAAATTTAGTGAACTGAAGGACCAAATGAAGGCTGGATTACTTCTCAACACAAATGAGGTTTGCTCAAGACATTTTGTTCAACATGCTAAATGTTTCCTTTTTTGCAATTCAAGTTATGTATACTGCATCTCATATGTTCCCTTAAATGCATTTTCTGGACCAGGCTAAGTTCCTACAACTTTATTCAAAATGCAAGTGTTTTGAAACTATAATTTTTTGACTCACTTGACAAGGGTAACCATGCCTGAGAAATAGTGAGATGCTTCTATTTTTTCCTCCAGTTAATTTACAATTTCTAGTTATCATTCTTTATATCATGGTTATCATACCACATGCTAAAAAATAGGTATCACGTTTACACTTGGATGTTCCTATACCATGAGTGCACTGCTCATTCACTGAAATTTTGGAAAATCTACACATGTACTTCTTTACCATTCTGCTATTTTGCTGAAGCTTCGAACTAGCAAATTTGGCTTGCTTTCACAAATTGCAGTTTCCAAGATTGTAGTTCTAATATGCTGACCTCCTCTTTTCTTACTGTAGAATTTGTATGTGAGTTTGATTAATTCAGAAGGAAGTACAGTCTCTAATCCAACAATTGTCAAAATTTTAATTGTACTTGCTGTTGGGAATCATCAACCATGCACATGTTACTAAATAGACTTCTGCTCAACTACCCTTTGATTTTTCCCGAATCTAAAATAAACTATAAACTCCTTATCAGGGAAACAAAGCTTCCATTAGTCTTTCTTCAGCTATGCATAAGCACAATTTTTGCATCCATTTTTTTGTGTGTTAATCTATTCCTCTTGTTTATTCATTAACTGCTCAACTACCATTTTTGCATCCATATATTAGCCCAAAGATGTCTTTTTCTGAAAAGAACCCAGAATATTGCTGCAGAATCGTTCAGTGTCACAACGACCATTGATCTTGAAGACTTGGTGTACTTAGACCATGCACTACATTATCACATAGAGATACAACAGACTAGGCTATTGTCTTTTTGAAAAAGATGTATTCGTCTTCTCACTTGATGAAATCTTCTCTTGCCTTGTGGTTTTGTGATCTTATATATTTGTTTCATCATTTAACACATTTGGGTGATTGCTTTTTGAAAATTTTCAGATGGTATTTTCTTCATCGGTTACTGTATATGGATGGCCAAAGCATTTGCCATGTACTAAGGAATCCCCTTTGCATGCAATGAACCCCTATGGTCGAACTAAGGTTTCTTGTTTCTTCTTGGTCCTGATTTCTCAGTTTCACTACATTCGTTCAGTTTAATTTGATGACCTTTATATAAACTTACAGCTTATGATTGAAGAAATATGTCGTGATGTCCATCATGCAGACAATGATTGGAAAATAATGCTTTTATGAAACTTCAATCTTGTTGGAGCTCACCCGAGTGGACATATTGGTGAAGATCCTCGTGGAATTCTCAATAATCTCATGCCATTTATCCAGCAAGTTGCTATTGGGAGGAGGCCTTCACTAACAATATTTGGAACTGACTATTCAACCAAAGATGGAACAGGGGTATTGTATCTCAAATAATATATTAATCTTGCTCTATGGTTAATATTGTTCATGTATTTGCAACTACATTTATCATTTGATCCTCTTGTCATCAGCTCGATAGAACTAAAACCACTGCCAAGTTAGCACAAACTGTTATGTTAATTGTACTTCTATGTGTTTGTTCCACATGCTACTTGTTAGAGGCTAACACAGCTTGCTTGTCGAGACGTAGAAAGGCCTAAAAGTTTACCTTCACGCCTGTAGGTGAGGGATTACATTCATGTGGTTGATCTAGCCGACAGCCATATTGCTGCCTTAAAAAAGTTCTTTGAGGATCCCACCACAGGTGAGGATGCTCCTAATTGGTAATTGGAATCCATAGCTTGATTTCTCATATTTGTTGGCCAATTTGGTTTCATCAAATCCTTAATCACTGATTATCCATTTACCTTCATGGATGGCTAGGCTGTTGTTTATCTTTATGAATGCAACATACAATCCATGAACTTGAGCTATCTTTTGGTTATTCATTGAGAAAAGAAAAAGGTTCAAGCAATATTAGAAAGTATAGTTTGCAAATTGACAGATTTTGACTTTCACCATTCAGATTCGAGCTATCAGATTAACATTGTCAACAAGTCATTGTAGTGTTTGAGTTAAGCATTTTTCGTACATGTCGGTTCTCAGTCATTTTATATGGAACAGTTATTAGCAATAATTTCATGCTTCTATGTACCCAAAAGCTTGCGAAGATCTCTGGTTCTGTTGGGTTGGGTCTGACAAAGTTGTTCTGATTGCAGGTTGTGAGGCTTATAATTTAGGAACCAGAAAGGGGACATCAGTGTTTGAAATGGTGGCCGCATTCGAGAAGGCGTCAGGCAAGGTCCTCTGATCCTGACTGCGAGACGGCCTGGCGATGCTGAATCCCTTTATGCCAGCACTGCCAAAGCGGAGAAGGAACTCAAGTGGAAGTATGCACAAGATTAGAGTCTCTTCTTTTCATCTCATTGATGAATTCCCTTTTTCTTTTTGATATTTTGATGATGTTATCTCAGTTTGGACTAATACTGGGGATATCTTGATGTATGATATTTGCGCAGTATAATATATGATATTTGATGATATTTTGATGTATGATAGTTTGAAGTGTGTATGCTCAATATTGTTTAATTATTTAAACAATTTATTTTTTAAATGGCGTCAGTTTATTTGTTGTAAATTGTTGGTTGCCTCAACCAAAAGATAACGATTTTTATTTGTTGTCGATCACATTAAAAGACAATGGTGAAAAATCATTGCTGCACTGTTGTTATTGACTATAAACGACAACGGGTTTTAACTGTTGATGTTGAGCACCCCTTTTAACAACATGGTATTTAACAACAGTGTTTTTAGTCTATGACAACGATGAACGATCGTTGTTAATAAGCATTTTTCTACTAGTGTTTGGAAATTAGATCTCAAGTATTAGCTTATTCTTTTGTCCTTATTAGAAATGATCTAATTGAATCTCTTATTGTTATTGTTTAATTTTAAGCGCATTTACGTTTAAGTCAAACTTATTGATCAAACTAATTAGACTGGTTATAATTTAGACCAAATTGGTCTGATAAAATCAACCAATGGTTTGAACTAGACCTAACCTAGTTGGACCAAACTGATCTGATTAAACCAACAAATGGTTTGAACCAAAATCCAATATGATTGGACCAAACTAATCTGATTAAACCACCTAATGGTTTAACCCAAGTCTAATTGGATAGATTGGTTCAAATTAATTGAACCAGAGTTAAAAATAACTTCTATCACAACTTTATGGTAGAGCGTCTCTTCCCTTGCAAGAGGTCTATGGTTCCATCTTTTTCAATGGGGCATCTTTCTGCCATTTTCTTTTTTTATTCATTTTTTTAAATTTTCGTTTGATTTAAATAAATCAAACTTTTTCTCGCAAAAATCGAAACAATCATGACACATAGTCGCGAGTTCTCGACGACTACGTTGGATTCTCGCCCGGCAAGAGAAGAACATGACGGAGACAAACTCTGGCCGCGACATCGAACAGGGGCTAAGAAGTGATCGATATACAGAGATAAAGTCATGTTTTTACAATCTAATACTTTGATACCATTGTTGATATTTCTAAAGCATGAACTACATAAACAAATTCTGTAAATCTAAACACTTATAGTGATATGCACTTGGAGAAGAAACCGGAAGACTTTGCCATCCGAAGAATGATCATGAACGAATCGAAAAACTCTTCATAAGTTCACAAACCAAATCCCTCCTCTGTAATTAGACGAACCAATCTTGAATGTTCTTCTCAATAACTCCTTCTTCGTCATGTGCACTCGGACGAACCTTGCATAATGACCTTATACACACAAGACGAACCCTTTCTCTTTGACCTCGCATAGTTCTCACACATAGCTTGTCTCACACGATCTCCATTGCCTTGGATGTACACACATAGTTTGTCCTTTCACTTGTTCTTTCCTCCCCTTTGCCTTGGAAGCAATATATATAGGGGTAGAAGAGGAATATAAATGAATAGAAAGATGAATAAGAAGGGTGACTCTTCATCTTCCTATAACTCCAACGGCAATCAGCTTTAAATGCCCAGTTATCTTATCTCAAATCTGATTGATTAATCATCATTAATCGATCATGTAGCTTTTGATCTTAATTTGTCTGTGGCTGCAGAAAGCAGGATTGAATCCTATCATAGGCCTCTTTTAGTAGATTAGTAGGAATTACAAAAATATTTTTATCCAATTTATCAGTCCGGAGCCAACAATATAATAGTACTTTTCACGTATTAATATTGTAAAATTATTTTCACCAATTTTAATCAATAATAACTACTTTAAACTTAGTTTGAAATATGTAAAAAAAAATTTACATCGGTGATTTGAAATTGAAATTGGCCTTAAAATTTTACTATATTTTTCAAAATTACTCTTATATTTATGACATAAGAGTGATTTAAAATTATTTTTACATTCAATATGATTTAGATCTATTTAAAAATGCTTTCCAATTTTTAACATTAATAATGTTTTGAAATCGTTCTATTAACAGTGGGTTTTGAAATCGTTCTATTAATAGTGTTTTGAAATCGTTCTTTTATAGGCATGACGTGTTAAGAGTGATTTACAATAATTCTTATACTCAATGTGTCTGAGAGTGGTTTGAATTGCTTTTAAATTTTTAGTTTCAACCGTGTTTTGATGCGTTCCTATACACAAGATATTTAAAAGTAGTTTTAAATTGAGTAGGATCAGAAGGTGAATATCGACGTTTATTTTTTTTGGAATCTTAAGATATTTAAAAGTAGTTTTAAATTATGTAGGACCAGTATCGTCGATAGAGAAAGAAGGTGAATATCAACGTTTACTTTTGTGGAATCTCATCGCTCGTCTTTCGTAATCAAGTCACTAGTAGCACAGCAGAATAATATATAAAAAGAAAGTAACACAATAGACACGCGAGATTTATTTACTTGATTCCCAACTCCCAGGGTTTGTATGTCCAAGGCCTATGTACTCGACGTGAGTTCACTAATGGTCTACTTTCCGAAATTTTTCGTAGGCGGAGAGAACTCATCTTACAGTTCAAGATTACAAGTACAAATAAATGAAACTTGAGTATAACTTGTAATAATAAAAAGCAAACCAAAAAGAAAAAAGATCTCGATCAATCCGGAAGGTCGAAGCGTAGTGTACTTCCTCTTGGAATTTCCTTGGTCGTAAAACTTTGCCATAGCACTTTTGTTTCGCAGACAATGAGTAGTAGGATGAAAGAATTGATGATCTGAAAGCTCTGCTCGAACCCCTTTATATACTGGTCACTCGGGCGCCTGTGAAGCCTTTTCGGGAGCCCGGGTCACTCAGGCGCTCAGGTTCCATAGGGGCGCCTGAGTCACTCGGGCGCCCGAGTTCCATGGAGGCGCTCCGGACCGCCTTACCCAGGCTTCGGTTCTTCATCCACTTGTGTTTGCTCTCCCATCTTGACTCCAGCTCCAAGTTCCTACAAGACAAATAAATACAAGACAAATAAATAATCCTAAGCCTTAGTTCTGTAAGTCTATCTGACTTATTAGGCTTTGCTTAGAGTCAACTCTCCAAGACTTTACTATCTAAGGTCAACTCCTTAGGGTTTTCAATTGCCTAGCTTCACTCACTAGGTCTTTACCTTGCTTGGCTTCATTCACCAATACTTATAACTAGATTCACTCATTAGGATTTCATTTCCAACCCGCGGTTAGGTCTTCGTGCCTAACTTCACTTACCAGAACTTCGTCTACCTAGCTTTACTCACTAGAACTCAGCTTCACTCATCAAGATTTCATGCCTGATCCTCAACCAGGACTTCTGACACAATTTTTTAGTTTGGATTCCTCCCCAGTCTGACACAATTCTAGGAAACCTTGTCAAATATAAGGAAAATTTGTCTATGTGTCTTAGAGATTTTCCCAACAAAAGAATAAAGTAATTTTCGAATATTTAAAAGAATTGTCAGAAATTGTTTAGAAGACTAAGAGATTTTTAAAATATTTTGAAAAACAAAACTATACTATTTTTGTAAATATAGTATTTTGAACATTATAATAGTTCTTTTAATTTGAACTCCCTCTAAACTTGACACAGTCGTCAGAAATATGTTGACCATAAGATGATCTTCCTATGTATCTTAGGGTTTGATTCAAACGAAAATAATAATATTGTCACGCCACAAGACCAAAAGAGTCACTGATCAATATAAAATCGGACAATATCTCTTGTGTACGACGGACAATTTAGACATACATATAACACACGCAATATAATAGTTGGTCTCATGCCCCAAAGCGAAGATATAATAGCAAATAATAAATGCATCTCAGCAAAATAAATAGTAAAACTCACCTGAGTTGCTCTTTGGGCAGGCGTAAAGCAAAATAACCATACAGTCCAACAGAAGATACAAAAATATAATACCGCAGCAAATGCCACACGATACAAGTCCACGACATAAAATGAATACAAACCAATGAGTATACTGTAAAAGGAAACAAAAATACGTGGAAGCACCCATCACTGGAGTCAAAGGGACCTGGGAACTGGCAATTGGGCTT
>JAGFNQ010005614.1:409051-515812 GCA_024364735.1 Boesenbergia rotunda | reverse complement strand
TAAGTTTACCGTTGTTTCCAAAGGCAACGGTCCCTAGTCTTTTGTACTTGAGTTTTGTAAATTTGGTGGGATCCCCAGTCATGTGTCTGGAGCATCCACTGTCAATGACCATTTGTTTTCCTATAGTTAAGTAAATGGTTTAGACCTAGGTTGAGTTTTGAAAAAATCTAAAAAGATTTAAAAACTTGAGTTTGAATTTTGAATTTCAGTTATGTTAATTTTCATTTTTGAATTTGATTTTATTTTGAATTTGAATTTGAATTTGAATTTTAATTTAATTTTAATTTGAATTTTAATTTGAATTTTAATTTTAATTTTAATTTTAATTTTAATTATCAATAATTTAAATTTGGTTATCCTTATTCATCTCACTCGGTCTAAGTTATCAATCAAGGGAGTCCTATGATTTGTGAGATGGTTTTGAGTTTGATTAGAAAAGTTAATTTGACCTTGTGTTAGATCCAAGTTTAACAAGTAGTAATTTAAAAGTTACACTTCAATTAATTGGCTTCCAGGCCATGGCGAGCACAGTGGCCTTCTTTGGCCGAAGCCTTATTGGAGCAACAACCATTTTCTAGGCAAAGCCGCTTAAAGAAGTTGAACTTTTAACTTACTCATTGAAAACCTTGGTACTAAATAGTACAAGATTCAAATTAACTTTGAAGCTAATCCTAAGTGCCCACCTGGGCAAAGGCTGATTTTGAGGTGCCAACTAGTTTGGTGCCTCCCCTTCGATTATAGGTTAAGTGCTTTGGGTTGTTAAAGTGGACTCTTAAATTTTCTTTGAATTTTGAATTAGTTAAATTTTTTAATTTGTCTTTATTAGGAATTTTTGTAATGCTTAAATTATTGTTGGGTTTCAATTTCGAATTACCCAAGTTTGTAATTTTCAGTTTGAAGAATTGTTAATAACTTGGGTTTATTTCAAGTTTAATGGTTTTTGAATTTTCGATACAATTGAACTATTAACTGAGTTAAAAACTTTATTGAGATAAACATTGATTTTATCGAGGGTTAGATTTTCACAATCTGAATTAAACTTGGTCAATGTTTTGTTTAACCAAGTCAGAGTTGAGTTTGTTCTGGTCTGAAAAGTCTAAAGTATTGCATGAAGTTTTTAACAAAATGTGCATTTCGGGAGGATTTATAGAGATATCTAATTTATTACAAGAACCTTCTACACAGTCAGATATTTCAGAGATTTGCTGAGAATCATGCAAGACATTTGTATTAATAATACTAGGGGTATTCTTGTAATTTACCTCAATCGCATCCCCTAATTTAGTAGGCTTTACCGTTGGTTCAGGCTCGACTTTAGTTGCAAATTGGACTTGATCTTCCATCTTTAAGTTTGGTTCTGTGATTGATTTAGTAGACTCATCTTCAGCTTTAAGCTTAGGCTCATCCAGCTCCTTCAAATTCTCGTGCAATTCATTCAGCCGAGGTCCATAGGTCATATGCGTTGTTATACTTTTCCAGTCTGCAGGAAATTTTGTTAGGCAAAACTGCACAAATTAATTTATTTACCTGCTTGTTCAGTTCATCATTTTGAGATTGGTATCTCAGGGCTAGCACGTAGTCGAAGTCTTGACTGCCCAAGAAGATCTCCATTGATCGCCTCCAATAGTCGAAATCTTCTGGATAGTAGTGTGGGGGCTCGTTGACATTTCGCCCTTGCATCTTATTTTGTGCCATTTAGAAATCTTGCACACAAAAAATAGACCAAACAAAGTCCCAAGACTAGGTCTTGGATTAGTAGTGCCGGCAGAGATAAATATATAAATATTGATAATAATATCAGATTTAGACTGTGGGAAAAAAAATCACAGACAACGATAAAAACTGGATTTCCCCCGTCTCTTACGGTGGTTGCACCGATAGAGAGCGTACCAGGCTCTGATACCACTTGTAAGATCGATGCACGTGAGAGGGGGGGTGAATCACGTGACTTTTTAAAAAAGATTAAATCAGAGTGCTTTAAAAAGCGTGCACAGCGGAAATGAAAGAAACGAAAGATGAACACAAAAACACGAACGATTTTTACTTCGTTCGGAGCCTTCGTCGACTCCTACTCGAAGGCCCAGGTCCCTTGGACCTTTCCGTTGGGCAATCCACTAAAACTCTCTATCGGTCAACCCCGATAGAGCAGGCGAGTACAAATGAATTGAAAGTGTGACAACCCCACACTTTCAAGTAATTAAGTGCAACAATATATATATATTGAAAAAATTAACTTTTTACCGACGTCCGGAGTAGATCGACTCTTTCGGGGCAGCAGGACGTCGTCAGCTCGAAGTGTAGCGTTTCCGGAGCAAGGCGCGAGCGTAGAAGAACTTGAAAGCTTTTGGAAGAAGTGTTGTTCTTTGAAGAGGGTCGAGGCCCTCTTTATATAGGGCAGGGGGCGCCCGACATGCTCGGGGCGCCCCCCACGTGGCTGTCGATCCGGCGATGCTCCGGTCATAGCTAATCTCGTCTACTTCGGGATTGCTTTTGACTGGGGCGCCCGACGCGCGCGGGGCGCCCGTTTGACCGGTCAAAATCCCATCTTCTGGCTTCGCGAGGGCGAGCTTCGGCAGCTGGTCAGTGAGGTGGCACAGGGGGCGCCCGATTGAAGCGGGGCGCCCCGAATAGCGCTGCTGTCGGGGCGTTTACATCTCCGCTGACTTTGGGTTGACTCTGGGGCGCCCGACACATCCGGGGCGCCCTGCTCAGCTACGGCCTCACTCCTTTGAGGCTCTCTGAGCTGCAGAAACACAGTCCTTCGGTTCTGCATCCAGGGTTAGTCCAAAACAGCAAATAATAAGATATAATTCTAAGTTAATTAGATCCTGTCTCCCAGACCAGGATCTAACCAGGACTCAACTTAGATCACCTAAATGGGTCTAAGTTGGACCGCGCCTAAAGTCCAAGATTGGACTCGTCCTCACTGGGTCGCTCCTCCAGTGACTTACCTTACTTACCCATTTTGCAGCTCTACTTGACTTCTTGACCCTACCAGGACTTCCTGCCAAGGCTCAACCACCTTGGTCTTCCTGCCAAGTCTCAACCAACTTGGTCTTCAGCCAGTTGTCAGGTCCCGCGGACCCAACTGGACTTCCCGCCAGGACTCAACCATCCTGGACTTCAGCCTGGTTTCTGGTCCTAAGTCTTTCAACCCTGCACACTTGGTAAAGAGGTTAAACACACACAACCCTAACTTTAACCACTTTGTCATACATCAAAACTCGAGTTTGACCGTCAGTGCAAACTGCACCAACAGCTTCAAGATTGCAGTAGCTTGCTCAAGGTGATGAAAACTTCAGAGCGTGCAAGCTAGACGTAGAGAACACCAGGCGCAGCAAGAGCACTTCACAAAGAACTTCTTTCATCAACGAAGCTTCTTCCGCCCTTTTGTTTCTCCACTCAGCACCAGGTGACAGCATCTCCTGCAGCCTCCAGCTGCTTCTCTGCCAACGCCAGCTACCACTGAGCCCTCCCTGGACTTCCTGAGCTCCCTCAGCCAAGCTCCAGTCAGCGGCTCCAGTCTGCAGCTCCAGCCGTTGCAACCTGAGATGGAAAACGGACAAACCTGCTCCAAGGAAAGCCTCCATTGACTTCTCCTTGAGTGTTTGAATCCTCCCCTGTCACCTGCAGCTTAATCAGTGGGTTAGAGCAGCATATCAAGCAGCAAATCATGTATCAGATGTAAAGCGCAGAGAATCGGATACGGTCAGAGCGTCTGACAACGCAATTTGAATTAAAGTCATCGGTCACCGGACCGATCCAGGGCTTGTGGGTCGGTCACCAGACCGATCCACTGCTTCGCTGAGATTCCCAGCTCTCGCGGCTATACACGCCTGATCGGTCACCGGACCGATCAGAGTGAAGCCTGATCGGTCACCAGACTGATCAGAGTGAAGCCTGATCGGTCACTTAGACCGATCAGGACAAATGAACAGTGATTCTGTAATCAGATCCTAAGTCCCTGATCGGTCACCGGACTGATCCAGGGTCTGATCCGGAGGAGAACTCACTCACTGTTCGCTCCTTGATCGGTCACCAGACCGATCAGGAGCAAGTCAGTGAGGAAGATGCTTGCTCCCTGATCGGTCACCGGACCGATCAGGAGCCAAGCAACAGGGCAGCAGCCTGCTCCCTGATCGGTCACCGGACCGATCAGGAGCCACACAGTAGGTTCCCAACCTCACTGTGCGCTCCCTGATCGGTCACCGAACCGATCAGGAGCCACACAGTAGGTTCCCAACCTCACTGTGCGCTCCCTGATCAGTCACCAGACCGATTAGACGTCGCTGGATCGGTCACTAGACCGATCCACGAAGGAGCAGCTTGCCAATATCCCTGATCGGTCACCAGACCGATCCAAGGAGTCAAACCCAGCCCTCCAAGCTAGGGTTTCATCCATCTTAGCCCTCCAAGCTAAGGATTTTCCATCTAACTCTCCAAGTTGGGAATTTGCACCTAACCCTCCAATTAGGACGTTTCACCTAGCCCTCCAAGCTAGGACTTTTCACCTAGCCCTCCAAGCTAGGACTTTTCACCCAACCCTTCCGAGTTAGAACTTCTTCCAACCTAGCCCTCCAAGCTAGGCACCTGACCCTCCAAGCCAGGACTTTTCACCTAATTCTCCAAGTTGGGACTTTGCACCTAACCCTCCAAGTTAGAACTTTTCACCTAGCCCTCCAAGCTAGGACTTTTCACCCAACCCTTCCGAATTAGGACTTTCCAACACCAAGCCCTCCATGCTAGGATTTTACACACCTAACCCTCCAGGTTAGGATTTTCCAAACCCTGCCTAATCCTCGATCAGGACTTAATCATAATCATCATAATCATCAACCTAAACTAAAATCGGTGTCAACACCAAAACAACAATCAGGGCCAAACTGCATCAACATCCATCATCTAGAGACTCTATTTATACAAGGGAAGTGGTGAGGTACCCTTTGGTGAGTGGGTGTGACATTTGATTTAGGATTAATTTGGGTCGTTCGTTCTGAAGGTTTGTAACCCTTCAGATAGTCTTTTGATCTCATCAGCGTTTTGAAAACCGGACCGGACCGACCGATCGGACTGGTTGAACCGGGAACCGACCAAATTTTCAATCCGAGTTAACTCTGAAAATCGACTACTCAAGAACTGGATGCGAACCGTTCTGAACCGGCCGGGAACCGGTGAACCGGACAAACTGAAAAAATCGGTCAAACCAGCTTGGTTTATTTTATTTTTCATTTTTTGATCCCCCCCCCCTTTTACAATTTTTCTTTCTTACTGAAAAATAAAAATTAAAAAATAAAATGTCAAAAACCTAGTTTGCTTTCACCCAAAGTCCCAAATGAGCAAACCTGCTGTTTGCTTGCAAGAGAGTCATCGCCGCTAGCCTCTTGCCACGTCGCCCTGCCTCTACCAGCCCGGCCACGCCACCCTACCTCCGCTAGCCTCACCTCGCCACCGTTAGCCTCGCCCCGTCTCCAGCCTCGTTGCGTCATCATGCTGGCATATGAAGGCAGAAATATATGACATATTTGGAAGTGTAATTTTGCATATGCTTTACTATTGTCCCCTGTTTAAGTGTTTATGGGTGAGCAAATGCTATCGTGATATAGTTTTGACTTCTAATAAGATTCTTCAATTCGTATCCAGATTTCTTGAATCCAATAGTTTTAAACTTGACTTTTTCTTTAAAACTAATCTTTTTTTCAAGAATACCATACTGAGTTGCTGACAAAAATATATCACATGCTCGACCTAATTGATCTAATCTTGAAGAAAGTAGTTGGATAAGTTGTTAGTTTCATATATTTATATAAATACATACTTTATTATATACCGGTTATATCCCGGTTGAACCTCCAGTTAAATCGGTTGAACCTCTGAACCCTTGCTCCGACCGGTTTGATGTCCGGTCCGGTTCTCTGAACCTTAGATCTCATCCATTAGATCTGAATGGTTGTAACTTTTCAGATATCTATTTGATCTCAGCAGCCAGATTGATCTGACGCTTCAGATTAAGTCTCTTTTCACCAACGGTCTGATCGTGACTCTTCACGATGAACGCTCCAAATCGCGTCACTTGCGATCCAACACCCATCTTCGATCCAACGGTTGCCATCTGTTTGCCCAGTCAACAATTCAATCATTTCTCACCTCCTATCTGAGTGTCACGCAGGACTGCCACATCACATGTCACGTCACCCGAGTGTCACGTCACCTAGAGCATAAATTTAAACTCCTCGTGACGATGCGAAGTGCAAAGTGCATCGACAAATCACCCATTGCGTGTGTGGCGGGTGGCGGGCGCTCGCCTGTGAGAAGAGACCACTTGTGTTTCTTTTTAATTCCATTAACATAAGAACTCATATAAGGAAGTAAATCCCTTCGGAAATTTCAAATGTGGGTCTAATCCCCATCTACTTCCTTTTATGTAAATTTTGGACTAATTTTAAACAATTAATTTCTCATTCACCCGTAATTGGTTTTGAGCAAATTAATAGTCTAAATTCATCTACGCAAAACGCAGATTTCGTTTTTGAATGCAATTCTGACTTTCATCGATTGATGGCACCTCGATTTTTTTTGCAAAACCTATTTTGTTTTTTTTGTTTAAGCACCAAATATCCAACATCAATTATTTTCTTAAATGAACTTCAAGAGTTGCAATTCATAGTTCAATTTCTATTTTTTTTATTTTAACTTTTTTTTAGTTAGCATCATATAGCCCACTTACACTAACTAATTTTGGACGGTGACCGACCTAATCCATTAACCACTGAGATAAATTTGGAAATATTCGTAGCAAGTGTCCCATCAATCCAGAATTCTTAAGATCAACCGCCATTAAAGAAATTGATTAGTTAAATCACCAAAATTTTGACCCAATTTTTATATATTTGAGAAACGGGGAAGGCGCACTGGAGTTGCATCATTGCCCAGGCATACTTGTATTTCACATAAAATGTTGCTGAAGAATATTTATTTTTGTGCAAAAATCAAAAGGACGCATCTTTTATCTAAATCATCAAAGGGATATTCCATTTTGATTTTTTCTTATCAAAAGCATATCTCATCTCACTGTTAAGCTCGGTATACTTATCCAATTGGCTTTCAATATTATTCAGTATTATTCTCACTGTTATCTCTGGCTTAAATCTCTTATTTGTTGGGAACGAGATGGCTATAGAGGGGGGGTGAATATAGACAATCGCTTGCCCCTTGAAAACTTATCACGATTTCTGCAACTCAAATATCAGTAGCACAGCGGAAAGAATGGAAAAACAGAGTATGCGGAAAAACCAAATGAATGCAACACACACACAGATAGCAAGATCGCTAACAAGGAGGGTTTACAAGGTTCGGGGATAACTTGCCCCTACTCCTTGGCGTGCCCTTGAGGTGGGCGATCCCTTGATCGTCGGCAGATCAAGCCCCGGTTAACACCGGATATGAAGCAACCTCCTTCTCGGTGGAGAAACCTCTCCACAGCGTGTTTCAAACAATGATATATAATGAGCACAATGAAACAACAACAAGAAGGTCTTACTCAAACACTTAGAGAGGATAAAACAAAGCAAGCTTCCCTGAGCTCCACCCAGTGGCGATCTCACGCAGACTCCTGTCTGCTTCGTGTCTTCCCACTGTCGGACTCCAAGCTTCTTGTTTTCTCCTTCAAGCGCTCAAGTATGATGAATGCTTCTCAATAGCTTGCTTAGAATGGTTGAAGAACTCAAGAACAGCAAGCTTGTAGCAGCAGAACGCAAGAACACAAAGCTGTCTTTCAAGAACTGAATCTCTGTTTCTGAACTCAACTCTCGCGTTCCTTTTGTTTCTCCGCCAAGCGACAGGTGACACCATCTCTGTAGCTCCCAGCTACTCCTCTGCCAACGCCAGCCTCTACTGAGCTATCTCTGGACTCACTGAGCTCCTCAGTCGAGCTCCAGTCTTAGCTCCAGTCCGCAGCTCGCCGTTGCAACCTGAGATGGGAAAAGGGACAAACCTGCTCCAAGGAAAGCACTCTTTGACTTCTCCTTGAGTGTTTGAATCCTCCCCTGTCACCTGAAACTCAATCAGAGCATTAGAGCAGAAGATCACAAAGCATATCACATACATCAGCAAATCGGATACGATCAGACGTTCTGACGACGTCTGACAGTGAAATTTGAATTAAAGTGATCGGTCACCGGACCGATCCAAGGTGTGTGGATCGATCACCAGACCGATCCACTGCCTTGCTGGGATTCCCAGCTCTCGCAGCTATACACGCCTGATCGGTCACCAGACCGATCAGGTGATCGGTCACCAAACCGATCAGATTGGGTCCTGATCGGTCACCCAGACCGATCAAAGCAGATGAACAGTTACTTTTTAATCAAACCCAAGATTCCTGATCGGTCACCGGACCGATCCAAGGCTCTGATCAGCAAGGGAACTCACTCACTGTTTGCTCCCTGATCGGTCGCCAGACCGATCAGGAGCAAGACAGCAAGGAAGCAGCCTGCTCCCTGATCGGTCTCTGGATCGATCAGGAGCCACACAGTAGATTCCCAATCTCACTGTGCGCTCCCTGATCGGTCACCGGTCCGATCAGACATAGCTGGATCGGTCACCAGACCGATCCACTAAGGAGCAGCGTGCCAACAGTCCCTGATCGGTCACCAGACCGATCCAGTGACTCTACCCAGCCCCCAAGCTAGGGATTCATCCACCTTAGCCCTCCAAGCTAAGGATTTTTCCATCTAACTCTCCAAGTTGGGAATTTGCACCTAACCCTCCAAGTTAGGACTTTTCACCTAGCCCTCCAAGCTAGGACTTTTCACCTAGCCCTCCAAGCTAGGACTTTTCACCCAACTCTTCCGAGTTAGAACATCATCCAACCTAGCCCTCCAAGCTAGGCACCTGACCCTCCAAGCCAGGACTTTTTCACCTAATTCTCCAGGATGGGAATTTGCACCTAACCCTCCAAGTTAGGACTTTTCACCTAACCCTCCAAGCTAGGACTTTTCACCCAACCCTTCCGAATTAGGACTTTTCCAACACCTAACCTCCCAGGTTAGGATTTTCAACACCTAGCCTTCCAAGCTAGGATTTTCCACACCTAACCTCCCAGGTTAGGATTTTCCAACATCATGTCTAATCCTCGATTAGGACTTAATCATAATCATCATAATCATCCTCCTAAACTGAAATCGTTGTCAACACCAAAACAATAATCAGGGCCAGACTGCATCAACATTATTTAAATTCTGAATTGGTGGGACACATAGTAGCAATTACGAAACCATAACAGTTATAGTTTTGTAACTGCTACAACATAAATCTTAAATGAGCAAGTCGAATTCACATTGTAACAACTACGATTTCATAACTACTATAATATAATGATAGTTGAACATGATTAAATCTATGTTATAGCAGCTAAAAAATCATCGCTACTACAATATAAATATTTTTTGATATAGTTATAACTTATATATTAGAAAAATGATAGGGAAAGTGAAAATGTGAGAGTGAAAAGCATAGCGAATGATGTGACACCTTACATGCAGCGATCTCCGACGGGTTCACCATGCCCCCAGGGTATAGTTTGATTCGGGGCGGCGGCCGAAGGCCGCCGATGGTATCCAAGCGATAATCGGACGTGTGCATGTAAAGTGCCACGTCATGCCACATCATTCATTATGCTTTTCACTCTCCCATTTTCATTCTCCCTATCATTGCTCTATATATTATAGTAATTATGAAATCATAATTGATATAATGTCAGTAAAAATTTAGCGGTTAATTGGAGAAAACTCCCCAATCCCAAACTGGTCTTTGCATGCACACCCTACTTGATAAATTCTTTGCATTCACTCCATGATGGATTGAGTATAAAAGAGTGAAAGCTCAGTATACATTGTAAAGATTTGAGTATAAATTATTTGAGATTGAGTACTAATTTTAGAAATTTGAGTACAAAGTTTTGAAGACCACTCATGTGAAAATCTTGATGTGGTGAGTATAAAAAAGTGAAAACTTAGTATGCATTATAAAGATTTGAGTATAAATTATTTGAGATTGAATAGTAATTTAAGAAATTTGAGTATAAAATTTCGGTGACCCTCATGTGAAAATCTTGATGTGGTGGATGCAACCTCACATACTCAAATTTCTAAATTTTATACTCAAATTTTTTCAAATAATATTTAATCTAAATCAATTCATACTTAAATTTTGATAATGTATACTGAAATTTTTAATATATACTGAAATAATGTATACTCAAATTTCTTAAATTAGTACTCAATCTCAAAAAATTTATACTCAAATATTTACGTTTTATACTGAATTTTTACTCTTCTATACTGATAAAAAAAATAACACACAAAAATGTCTTGTCAATCCAATCAGAGAGTGCATGCAAAGAAATTTTCAGTTGGAGAGTGCATGCAAAGCTCAGTTTGATGTTGGAGAGTTTTCTCAAATTTTTTCAAAATTTAGATGAGAGATAATACTATGAATAATAGTATTGAAGGGTAGTTAGGGCCACCATTTGGCCACGCCAAGCCATTCTATCTCACAGCCTTCCAACACGCAAAAAAAAAAAAAAAAAAAAAAAAGAAACAAAGATGGACTTTAGACTTTTGCTCTTTATCTTTGGGGCAGCGAGACAGGAAAGGGTAGATAAGGCCACCATTTGGCCACGCCAAGCCATTCTATCTCACAGCCTTCCAACACGCGAATCAACCTTAAAGCCGTCATCTCCAAAAACTAAAAGGAGACAGAGAGACGGTGAGACAGATTTTCCTCGAGAGCTTCACCTGCGTTGTCCATGGCCTGCACCTCTCTCCCCAAACACCCACTCACGCTCCTCCGAGCTCCCATCAACAAGTCGCCACCCTCACCTGCATTCCCCTCACTCTCCAACGCATCGCATTCCCAGTTCTTTGGCATCAAGCTCTCCGCTTCATCACTCCCAAACCCTTCTCCCTCCCCCAAGAGGTCCATGCTCGTTTATGCAAAGGTACATCTTAGTTTCTCCCTAGCTAGCTCCTTGTGCACAAATTAAGATCTTCAACATGTTTGTAGGTGTCCGAGGGGGATGCGCCTCCATCCTTCACTCTGAAAGATCAAGATGGGAAAAATGTGTCTCTTTCTAAGTTCAAGGGCAAGCCAGTGGTGGTCTACTTCTATCCTGCCGACGAGACTCCTGGATGCACCAAAGAGGTCAGGTTTCAATTACCTAGCGATATGAGACAAATCTCGACTTTAAGTAGACGGCTCCTTTTGGTTGATACGTAGGCTTGCGCCTTCAGAGACTCCTATGAGAAGTTCAAGAAGGCTGGAGCTGAGGTTGTGGGAATCAGTGGGGATGATCCTGCCTCGCACAAGGTAAGCAAGATTCTAAGATTTGATTTGACTGAGACTTCCACTGAAAGAAGTTTGTGGCTGAAAATTGCTAAACAGGCCTTTGCCAAGAAGTACAGACTTCCATTTACCCTGTTGAGTGATGATGGAAACAAGGTGAGGAAGCAATGGGGGGTGCCTTCCGACCTCTTTGGAACACTGCCTGGAAGACAGACCTACGTGATTGATAAAAATGGGGTGGTTCGACTGGTCTACAACAACCAATTCCAACCAGAGAAGCATGTCGATGAAACACTGAAGCTTCTTCAGAGCCTATGAGATGCTTGCTCTTCGGCTTACTTTAAAGGGCAATGTAATTAATTACCATGATATTGATCGGTATCTCCTGTCTTGTCAAGTTTATTTTTGGTATGCGATTTTTCTGTTGGATATTATCTTTTTAGAAGAACTTATTTGTAAGTACTTCGTGCGAATAGGAACCGAATCCATTAAAATGATCTCACTAAGGTTTATTCGATACTGGATTATTGGATATGAGTTTAGATGCGTAGAATTTTATTGGATATTTATTGGATATTTTGTGCTTAAAAAAAATAATTAAGATCAAATATAATTTTGCAAAGGAAAATCGAGGTATCATCAATCGATGAAAGTCAGAATTGACTTCAAAAATGAAATCTACGTTTCGCGTAGATGAATTTGAACTATTACTTTGCTCAAAATTGATACCGGTGAATGAGAAATTAATTATTTAAAGTTAGTCCAAAATTTACATAAAAGGAAGTAGATGGAGATTAGTCTCACATCTAAAATTTTCGAAGGGATTTACTTTCTTATATGTGTTTATGTGTTAATGGAATTAAAAAGAAACATAGATGGTCTCTTCTCACAAGTGAGCAGATGCTTGCACCTGCAAGCTCACCACCGATCATGCATACACATGCGCAATGGGTGCTTTGTTGGCGCACTTTACAGTTGCATTGAGGAGCTTAAATTTATGCTCCAGGTGACGTGGCACCCGGGTGATATGTCAGTGACGTGGCAGTACCTACGTGGCGCTCGGATGACGTGACATGTGATGTGACAGTGCCTGCGTGACACTCAGGAGGAGAGAAATGACTGGATTGCTGACTGGGCAAACAAATAACAACTGTTGGATCGAAGATGAGTGCTGCATCGCAAGTGACGCGATCTGGAGTGTTGATCGTGAAGAGTCACGATTTGACTGTGGGTAAAAAGAGACTTGATCTGACGCTGACGGTTGATATCAAAGGGAGATTTGAAAGGTAACAACCATTCAAATACGATGGATGAGATCAAAGGGCTATATGAAGGGTTATAACCTTTCAAATCGAATAGTCCAGATTAATCTTAAATCAAATGTCACACCTACTCACTAAAGGGTACCTCATCTCTTCCCTTGTATAAATAGAGTCCTCTGGATGATGGATTTATTCATTCATTCAATCATCAAAGTCATTAGCATTCATCCCATCGTGTGCATTCAGAATCCGAAAAACATACGAAAAGTTTCGCTAGTCTCAAAATTTGTAGTGCTGCTATTTCGAGACATCGTCGTTGTATCTTGGGAAACGAATTGCTGCTATCCGTAAGCAACTGTAGCGGAGCAATATCGTTTTACGGATATAGTGTCCAACACTAACCTCGACGAAATTATATCAGTTTACATCCTTCTGACAGCTTACTCGGACGACGCCCCCAAACAATTGATTCGCTAGGTGTTCCCTCTCCATTTTTATCGTGAATATTCTAATAATGATGATGTCTTTGACGTAAATAATTCATCAAAGAAAAAACACAAGTTTTTTTTAAAAAAAAATCAAATTCTGCAAATCTGAAGATGAACAATAAGGAAAAGTTACGAGTAGTGTGCATTTTGTTCATCATGATAAGATTCAATCTTCTTGTTCTTTGCATGTAGAAGTGCAAGACACTCCATGTCTCCATTGCTCAAAAGTAGTGAGCAGAAATACGAACAATGCCATTTATAATCCACCTCATGCCTTCCATCCACATACATTCTTATTATGATCTTCGTGGTGTTTTATTGGAGAGAAACTTCATGAACCTGCAAACCATATAGGAACCAAGGAAATTAACATCTATAATAATAATAAAAAAAATTATCTTCTTTAATAGGTTTCAGTTTATTTATTTTTCAACTTACCATGAAAATGCTGATCACTGGGTTCCTATATCTCTAGAACAATAACTGGAGGCCAAAAAGAACAAACATATTAAAAATAAAATAAAATCAGAAATCTATATTTTTGAGACTCACAATCTGAATCTGTCTTGACCCATTTACACTTGTCCTTGCCCTTATCATCCCCTTCTTCTCCAGCCTGTGTTTCCTCTGATGATTTATTTTCTATGCATTTCTTTGAAGCAGTTGGAGCAGAACTTTGCTGGTGTATCTTCTTGGTGAGAATTGCTCTTAACATCTGCCTTGCAGAGAGAGGACAACCAAGACTGTAGAAACTAATTTTACAATATAAAACTTTAACAGGACAATATATGTTAACCTTCTCCATCCTTGACTCTGGAATTGGATCCCTCAAGCTTGGAGCTGGTGCAAATCCACTGCTGCATGCAAACATCTCCTTGATGATAAAAGAGACTGATTTCTTCTTGAGTGCTTTAGGATTTTCCAGCAACATATCTTTCACTTTGCTAACCAGGATCATCTTTGTACTCGGGGAGATATCACCATTGTTGTCACTTGCCAAGCTCTCCAGACTCGTACTCAATGTCTTATCGACCCCCAATCTCGATGGTAAATTCATCTCTGATCCATTACTGCGGCTGCTGGATTTTGACTTGCATTTCGACTTGAGTGAGAGCAACTTTTTTAGCTCTTTCTTTAACTGGTTGAATTCTTCAACACCGAAATCAGATAAGTCTTGTGAAGTTTCTATACTTTGGAAGTGATGACCACTGTGAGATTCTTCCTTGATTTCAGTGTCACCAAATGTTCCAATTGCCAGTAGTGATTGTGGCCAATCTTTGAATTCTTCCTTCGGATCATCAGGTAAAGAACCTGAAGAGCACAGCAGAGAAGATATTTAATTAATTTAAACTTGTTTTCTACATTCGGAAATTTATTCAAACACTATAACTTCAAATTCAGAATAGAGAAAGAAAGAAAAGCAACACTTAACTATGAGGTAGATGAACTGATTTCACGACAGCATCTAGTCTCTTCTTCTCCTGCCGATCCTGAAATTTGTTTTGCACCCAACTTAAGATCTGTAAAACAAAGAAAGAACAATTAATTGCTGAAAAGTGAAAACCAAGCTACTGCTTTCACTTTCAAGTTGCCAGTCCTTACTCTCATAGTATCAGATGGCTTATAGTCGTCTTCTCTTCTGTCAGTAAAAAGAACAACAAATTAAAGGAGAACTACAGTCGACAACCAATAGGAAATGTAGCTCAACTGATTAGATTGAGAGAGCAGGAGTGCTTCAGAACTCCATGGCCAATCTTTAATGGTCAAATGGCTATCTCTTTCATTATGGCACAAGTTCCGAGGCTGAGACTTTTGCACCTGAAACTTTTGTGTGCGTTTGTGCCTTCTAAAATAATGATGCGCCCATGCTTCTCCATCGTTTAGCAGCAACTTTTAGCACCGAGGCAAATATATTTCCTTGAAAACCAATCTGTTCTGGAAATGCAGCAGCTAAAAGAAGTTAGATCATGGGAGAAAAAAATACAAGCCCTTTTGAGAACGCCATACTTTTATAGTATTTGAAAGATCCAATCGAATCTTTTAGCAAGCTATGGCTGGCTACATTGTAATCATGTAATGTTCATAGGTCTGCGTTTTCCAAATGAGGACAATCAGATATCTTTGGAAGGTTTTGGCACAAAAATATGTAGATAGATAGAAAGGAACATGCGTACAAAAATCTGATGGCCGAGAGCACGGTGTGGCACATGAGGTTGGCCTTCCCTGTGAAGGGCCATGCAGCGACATGGATAAGGCCTCTGTGCCACACCCTGTTTCCTTAAGCACGTACAATGATTTAGAACTCTTCACACCAGACCAAATTGGGGTATATCTATTGCTAATTGAGAAAGTTAGATGGACAATGATTTCAATATGCTCTAGGATTTCAAATAAAGTTTATTAAATTGTATTCCTAAAGCATAATTAAGAGCATTGATCTTGAAAGTATCAGCCTCAAATTAAGATGGCTCGAGTCGCATATGTAAAACAAAGAGTAGATGGTCAATGTTCCTTACCCACCCAACCAGTTGCTATGGTTTCCAGCTCTTCCATGCCGACATTTTTTTCATGTGCTAAATTACAATCAATTTGTTGGACGTATAAACCTGCAAACAAAAGCCACTGATGTATATATTATTCGAATCGACTCTCTCACTTTGGCGTATAATGTGCAAAACTTGGCACAATATTTCCTATTAATCCTATTAATTGTGTGTAATTGGGATTCAACCATTTTCTTAGAAAGAGGTAGATCCGCTGTCTTAATGACCCTCCTAGAGTCGACCCGCGAATATGGAAGGAGGTTCATGCAATTTCAACCATTTTCTTAGAAGATACAAAGAAATATCACTATTGATCTTGGGACTAAGTGCGATGATAAACGAATGGACGAGTTTTTAAGCAATGAGAGTTCGATGTCCACGCAGTGTAAATAAACCTCTGCGGCACGAATCACTCGTCGTACGGGGTTGTCCCCTGTGGCTTATCTATGCTTCTCGAATTTATCCGGTGGACGGTGAAAATTTTTTATGGGATCAGATCGGCCATCTCTGTAACTAAAGGATAGAAATACTTGGACACTTGCGATTATAAACAAATATCACTACTTGGAAAATATTTTCTTCATTGGCGACATCCTTTTCGTATGCTCGGGCTCCTCCTCTCTCGATCTCCTTTTGAGTCGATGTTGCTGCGAGCTCCTAGCGGAACACTATTTGATGGATTGCAGAGAAAAATATATTAGCGATTTGTCGGTGTTATCAACGCGATCACTCCGACATTTAAGTCAGAACTAGATCCGAAGAGTGAGAAAGAGAGAAAAGAGAGAGAGTCCAAAGCATTAGAGAGTTTTAGTGAAGAAGAGTTGTCTCCGCGAGCAAGAAGAAAATCATATCTCAATTTACCTTCATCGGTTGTTATATAGCTGGTTAAAAAGAATCTCTATGTAGGAGGTCACGATTTTGTCAGTCATTCCTCCAAAAGACTTGTAGGGGACATTTGTTAGTCAAGAGGCTATTAGGGAATAACAGTAGGCCTTGATAGGCTGTTAGGGAACAATTGTTGAACTAAATTTTGACGGAACTCTATGTATGATGCCACATGTCTGTCAGTTGAGAATGTTTGGGGATAATCGTTGGCCCTGAGAGGCTGTTAGAGAACAACCGTTGAATTGTACCTTGACGGAACTCCGCGTATGATGTCACGTGTTTGCTCGTAATTCCCTTGAGGAGGTTGTTAGGTGACCAAGGAACGACCACCATTACACCATGCTTTCTTGAGAATCTCCTGATAGGATGTTCAGATTGTCAAAGGCATGTTGAGGCCTATCGAATGCCAGATTGCTTAGCTCAGAGTAGGTCTCCCGAGACAAACATGGAGTGCTTAGGAGTATAAATCTTGTTTGGAGAGGCCTTTTTCCAAACCCGAATGAGATAGTACTAGATGAATATATATGAACTACTCGGGAATGCAAATCCTGAGTGCCCTTCGTTAAGGTGGCAAAAGGCGATTCACTCGCCCAAGCGCTTCCGTCAAACTATCCCAGGGTCAATACGGAGGAGGTAAATCACGGGGGCTACTAGTCCGGATGTTGTGGCTAGCGCGTGGAGAGGACGGACACATTGACTTTGTCAAGTTTTGAAACTTAGACCTCAAGGTGACAATACCCACGCATTAACTATCAGTTCATCCCGTGAGACCTGAGTGTCCTTCCTTAGCCCGAATGGAATGATGCCAAATAAACTAGGGGTATTGGGGAAGGAGATTAACTAGTTGACTAGTTGAGAGATGCGCACGAGTGCTTGAGAAATGACCATGTATGATCCGGAAGTGAGTCCAATCGCTCTCAAATAATCCGGGTATCATCACAAATATTATAATATATGATCCCGACCTAGCCTAGGTGTAGCCTGGTCCGGCCACGTGGCACCGCAGGGAAACGGATCATTGACGGAAAGGCCTCAACAGCCCGGCGTGGTAGTGCAGGCCACTCGGGTGGGGATACTCGAGTGGGAGACCAACCTAATACGGTTTGAAGTTGCCCCAGCGAGAGATACCGAGTGTCGGGCTTAGGGTCGCCTGGTCAACACGCATCCAGCAGTCATTCGGCTCCCCTCGAGGTCTTCTAGTCATATGTCATAAGGATGAATTGTGTTGGCCGAGTCCGAGTGTCGAGTGCCCCAAAGACTCGGATTGCCCCTTGCTTAGCCCAAGTGGCATTGACTGCTTTGTGAGATCTCACTCGAGTTAGCCGGTCGGCGACACAGCTCGGGAATTATAGTTTTCCTAGGGAACACCCACTCCCTGACACTATACTGATAAAAGTGGCATGAGAATCGGCGCAGGACGGCTCAGGTCTGACACCACTCATGTCCGAATCGCGAATATCCCGCTGACACAGTACTTTCCTGACATACCCTGGCACTCCGTACCACAATGACCTCTGCCCGCGTTAGACTGGGCAGTGGCGGTCGGCGGTCGGCGGTCGGCGGTCGGCGGTCGGCGGTCGGCGAGCTAACAGTACCCCTTATCCTATCCCCACATGAGACAAAAAGGTGGCAGACGTGGGGCAGAAACTGTCGGCTCCCTCGGCTATATAAGGTCCTTCGCACTTCACACGCAGGTACGCGCGATAGAATTTTTGCAACAGTTTTTAGTTCTTCTTCTTTCTTTCTTGGATCGGAGACTGACTTGATCGTCGAAGGGCCTTGCCGAGGACTTCTCCCGGTGGGTTACTAACGGTCATCTTTCTTGCAGTTCGAAGCCAGCATCAACGGTGCTCAGGTCCATCTCGCTCTTGGAAGTCCACCTCGCTCTGCGACAGGATCATATTTGGCGCTAAAAGGAGGGTCTTCCGCCTGATCGAGAGCGTAAGATAGAAGATCTCAACCGAGTGACAATGACAATCACTCCAGAAGAGTACGAGCTCATGTTGGCCGCCCGAGCTCAGAAGACCCCTCTAGTTGCCTCTCCATGCAAGTAGCTCGGCGACTCGGTTTCCCGAACTGTCAGCGTTAGGCAACTCGGCGGGTCAGGGAAACGTCGCCTAACCAGAAGGCGGCTCGGTCCCATTCCCCGTTGCTTTCTACCGAGCCCGAGGCAATGAGGCTCACTCAAATCCTGCTGAAGCGTCTGCATCTAGTCAGACGCATCGGTCGCGCCTGGATAAGGGAAAAAGCCCAGCCGATCCACTGTCGGCTTCCTTAGCGCGCTGCCCTTTCTCCTCGCAGATTCTCGAGGATCTGGTCCCCAAGCATCTCCAGTTCTTCACCATACCGGAGTACTCAGGTACGACCGACCTCGAGGAGCACTTTATGAAGTTCGAGAGTGCTGCCCTACTTCACCAATACCCCGAGGGCGTGAAGTGCCGAGCTTTCTTGACGACGTTGTCAGGGCCGACCCAATGATGGTTCGACCGGCTCCAAATGGATCCGTGTCGAGCTTCGAGGAGCTCAGGAGGCTATTCCTGCAACATTTCGCCAGCAGTGGGAGGCATCATAAGACCAGCCTCAACTTGTTCACACTGAAGCAAGGCCCAAAGGAATCGCTTCGAGCCTACATCAAAAGATTCAACGGAGTGACCTTGGACGTGTCGACCGTCACGCTCGAGGTGCTGATCAATGCATTCTCCCAAGGGCTACAAGAGGGAGATTTCTTTCGTTCGCTGATCGGGAAGCCGCCAAGGGACTTCGACAGCCTATTAGGAAAGGCTGTCAAGTATATTAACGTGGAAGAGGCACAGGCCGCCCGGAAAAAGGAGGTCGTTAGTGCACCAACCTTGAGTCCTGCCTAGAATAGTCGTTCCCCGGGTGGGCCCATCCATAGCCCTCGAGGGGCAGTAGACCGAGTAGGGATGGAGCAAAGGCGTGTGCAGCAGGTGGCTTAAGGATGCTTGCCGACCCGATGGAGGCCCTACTGTGCATTTCACCAAAGCAACACGCACAACATTGAGGAGTGTCGACAAGCCGGCAGGGGGGCCTAGGCAGAATCCATCGGCTGCTCGTAACCTGTTTCTCGGGAGGAGCGAGCCGAGTTTGAAGAGATGGATGAGGAACAGGCCAACCAGTAGAACGCCGTTTGGAGAGGGGTCCATGTGATCTCAGGCGGGCCGATTGGGGGAGACTCAAATCGCGCCCGGAAGACACAGGTACGCCGATTGGAAATTCATCAAGTCGGGACTAGTGTCGCTCAGGCGCAAGGACCCCAAATCAGCTTCGGGTCGCAAGACTTACAGGGACTGGAGGTCCCACACGACGATGCCTTGGTCATCACACAGTGATCACCAACTATCAGGTCCACCGCACCATAGTGGACACGGGCAGCTCGGTCAATATCCTATATAAGAAAGCTTTCGACCAATTACAGATCGAGCCGTCCCAGCTGGAGTTGGTGGCCACACCATTGTTTGGATTCACGGGAACCAAGTGCAGCCGATCGGGCAGATTCGCCTAGCTGTATCCTTAGTCGAGGAGCCCTTGAAGAGAACTAGATGGTCCACTTTCTTAATAGTGGACACCCTCTCAGCTTACAATGTGATCTTGGGACGACCGGCCCTCAATGAGTTCCGAGCGCGGTCTCGATGTTTTATCTCAAGATCAAGTTCCCGGTCGGCGACAAGTCGGGAAGTTAAAGGAGACCAACGAGTGGGCGTGTTGTTATGTGGACGATGTCCGGACCGAGAGTCAGAAGTCTCAGCGCACGTCCACCAGCTGCAATATGGTACAGTCCTCTCCCTGGGCCGAGCTGCAGAAGGACAAGGAGGAAGTTCAACTACTCTCCGACCGGGTGGAAACTCGAGTCAAAATAGTCGCGGGCCTGCCAAACGAACTGAAGGAGCCGTTGCTGGAATGCTTGGCGAAGAACCAGGACGTGTTCGCCTGGTTGGTGAAGGAGCTACAAGGTGTTCGACCGGAGGTAGCCGAGCACCACCTGCACGTGTATCCTAACGCCAGGTCAGTCAAGCAACGTAAGAGAGATTTCAGCGCGGAGCAAAACAAGGTCATCCGAGCGGAAATCAAGAAGCTACTGGAGGTCGGACACATCAGAGAAGTCCAATTCCCGGTCTGGTTAGCCAATGTGGTCCTGGTGGCTAAGCCCGACAACAAATGGAGAGTCTGCATCGACTTCCGGGACCTCAACCGAGCCTTCCCTAAGGATTGCTATCCCTTGCCAAGGATCGACCAGATGGTCGACTCGACCGCCGGAAGCGAGCTCATATCCATGCTGGATGCTATCAAGGCTACCACCAGTGCCCTTGGCTGCCAGGATCAGGAGAAGGTCAGTTTCATTACGGCAGATGGTACGTACTGCTATACGGTGATGTCATTCGGACTGAAGAATGTCGGAGCCACCTACCAACGCATGATGAATAAGGTCTTCCAGTCGCAAATCGGGAGAAACATCAAAGTATACGTGGATGACATTCTGATCAAGACGGGTCGAGCGGGCGACCTAGTGCGAGATGTGGAGGAGACTTGTTGCACCCTGCGTCAATATGGGTTGAAGCTGAATTCGGCCAAGTGCCTCTTCGGGGCTCGAAGCGGGAAATTCCTCGGGTACATTGTTACCGAGAGAGGCATTGAAGCCAACCCGAGCAAGGTCCAAGCCCTGCTTGATATGCCCCCACCACGGAACCTCAGAGAAGCGCAGAGGCTAACTGGACGGATCACGGCGCTGTCTCGTTTCATCTCCCGATCCACTGAACGAGGGTTGCCCTTCTTCAGGACTCTCCGTCGGGCTACTAAATTCTAGTGGAACGCTGACTGCGACAAGACATTCGAAGAACTAAAGGCTTATCTGGCCGAGCTGCCAGTCTTGGCCAAGCCGAGGCAAGAGAAGTCTTGTATGTATATTTGGCGGCCTCGGCAGAGTCGGTCAGTGTGGTGTTGGTTCGGCAAGAAGGGGTCGAACAACAGCCGGTGTATTTCTTCGCCATCTATTAAAAGGTGTTGAGTGCCAATGTATGACACTCGAAAAGTTAACTTACGTCCTGTTGTTAGCTGCTCGGCGACTTCGACCCTATTTCCTAGCACACCCGATAGTGGTCCTGACCAACAGCAGTCTGGGTCGGTAGTGTCAAATCCAGAAGCGTCGGGATGGTTGATCAAGTGGACAACCGAGCTGAGTGAGTATGACATACAGTATCAAACTTGGTCGGCCATCAAAGCGCAAGCCTTAGCCGATTTCCTAAGTGAGCTATATTCAGAGGAAACTGAAGAAGCTTGGCAAATCTACGTGGATGGGTCGTCGGCTCGGCAGGGCAGTGGTATTGGCATTCTGATGGTCTCGCCCAAGGAAGAACAGTTGCATCTGTCAGTCCGACTGGAATACCGAGCCACAAACAACGAGGCTGAATACGAGGCTCTCATCGCTAGACTACAGGCCGCCAAGCATGTAGGCGTCACTTGAGTAGTGTTATACTCGGACTCATAGTTGGTCACTCAACAACTCGCTGGTCGGTTCGAGGTCAACAACGTTCGGTTACAAGCATTTGTGGAAACCTATGAGAGGCTAAAGGTTGGGTTCCGGGAGGTCCAGTTGCAGAAGATCCCAAGAGAGAGTAACCTATGAGCGGACGAGTTAGCCAAGTTGGCTAGCTCGGTAGGTTCCTGGGTGCTTCCCCAACCAAGCAGTCAGACGATGATGGTGATGCACATAGAGCAACAGGCAGAGTTGGAGCTCGGGACGGACTGGAGGGCGCCGTTAATCGCCTACCTGACAAGCGGACACTCCCGCCGATCGAGAGGAGGCCCGACTCTTGAGAAAGCGAGCGATCCAGTATTCCTTGGTTGGGGATGCGCTGTACAAGAGGGTCTTGCCCGACCGCTACTTAAGTGTCTGGGTGAAGAGGACGCTGAGCACGTGTTAAAGGAGATACATATGGGGACCTGTGGAAGTCATGCCGAAGCCAGGGTTGTGGCTCGGAAAGCGCTGCTCTCAGGGTATTATTGGCCGACCCTGCAGAAGGATGCCGACCGACTCGTCTCCACTTCATATCATGTCAGAACCACCATAACCTCCCCCACCGGCCGGTCGAGATGATGAAGGCATCAGTAGTCTCTTGCCCGTTCGACCAGTGGGGTATGGACATAGTGGGTCCTTTTCCTACCGCCCCAGCTCAGAAAAGGTTCTTATTAGTGGCGGTGGACTACTTCTCTAAATGGATAGAAGTCGAGGCCCTAGCGCGCATAACCGAGCAGGCTGTTATCAAGTTCTTATGGCAGAATATTTTATGCCGATACAGAATTCCTCACAAGCTGGTCTCGGATAATGGAAGACAATTCCAAGGCAGGAAGATACAGGAGTGGTGCTCGGCTTATGGCATTCAGCAAGCATTTACCTCTGTGGCGTATCCCCAGAGCAACGGGCAAGCAGAAGTGGTCAATCGGGAAATCCTGAGAGGCTTGAAGACTAAGCTGGACCATGTGGGCGGCACCTGGGTCGACAAGTTACCGAGCGTCTTGTGGGCTCAGCGGACCACACCGAGAGAGACTACAGGTCACACCCCTTTCCAGTTGGTCTATGGAAGCGATGCGATGGTACCCGTTGAGGTCGGATGTGAGTCCGACCGACGAAAATCATATGATGAAGAGAACTCGGAAAGAAGATGTTTAGAGCTGGACCTAATGGAAGAAATTCGGAAAAGGTCGCCGCCCGGATGTTCGCTTCTCGCCAAAGGATGAAGCAAAAATATGACCGAAAAGTGTTGACAAGGACGATTCCAGGTCGGAGATCTCGTATGGAAGAGGGTAAAGCCGGTCGGCGACGTTAGCAAGCTAGAACCCCAATGGGGAAGACCTTTCAAGGTAATCCAGAAGCTGGCGTCCGGAACATACTACTTGGAGAACGAGCAAGGAAAGAAACTGGATCGGCCCTGGAGTGTCATTCATCTCCAGCCTTACAGAAAGTCATAATGAGGTTCTGTGAGTCGGCTGTATTTCATAACTCTGTAATATTAATGAAAAACCGAGACCCTCACCCAATGTGTAGGCACTCCAGACTCTCGCCTTCCGAGCGAGTTATAAGTGGGCATGCCCCCACGCCACCACATGGCTCGGCTCCCTGATCGGACGCGTGGCGACCCACGCTCTCGGGGATCAAGTCAACCGAGTGTCCAGACTCTCGCCTGCCGAGCGAGTTATAAGTGGGCATGCCCCCACGCCACCACTTGACTCAGCTCACTATCGACGTGTGGCGACTCATGCTCTCTAGGATCAAGCCGACCAGTGTCAGACTCTCGCCTTCCGAGCGAGTTATAAGTGGGCATGCCCCACGCCACCACTTGGCTCGGCTCCCTGATCGGACGCGTGCGACCCACGCTCCCTGGGATCAAGCCGACTGAGTGTCTAGACTCTCGCCTTCCGAGTGAGTTATAAGTGGGCATGCCCCCACGCCACCACTTGGCTCGCCCCCCTGATCCGACGCATGGCGACCCACGCTCCCTGGGATCAAGCCGACCTAGTGTCCAGACTCTCGCCTTCCAAGCGAGTTATAAGTGGGCATGCCCCCATGCCACCACTTGGCTCGGCTCCCTGATCGGACACGTGGTGACCCACGCTCCCTGGGATCAAGCCACCGAGTGTCTAGACTCTCGCCTGCAAAGCGAGTTATAAGTGGGCATGCCCCCGACGCCACCACTTGGCTCGGGCCCCTGATCGGACGCGTGGCGACCCACGCTACCTGGGATCAAGCTGATCGAGTGTCCAGACTCTCGCCTTCCGAGCGAGTTATAAGTGGGCATGCCCCCACGCCACCACTTGGCTCGGCTCCCTAATCGGACGTGTGGTGACCCACGCTCTCTGGGATCAAGCCGACCGAGTGTCCAAACTCTCGCCTGCGGAGCGAGTTATAAGTGGGCATGCCCCCACGCCACCACTTGGCTCGGCCCCCTGATCGGACACGTGGCGACCCACGCTCCCTGGGATCAAGCCGACCGAGTGTCCAGACTCTCGCCTTCCGAGCGAGTTATAAGTGGGCATGCCCCCACGCCACCACTTGGCTCGGCTCCCTGATCGGACGCGTGGCGACCCATGCTCCCTGGGATCAAGCCGACCGAGTTCCCAGACTCTCGCCTCCTGAGTGAGCAACGCCATACTTGGCTCGGGTTCCTTAATCGGATGTGCGACGACCCACGCTCCTTAGAAGTGGACCGACCGAGCGCTCATAGTCCCACTAAGTGGGCAGGCAACGGGAGGGCTAGTTCCATGCCTTCGCCTAACTTAGGGAGCTTAGCCGAGTCTCATGTTCTTTGGCAGGGATAGCAGTTGAGTCACTCGAGCTGACTCCGTGAGGGTCGGAATAATTAAAAAGGTCCCGAGTATCAGCCAAGGCTGATAATACTTAGAAATAAAAAACAATATAAAAATACACAGACAAGGATTGAGGAAGGAAAATGCATCAAGTGATGAAGTTATTACAAAAAAGAGGAGGCAATCTTCTGCAAAGGAAAAACAAAGAAAGCTGAGATAGATAAGTAAAAGCCCGACCCTTACTCAAAGGGTCAGAGAGCCTCCTCCGACAGCTGCTGGGTCAGGCCAGCCAACTTGACCGTGCTGATCGGGAGGTCGGGGGGAAGGTGTCCGCCCTGCTTAAGCTGCTCAAATGTATTGAGTATTTGTTGCTTAAGCATCGGGTTCACCCTCCGGGCCAATTGACGGCTGAACTCCAGGGAGTTGATGTACTCAACTCTCCGTGCCCCCACCGAGTTACCTCCCCCGCCTTATAGGCCCGCAACTCTTCGAGCTCTAACCGAGCAGCTTCTCAGTCGGCCTATTGCGCCCGGAGCCAGCTAAGCTCCTCCGCCTGAGCATTCAACTCCTGGTCCCGGGTGGTCAGCTCAGTCGTTAACTCCTCCGCCCTCCTAGCTCAGGTCGTCAATTCCTCCTCTTTGGCCGCCAGCTGGGATCGTAGGGACTTGGAGGATTGAGATATCTCGAGGAGCTCGACCTTCGTCTTGTTCGACTCCTCCCGAGCCCGAGTCTATAAGACCCAGGCCTTGCGCTCGACATACTCCAAGTTGGAAATTCGGACATGCAACTGGGCGACCGCTGAATCTGTCGAGTCGACCTGGGTCTTGGCAATCTCCACCTGCTCCTCTGAGTGAGTCAGTCGGTCCTGCAGGGCAATGATCTCTGCCCGCAAGTCATTCAGGGTAGCCTCATTGGAGACCAACTTCGTGTGGCGGAGTCGGGTCTCCAATTGCTCCACAAGGCGCTCGGCCCGCACTCGGGCTTCAGAGTGTGCTATCACAGACATGGATAGACTGTGACAGGCACCCTAGAACTGCAAACAAAGAGACAAGTATAAGAAGCTTTAATACCGAGTTAGGAAAAAAGATAAAAAAGGAGATAGGAAACCTGCATACCTGAGTGACCTCCAGAAAGAAGGCATTCGCCTTGCTGTTGGAGCCCCGGTAGTGGGGCCCTTCGAGCCCCTAGAGAAACCGGTCAGCGACCGGCCCGTAGAGGTGAAGCTCCTGGGACCAGTCGGGCAGCTCGTCGGGCGGTGTCCCTAGGTGGGTGTCGGATATGGTGGGCAACAAAACGTGCAGGGAAGGTTGGTTGATTTGACCCTCCACAGGCGGAGATCCTAATTCCTGGGGCAGAGGGAGGTCGGGCACGCTTGAAGAAGCTGTGGGGGCAATGGCCTCTCTCGGGGCAGAAGAACCAGTCACCACCTTCTTCTTTTCCTTCTTCGGGCGGGAGCTGGAGGATGGCCCGATCGTGTAGGGATCTCCCGGCGACATAAACAAAAAAAACGCAGCGGAAATAAGATCCCTCGAGCGATCCATGCGAAAGAAAACTCGTACAAAGTTGATCTACAGCTACTTATCTTATAGATATACCTTTGATGCGTGCCCTTTCGTTTATCCCACTCGTCAAGGTACGCCGGATCTCTTGCACGTTCAAGCGTCTGAGCCTCTATGCGTATCCACACGAACACAATCTCTCAACTTCGGAGAAGAACTACCTTAGTTGTGCTAGCAACTTGAGGTAGTTTGCAGAGACACCAAGAACCCCAAAATAGGGTTTCGGCAAAGAGGGAGAAGAGGAGGAAGAGGGGAAGGCAAAAGACTCTTTTTTTCATCCAAATGACAAGAAAACTCTTTTATACTCATTCCATGAATATGAAGAGTTTTTTGTCCCTTTAGCTTCCCTTCATTAAAGCCAATAAAGAGCACATCTTCTCATGTGGTTCTTCAACTTCTCTCCATTCAATGAAGAGAATCTTTTCATCCTCCTCTATTATTAATTTATTAAACATTTTAATTAATTAATACCTCATCTAAATGTGGTTGAGTTTAATCTAAATGAGTTTAACTCAAATTAGACCGCAATCCCATAATCCAATTCGATTTACTTGAGTCTAACTCAATTAATCCAATTCGGATCAAATCTTAGTCAAACTAAGATCAATTAATCTCCGAAGCATCGTATCCTTAGTGTGTGACCCAATAGGTTCTTGTAACGTTGGTAATGTGTCTAAACCACTTTAGACACATAAGTAATGAGCGACATCTAGCAATACATCATTGCTACCCAAGTAACAAGAAAGTCGAGATCCGACTTAACATTCGTGACTAGGATAATGTATGACCTTGTCCTTCTATCCTCGATATCTAGATTGACTAATGAGGCATAGACTGTGTCATCCTCGATCAATCATTGTGTTTCTTGATCCCCAAGTAGACTCACTCAAACAAATGAGCTCAATATCTCATATTGACTCATTTGAGCATGGTCATGCGTTTTAGCAGTCTTACTGGATCAATGGGCCCACAGATATCACTCCCGTCATATAGGAGGGATAGATCTCATCTACATCACTCACATCCCTCCGCATAATTAATTATATACCCAGTGATCACCTTTATAGTCCACCCTGTTACGGGTGACTTTGACGATACCAAAGTACATAACTCCTTATGTAGGAACCATAGTGACTTCAGGTCTAAGGACTATTCATACTAATAGTCACATGAGAAAGTTTATGACACTCATATGACAATCTATGAAACTTTCTCATGGCGGGTCTATTCAGTACACATTCTCTAATGTATACCCATGTATCAACTTAATATCACAAATCCATGACTTGTGAGCTCAAGTCATCTATTGACATACATGCTAGTCTCCATGCATTAATATTGTCCTTGAATATTAATGCTTGACTAGGAATGGTTTAGTGTAGTGTTCTCTACATCATCTCACTATCGATTCAACCAATCGATATGATGTAGATAAGAACCTACTACCCAAGGGCATTATTATACTTAGTTATTTGGCACGAGTATAAAGTAAGTATAATAACCAAACATGTCTTTATTAATGATAGAATATGATACAAAAGTACCTAGTCAATCATCACATAATTGGCTCTAGGGCTCCTACTAACAGACCAGGACCTCAGCCGTGGGGGTCAACTCTCAGCTGTCATACGGGGCTCGTCGACGCCTCAAGGCGAGGGGTTGATCCTCCACCTCCATTAGCTTGGGGTCGGCAGCCGGAGCAACATCCGAGTGGACCGGAGAAGGGACGGCAGCGGGAACGGAAGCGAGCGAAGGGACCTCTCGTTGCTCTAGTTGAGAGCCGACCCAAGTTTCTAGCTCGACGTCGTCCATCCAAAAACCCTCTTCCAGAGCCGCAGCGAACATCATAGTTGTTGCAAAATAATAGAACTTCAGTTAGCTATAAATATTCAAGGGGCAAAAGAGAAAACTCACCGAGCAATCTGGGTCGGGGAGCTGACACTTGGTTGAGCCCGAACACATACAGAATCTCCTCTCGTAGCAGATTTATCCCATGGAAATGCCGATCCCCGATCTTGGACAAGGTCGACTGATAAGAAGGTAGAGAATGATAATTTTTGGGGAGAGGAGGAGAAGGAGGCAAGTCTGCGATCCAGACAGTAGGCCAACTCGGGGTCGGGGTGGTGTTCACAAAGAAAAAGTACTCCTTCCAACCCTTGTTCGAGGTCGAAAGTTTCGCTAGAAATGAGGTTTTGGCTAGGGCTTGGAAGAAAAAGTCATCCGGCTCTTGTTTTTTGGGGTAGAAGAAGTAATGGAAGATCTCGGGTTAGAGCAGGATTTGATACAGGGAGAAGATAACGGCCGATCATCATATCAAGCAGATGGCGTTCGGGACTAGTTGGGAGAGGGGGATTTGGAAGTTGCGACAAATGGAAGAAATGAAGGGATGGATAGGGAAATGAAGCCCAACCTGGAGATGGTCTCAGGACAGGGTTATGAAACTGAGAGGTGCGCTCTCAAGTCGGTCGGTCGGTCGGGTCGGGTAGACGAAGCTGGTGGATGGAAGGGATTTGGTAGTCGGATTGCAGTTGGTCGAGGTCGTGGAAGTGGAGGTCGAACACCATAGTGGTATACCACAGGTCGAAAGTTGAGGGAGAAGGGTCCATAAGTCGGGAAATAGAAAAGGAGAAGAACTAACCGAAGAAAAAGGAGATCGCCGGAGGAGGGGAGCGCAGGGCGGTTGTAGCCGAAGATCGCCGGAACCCTAGCAGACCTCACGAGCAGCAGGGGGGCAGGAGTAATAGTAAAACGATGAAAGTGGTGAGGGGGTGGTATATATAGGACCAAGCTGCTAATGTCAGTCGTCCGATGACAATCCGGTGAAAAGTCGGGAATAGATCCAAGCCGTCCATCGGCGTCACAAATAAGCCTTGGGAAAGCACGTAACGGTCGCGGCGTGCTGACGCCTCGTTGCTAGGGAAATCCAATAACCAGGGGACACATGGTCCTCGACAGTTAATGTGGGGATACGAATCGACTCGTTGAGATTCGGGGATAAGACATGAATGACGTGTGCCACGCCTTATATCAGTCGAGCGATGGGCGTTGACAGTCGGGCGATCGACCCAGTGTGTTAGCCCGATTGATACAAGTTGATGGTCCAATCAGTCGGATTCGACACCTCCTTCGACTAGACTTGAGGGGGATGCTTATGATCCCGACTTAGCCTAGGTGTAGCATGGTCGGGCCATGTGGCATTGCAGGGAGACGGATGATTGACGGAAAGACCTCGACAGCCCGACGTGGCAGTGCAGGCCACTCGGGTCGAGATGCTCGAGTGGGAGACCAGCCTAATACGGTCTGAAGTTGCCCCAGCGAGAGATACCGAGTGTCAGGCTTAGGGTCGCCCGGTCAGCACACATCCAGCAGCCATTCGGCTCCCCTCGAGGTCTTCTAGTCATATATCATAAGGATGAATCGTGTTGGCCGAGTCCGAGTGTCGAGTGCCCCAAAGACTCGGATTGCCCAGAGTCGGATTGCCCCTTACTTAGTCCAAGTGACATTGATTATTTTGTGAGATCTCACTCAGGTTAACCGGTCGGCGACACAGCTCGGGAATTATCATTTTCCTAGGGAACACTCACTCCCTGACACTATACTGACAAAAGTGGTACGAGAATCGGCGCAGGACGGCTCAGGTCTGACACCACTCGTGTCCGAATCGCGAATATCCCGCTGACACAGTACTTTCCTGTCATACCCTGGCACTGCGTACCACAACGACCCCTACCCACGTCAAACTAGGCGGCGTCGATCGGCTAGCTGATAGTACCTCTGATCCTGTCCCCACATGAGACAAAAAGGTGGCAGACGCGGAGCAGAAACTGTCGGCTCCCTCGGCTATATAAGGTCCTCCGCACTTCACACGCAGATACGCGTGATAGAATTTTTGCTACAGTTCTTAGTTCTTCTTCTTTCTTTCTTCACCCGGAGACTAACTTGATCGTCGGAGGGTCTTGCCGAGGACTTCTCCCGGTGGGTTACCGACAGTCATCTTTCTTGCAGTTCGAAGCCAGCATCAGCGGTGCTCAGGTCTATCTCGCTTTTGGAGTCCAGCTCGTTTTACGACAGGATCTGTATATTTGAAATCATATATATAAATAAATGTTAAAAGCTAATATAATTTTATATTCAACGTATATATATAGTTTAACAATATTGCATGCTCCATCACACTCCATTGCACGCAAGAGTTTGCCATATTGCATTGACATCCTGTGTTCAAATAAATACACATCTCATCGTGATAAGCCTATGCGCCTAGCTACATTATGATGCTCGGCCAATGAAGACAAAGGTCTGAGTTACTTGTCTTCTCCGTTTTGTTTCGCACGTTTCCTTTTATTAGTAAAAACTTATTAAAAATATAGCAATTTATTTGAATAGTAATAGTGATAATCAAAATAATACATAATCCTATTAGATGAGGTGGAATTATTAATCATCCGACGTCTGTCCAGCCCCACCAACCCATCTATCAGTTGGCAGACGACTGACATCCTCTTTCACAATGAAAATTCTCCGGATCGAACAGGGTGCAAACGTCTCGAATAATATAAAAATATTAATATTCAAATTCGTTAATAGTATGGATTTTCAAAAATAGAAAATAATAAATATATAATGAAATGAAACAAAGTTCACGGCCCGTGAATATTTGAATAAAATATTCTAAATTTAAATTCGATTAGAAAAATTGGTTGAACATATTCGAATTTGATGGAATTCGATAATTTAAAATATGAATTAAATATTATTTGAACTTACTGAAATGCTCATGAGCCTTGTTTGCTCGGATAGACAACCAACGTTGACTATGTGCCCCCACAATAGTACCCGTGTGAGAGCATTCACAGTTAGACCAGTTGGATTCTCTCTCTCAAAAAACTCCTGTTCCATCTGTTCCACTCCTCGGTGATGGCCGGCAATTTGTTCGATCGTCGATTGGACACCACCGATAAATTTTGATCATCGTACCGAATCAAATGATATCCTAGAAGAACGGTGAATCAGTCGGAATCACTGCAATTGCAATCTCGTCGGATTCGACGATGAATCCAACGAGATCGCAATTGCGACGATCCCGACAGGTTCACCGTACCCCCCAGAGTATAATTTTCAGGGCGGCGGCCGGAGGCCGCCGGTAGTATCCGATCGACGATCGAACAACTCATCGGTCGTCGTCGAGGAGTGGGATAGACGGAAGAGGAATTTTTTTTTTTTTGGGATAGAGGATCTGCCACCTTTTCCCATTATGACGTGGTATAATCAAAGGAGAAACAACTCTGTGTTTTTTAATATTAAAATGATTTTTATAATATTTGTTTATATATATATATATAAATTAGCCGTTGAATGTTATTTCATGTTAATCATTTATGAATTTAAATTTTATAAACATTTATTTATATATAATATAAAATAGGAATAAGAGGTGGAAAATATATATGATGAAAAGTGTACGATTTATAAAAGAGTTGTTAACAATTTTTTTATAGTGAAAAAATGGATATAATTTTTTTTTGGCATGGCATGAATGTTAATAATAGGAGTTCTTGAAATTTTCCATAGTTGTAAATGCCTTTAGCATTGTAATATGTCTTCGCGGGATAGACTGATAATTAATACATAGTTAATACTACTATGAAATCTAGGGGTTAAAATATGACAAAGTCAATGTATCCACCCTCCCCACGTGCTAGCCACAGTAGTCAGACTAGTAGCCTTCGTGATTTACCTTCTTCGTGTTGATCCTGGGACGGATTGACAAGGACACTGAGGCCAAGCAAATCGCCTTTTGTCACCTTAGCATCTGTAACAATCTAGATGGAAAATTTCCATTTTCCATAATTTTTAAGGAAAATGATATTTAAGGAGGAAAATAAAAGCAAATTCAATATGCAAAAGTGATGCACAACGTGAAACTCAACGTGAATAACGTGACATTTCAATTATCATAATCCTCGACGAGTTCACCGTGCCTCCTAAGTTATAGTTTGGTTCGGGGCGACGATCGAAATCCGCCGTCGGTGTCTAAGCGATAATTGAATATGTACATAAAAATACCACGTCATTTAAGTTAAATTTTACACTGTAAATTCTCTATCATTGCTCTTCAATATGGTCTTTGAATTATGCTCAAGTGAATGCGTCTTATTATTATTCTAAGTCGCATTCAGCAATGCACTTATGCCTATCTTCATCAGTGTTACCTAATATTCTCCGTCACAAGGACTTCAATTAAAGTAGTTGATCCTATCGATAAGCGGAGAGGACCCTCGCTCAGATAACACAGTAAGTCGAACGAGTGCGGTGACGTTCAGGGTTGGACCAGAGGCGGACGAGAAGGACCAACGGCTTGGAGGAACCAGGCTCAAAGTGGGAAGACAAAGGAAACTATGAGGATGAGAAGCCAATTTTTCAGAATCCCCTACTTGAAGCATTAGGCGAACCTAATATAGGGGAGGGAGAGGACTCCTGTCTTATTTGGGTTGTCTTGTCTCATAAAAATTAATCTTCTGACACGATCCTCTGACAACCTTAGTTTCCCCGAGGGTCTGACATGGCCACCAAAAGGTCATTCGCCCATCCTTACTGTCATTTCTCCATCATACATTAATGTTTGATATCCAGGTCAAACCTAATTATGACAGAGGTCTCTTCTTCATAATGAGAGAATCTGCAGTATTTCTCTGTATCTGAAGGAGTCTAATCATAATTAAATGACTCTGATCGTGTGGTCACCCTGGTCCTATTATGCAGCTCTGCAAATCTATCCGGACTTGGTCGATCGGCAGCAAGGAGTCACCCGGGGGGCTCGGTCGCTGGACCGTCAACAGCTTTTAGGTGGGCAAGTCGCCTATGAGTGGGTTCAGTCGCTCCTGGTGCCCGCCCCTCCGATCGGCCGGCCGGGTATGCCCGACCGGACAACCAGTCCCAGGAAATGAGTAGCTCCCTAAAGCGGGGCGGGTAGTTTCACTGGCAGGACGAACAAGCCGTCCGGTCGGGCACGACCTGTTGGGACCTTGACGTACGGCTAGAAGGGGTGAATAATTGTTCACCCACTTCGATCGCAATTTCTTCCTACAAGTGTTAGCAAGCCCAAGCGGAAACTTAACTACAAACTAAATCAACGCTAACACCAAACCTTTACGTGGTTCGGAGATGATACTCCTACTCCACGACTGTCCGTAAGGTGGATGATCCCGATCTGTCGGTGGATGACTCCCCGGAAGACCTCCGGTTAGCTCTTGTCGCTTCTTGTGGGTGGAGAAACCTCGCCACAAACTTTTGACAATTTCTGAGCACTTGTAGGCTACTAACAAGCTTTATCCCAGCTTATTTCGCCAACCTTTGCCCAGCTAAACCGAGCTCTCTTAAATAGAGCTCAAGGCTGAAAACAGTCGTTACCAGTCGGCACCAGTCGACTGGTCCACTTGGATTCTAACGTTACAACCCAACGTTCGAATTCCAGTCGACACAGTCGACTGCACCTAAGATCAGTCGACTAATCTTTCTGAGCACTTCATCAGTCGACTAATCCAAGCATCAGTCGACTGCTCTACCCCTAACCTAGGGTTTTCCTTCCCGAGTACAATTCTCTCAGCACTCGGACCCTCACGACTTAGCTGACCCTTCCAGCAGTCTCGACCTGTTGCCTTCAAGCCTTCTTCTACTTTGGCTCTCGTCCCTCGGATGCATACGAACCCGCGGCTCGTTCTCATGTCATCCTTCGCGTATGCCTCGAAGTTCGCTTCCCTCGGCTCATCGTTCCTACTTTGTCCACGGTCCCTCCATCCAGCAGTCTCGACCTGTTGCCTTCAAGTCTTCTTCGTTCTCATGTCATCCTTCGCGTATGCCTCGAAGTTCGCTTCCCTTGACTCATCGTTCCTGCTTTGTCTACGGTCCCTCGGATGCATACAAGTCCATGGCTTGTCTCCTCATGCCATCCTTCACCGGACCCAAAGTCATTCAGCTAAGTCCATATGTATCCTGCAAACCTGCACACTCAAATACACATATCAAACACAAGGGTGGACCTAATTTAAACCCTTTGCCCAAACATCAAAACACATGGTCACTCCGGACCATAGATTACTCCAACACGACCGACCGGGATCGTCCACCCGGAGCCCAAATACAAGTTCGATACCCCTATTTTAAGGGAGTTCCAGGTGCGTGTTTGCCCGACTGAACATTCCCAATCGAATATTGCCGACCGGGCTCATCTGGCCGGCTACCGCCGACCAGATTGTATCCCCTTGGACCCGAGCGCATTCATCTGGTTATGTCAATATCCTAGTGCGCCCGAACATCTTTTCCCGACCAGGCCTCCTACCCGACCGGACTTCCTATCCGGTCGGATTACATACCCGGCCAGATCAACCGGATCAGTAGTCAAATTTATGCTCATCGTTAATCAATCAACTTCAAGAACTCCAAAGAGGCAACTAACGAGTTTATGGTTGATTGATCTTGAAACCAACTTATATTTCCCACTCATCCATCGCACTAAATTATTAATTCGTGGGAAAAAAAACAAATCAAATGAAATAAGAATTTGCATTCTATATTTGATTTTAGTTTAAAAATAAATAAATTGGGAATTACGTTCAATCGAAGTCGGGTTGGCCGGTGGAGGTGAGGCATCGGTGCCACATCCTGCTGTTGGCGTCCACATGCCTGGTCGACGCAATCACCTCCGTGATCGGGAAATACACAAAGTGCGTGTTGCATATGCCTGTCGTGATGCCGCTGAACCCGGCGAACGCACCGTGTACCTGATACACATCGATCGTATATAAGCAAATGCACCTCCGTCTTCCAACTTAAATGGTAGAAGGTTAACTGAAATGGTTTCGAATACAAAATTTATGTGTGTATGAAGTCTGAGGTGCAGAGCGATTATGAGGCTTACGGCATTTTGGCCCAGTACAGTGCAGAGGATTGCATCAGATGCATTGGCACGGCAAGCACGGATCATGTAGGTTGGATCGATGTACTTCACATCTGATGGAATGCCTGCTTCCTTAAAATATCTCTTTATCTATCAAAATTAAAACACGTTAGCCAGCTACTTACGAGTAGGAGAAGAATAAAATGATTATATCACGAACAAGAAAGATGGAATGTTTTTTCCCCTTCCTTTCTCCCTGCATTTCCTAAATTTAGATTTTACGGTTATACTCTCTGCGTCAAGTTCTCAATTATAGAAAAGATTTCTTTGCTATAAAGAAAAAAGAAATCTAACAATATCATATCTTCGAGCAAGTCCTTGTTGAATTGATTGTGCTCATTTTCCATCAGATAGGTTAAACTGCGTGGATTGAAACAACTAATGAGATTAAACTGCATACAATACCATAAAATCGGTATAGATTTAATAGGTGCAGGTATAAGGATAGGACCAATGTAGATGATCATAAAAAGTTGTGATAGATCATTTATCGTTGTATTCGTTGTGACGCCATAAGAATCAATTTTAGTTTTCATCAACAGTTACAATCTAGGATGTGTTACGTGAACTGGGATATGCTAAGAGTCATTTTAGTTGTGATAGATTTTAGATTTCATCAAAAGTTACAATCTAGGATAGTTTTCATCAAAAACCCCATGTCATATTTCAAGAGTTGGAGGGAAGGATATCAAACGGTTAATCAAACTCAGCCATTACCAGGCATGAGGCGGATTCTTGAGGCACTGAGAATTCTAGGTGTCCAGAAAACTGAATGATACCTCACCTATAATATAAGCTTCTATTATTGTTGTTGTCGTTATTAATCAGTTAGCAGCAATGATTTTCACTTCGTTTATCGTAGAAGGATTTCTCACATCCATTCTCACAAAAACTGTATGAAATACGACTCACTTGACCTATGTAAGGATGGACTGGACTTTCTAAAATAAAGTACTTTTAAAACAAACCTGATGCTGAATGTGAACTCCAATATCACTGAGAACAATATTTCCAGATGCGTCTTTTGCATTTGATTTTGTTAGGTATTCCTGAAAGAAATAATGAGTTTTTAATCAAAAATGATTCGGGGAAACCGAACTTCAACAATATCATATGTGATTGGTGAAGAACACACAGGCACACAAGTGTGGCTTATTAAATGTCGTAGAATTTAAACATATAGTTGAAAGGGATTTATAAGAATGAGCTTACCTGTCCTGCCCCTTCAGCAACACAAATGACTGCATTGCCTTTTGTTTTTATGAGATACTCTAGATGTTTTAAGACTCCATTAGGCCCCTCCAGCTTGAATGGCACCTTCAATTGGAGGTGACTCAGTGAACTGATGATGATAATATATTCCAAGAAAATGGATATTACTAACCTCTGGGATGAGACATATGTCAATTTGACCACTGGACAATGATGCATGCATTGCTATAAAACCACTGCTTCTTCCCATCAATTTGACGACTCCAATTCCATGGTAAGCACTACGAGCCTACATAAGATCAAGCATTAAAACGATAAGTAAAAAAGAGAACTTGCTTTTGTCGATGAGAAACATCAAGCTGCAATTTTTTACCTCAATATAGGCAGAATTGATGGCCCTCTGAGCTTCTTCTACAGCAGTATCGAAACCAAATGTTTTGTCCATAAGTAATACGTCATTGTCAATTGTCTTTGGCACCCCGACCACTGATACTTTCAGTTTTCTCTTGCAGCACTTGTTTAAGAGAATAAAATCACAGCAGATGAAAACAATGATAATCATTACTCTCTGTGATACAACTTCAGCACGGTTGTGCATAATCACAAAATTGTGAAACAGATGGGAACTTTTCCAGCAAAGGACACTTCTATAAGGAAAATGCTTTACACAATTAAGATCATAAGAGAAATTCTACGGGCTCAAGTTAATTCATGCAATACCTCGTTATGTATGGCGAGTGCCCCAGCATGTGTCCCGTCTCCACCCAATACAAAAAGCATATCAATTCCCTTGGCCTTTGTGTTGTAAGGAAATCACTAATTAGTACTAGTCTTTTCAAATACGACTGCCAATTAACTACAACTTAACCAATAACTCAATGTACCTGAATGCTATCGACTATATCACTGGTAGTTGGTGATCCACGAGACACTCCTAGGAAACTTCCACCGGCAAGGTTAATATTCTGCACCGCTTGACAAGAAAGCTGCCAAAAATGTGTCTCTTAGAACACAAGTAGAAATACCCACTTAAATCATCAGTAATGCTTCAAAAGTTAATGTTCAAACCGGCACTTCTGATAAACGGAGATCAGTAAATCCATGATAACCATATGGAATTCCGACAATATTTTTTACCCCGTATATTTCAAGCGTGAGCACTATCTGAAACAAACAAGACAAAGATATCTTCTTAATGTTATGATTCTGAAAAACAGAGGAAAAAATTCTACTGTAATCAACAAATAATTAAGATGGTGAGCAAGTACAGACACACAAGTTGTTTCATGATTTGCACTATGAACAATTGACTACAGCTTAACAAAATATGCATGGTCTGGTCTATACTAGCTTCTATACATTCCAAAAAATTGTCATTAACCAAGTGGTAGAATTATACTGTTCGTATAAGTCTTTCAGACTGAAAATTGTGCTCAGTACAGTAATATGACACTGCATTCAAAACCATAGTTCTAAGTTGCGCTTCTAAGAATCCTAGCCTGTATAATATGAACTCATACATTTTACTTAAATAATATGAGCAGTTCACCAGTTTGTTTACTTGCACAGAAAACAAACTTCTCTCACTATGAAAATTATTATGCAGAATTAGATCAGATCACAATCTCTCTTAATTGTATCCTCCCCCTACAATGTACCAATACTACATGAAATGGTGACCATAATGTTTTAAGAGAGTAAGCAACACTATTCAAGACAGGCTCATGTGACCATTTCTTAGTTTCAACTCTTTTAGTGACCAGGTATTTTGCACAGCTAATTGGTTCCATCACAAGCCATAATTTTTAGGTTGCCTCATTTCATATTCGATTATTAGAGGGCAAAATCAAGCAGCCCCAAAATATTCAGTAACAGAAAATGTTATGTTCAGTGCCTGGTAGAAAATTCATCATTCTACTACTACAATAAAATTACTATGTTTTCGCGACAAGAACTGAATTACAAGGACCTTTGTTTTACATTATTTTATATGCCTTTTGCAAATAGACCATATAAATAGGAGACTGAGATTCAACAATGACATAATTGCATAAAGCAATTGTAGATGTGAAATGAATTTACAATGAATAAAAATTAGACAAATCAAGATTAAAATAGCTAACCTGCCTAATTACATCATTAAGTCCAGGACAAAGCCCACCACAAGTAACAATTGCAGCTTTGACCTCCCTTGGTTCAAAGTATATTTGCTTACGTGGTCCAGCACGGTGTACCCTTGTAAAATAAAAAAACAAAGTTAATGCAAGAGAAAATGATAAGTATACACAAACATAAATAACTGTCGGTTTTGGTTTTTAGCAAAAAGTAATTCATGTTGGGAAAACGGAAAGAGTTATAGAAGGAAAGGGAGAGAGTGACATCAGAGTTCTCAAAATTATGTTTTGGATGCTTAAGTACTAGTCTTTACATTTGGTCCTCTCAACTCATGTTTCTGCTCGGCAGAATATTATAAATACAATTGGAAACTGCAAAAATAAATGAACCAAATAGAATAGTTTCTCGAGCATAATTGCTTTTCCTACATAAACTCAAAGTATCAAAAAGAAATTCTTTAATTAGTTATAATAATTCCACATAAAATGATAGACTACAAGTTGCTCATTTAGATTGGAGTTGAAACTCTATTCATCTCTACTGTAACCATAATATCTTTCAGAGAATTAACTAAAATCTAAAAAATACATCCAACAGGATAAAACCAACTTCTATACACCCGGTGAAAATACACAAGAAAAAAATGATAAGGCAGGAGTCTACACTTCTAGTAATCACTAATTTATATACAGGTATTAGCATGTACCATTGTTCCACCCAGCTGCAATCAGGGTCAATGTATTCAGCTCCAGCAGAAGTGGGGAGGCAAATTTTATAACCTGAAAAGAAAGAAAGAAGAATAAAACCAGTATGCACAGTTATTACAAATAGTTTACCATACACAAGCATCCAGTCAGGACCCATAAAACTGAATGAAAATGGTGGGTTTTCTGCTAGGGATGATAAATTAGTAGTCACAGAATAATATAAGATATATTGTCTCTATTATTACTGTTTGAGAACTCTATTACCTACACTATCCTGCAGGTATATCTAATCCAATGCCAAAATTTTATTTTGTTTTATACCTTGAACATGAATATTCAGAAACAAAAATACGAACTTCAGAATATTCTCTAAGAGAAGTCCCTCTCTCTTACAGTAGATGATTATGCTCATAGAGATCCTGGAAAAATTGATATAGTATGATAACTGTGAAGTTAAGAACCATGGAAAATATCAGAAACCAGAACTCACCATAGATTCAGGCTCATGGCTCTTCAAACAACTATATTTAACCAAAGCAAATCCATTAGTTTTAAAGTGAAATAATGAAGACTATCACTTTGATGACAAATATATTCGTTTATTTTTTTTTTTCCTAGAGATCAAAGTTAACATAATAATTATTGAAAGCATCCTGAAAATTGCTTACAGAATTATGCTTGAAACGTATATGTAATGGATATTCTGTGCCCTTTCCTTTGAGATGGATCTAACAAGAATTTTAAAATCACGTTGCTGCATTTGAAATTTTACTTAATAAATCTAAGTATTTTTCAAATTGGACTTACTAAAGCTAAAATTCACGTGCAATAGAAACATCAATGAAACTATTAAAGAATAAAGATCAGTTGATGGACCTTGAGAAGTGCTCTATCATCATCATCTACATAGCCATTCCAATCCTCATTTTTTGCACCATTATCTTCATCTATAGGTCTTCTGTCATGAGACAAATTCTTGAATAAACCAGGTAGTTTAGTACAAAAATACAAGTTTCACTTATTCGTGTGAAAAGAAGCACTATTCGAAATTTTTCTTCAAAGAAGATCAATCATATAATCATAATTACAAAAAATAGTTTTTAAAAAATAATCTAAAGCATAGATGACCTGATTTTGAGTGAGAATGTTGTTGGCCTTGGCTTAATGTCAAGAATATTCTTCAAATGTGGTAAGCTGAACCGTTTATCAAAATCCTCCTGGAAGTGTTTCTTCCATTCTGGATCATTAATATCAACCTCTGGCTCAAACACTCGTCTAGCATTTGTTATCTGAGATCCAGCTCTAATTTTTCTCTCTAACTTTCTCAAATTTAAACTGCTGAAATTTGGCAATCGATGATTAGCGTGCAACAGTGCCCCATGTTGCTGAATGTTTACAAAATTCACCCTAGTAACTGATGAGGCCAAAGCCATTCCTTGGACTTGAAAGAGTTAGTGATTCCTGAAGTAAACTCGAACTCAAGCACCTGAAGGATAATTAAGTTCAAACTTTATCAATTTGCTATTATTATAGAGAACCCTTTTGTAGAAACTGAAATTGGTTCAGAAGTCAAGATTACAACTTGACCAAAAAATTGAACACCCAGCTACTAAAAATCATGTAGCACCATCGTGGAGTCCAATCTCAGCATAAATAAGCATATGTTTATTTCACAATGTTAACAAGATGATCACTTTTGAAACCAACCAGAATTTAACAGGATAACTTCGCATACAAAATGATAGCTTCCAGACACTAACTGAATCACTATGGCTGAGCATTTGGACGCTCCATAATTCTGAATTTAAGACGGTACTGAACCAAGAAAGAATGTATCCATCCACAAGTCATACAAAAAAATTCATTCAATCCTTAACGAACTTGCAATTTCCACACATCCAACCATATAGTTTCCAAACGGCAGGATTCAGTAATGAGCAAATGGTTGCAGGAAAGTGCCAGATGGTGGGCAGAAAGAGAAACTAGAAATACGAGAAGTATGCTTTTCTCCTTTTTATCCAATGCAACACAAAATTCGACTCTTAAACCAAACTTTTACAGGGGTTCCAAAGATCAGGCACGAAATTTGAGACTGTAAGAACACATCCAACAATTAACCTAACATGTAATGCGCACAAGAATATTTAACAGAACCAAACCCATCAAAACAAAACAGATTAGAACACTACTACCTGAGCTCCTAGCGAAAACCCCGAGATCGCAACCAAAATCAACACTCTCCCACTAACCGTCGACGAAAAAACCACAATAGCCGATAAAACGATAGGCGATCGTTCTAGTTCAAGTTGCCACAAATCGCCGGCATTTGGACGCATTAAAAAACTCCGACAACAATTAGCTCAAAAAGGGAGAATGATAGAATTGCCTGAGTAAGGGAAGCCGAGAAGAGGGTCCTCGCAGGGGATGAGGAGTGCGCTCCAAAACTCCTCTGGTTCCTCCGCCTTCAAGTTCCCAGCGGCGTTCATAAGAAGAGGGGAAGGTGGGGGAAACATAACGTGCAGTCAACGGCCGCGGAAGAGCTGGTGACCCACAGGTGACCGTACCGCCCTCTACCGGATTCTTCGGAAGTGAAAGCACCGCAAGCAAGTTGCGATGATCGACGTTAATAAAAAAGAAAAATACTGGCGGCCATTTCTTCTCCGATAAACTCGGAGAGCGCTAGTTCTTTTTTTTTTTTGTGAATTTGTTTAGGTTAAAGGATGTGAAGTCAAAATTTAATTCTATTTCAAATTTATTTAAAACTGATTAAGCTATTAATTTTTATAATTTATTAAAAAGATTAGTTTAGTTTTAATATTTTGAAATAAATTAACACCTTTAAAAAAATTTTAAAAGTCTAAAATTGGTATTAAAATAATTAAGGTTTTTATTAAACGAGTTTATTATTTTTATAAAGTATAATTCTGAGTTTTTATTTTTTTTATTTTTTGAGTTGGGATTTTGCTATGTGATCTACTAATAGCTCAAATTTGAATTTTAACAAAGTAAAATGTTATGTTAAGAAAAAATTTTAAAAAATGATGTGACATTGTAATTGTAGTGATTTTTGACGGATTCACTGTGTCTTTTAAGATACAGTTTAATTGGGGATAGTGGTCCAATGTCACGGATGATATCCGAACAATAATCAAACGTATACATATAAAATATCACGTCATTTTTATGATTTTCATTAAGATTTTTTTTAAATGTATCATTGCTCTTTTAACAAATCAATTCTAATATTTTTAAGTATTCAAAAGAGCTTAAACGAAACATATTTAAAAAAACAAAATGGGAATATAAAAATAATATTATGTTGAAGTATTAATCGAAACATTATTTGCATAAGATGAAACTTATTTAAATAATATTTAATTCAAATATCCACCAACTGCTTAATTGAATAGCATGAAAGTATTGATATTCGAATTGAACCTTGAAAAGTTTATATGGTATTCGATTCGATATTCGAGTTTTAGTCAAATAAAATTCAATTCGAATTTTTCAAACTTTGATTCCAAGTTGGATTCAATTATTTTAGCTTAAAATAATTTAAAATCGAGTTAGATTCAAATTATTTAAAATTTAATTATTCAAATCAGTATCATAATATTATTATATTTAAAAAAATAACATCATTATTATTTAAATTTCAAAAATCAACATATGATATTAGTTTTAAAAATTAAAACCACTGTGATATTGATTTTAAAAAATAAATACCATTATAATCCAATCAAAAATTAAAAAAATGAACATTCAAATAAAATATTATAAATTCAAATTCATTTTAAAAAATTATGGAATATATTTGAATTCAGTTTGAATTCTATAATTTTGAATATGAATCAAATATTATTTGAAGATAAGTTCATGGTCTAGTTCAATTCAAAATAATATTTGAAGATTTTAACTCTGAAAGATAGACCTTATGACACGATTAATCTCGGAGGCGAGTAGCCTCCCCTCTCTATTTATCCATAGAATAAATTTAAAAATGCAAGCGACTGAACGGACCAAAAGCCTCACTATCTCAATGTTTGAATACGGTGACATATTTTTTTGTCGAGTAATGATACGTAAAGTGAAAATGAATGCCTCAGTGAAAATTTTGACCATCAATCGGCGGCACGTCTGACGTCCGATCGCTGATCGGACACTACCGGCGGGATCCGGTCGCCGTCCCGAATCAAACTATACCCTGGAGGGGCATGGTGAACCCGTCGAGGATCGCCGCAATTGCGATTTCACATTATTCACCGTCGATTCTGACGGGTTCATCGTTGTCGACGTTTATAACGGTTCACCGTCCTCCCAAGGAATAATTTGATTCGTGGCGGCGATCATAAGCCGTCGGTGATGTCCGATCGACGATCGAATGTCAGATGTATCGTCGAGTAATGATTAAAATTTTCATTGAGATATTCATTTTCACTCATCTTTCTTTTTTTACCTATCCTAAAATTTAAACTTTTCTAGAGACATCCGTTGAGTGCCTTATCACCGCGTCGTGCCCGAGCTTTAAACAGACATAGTTGGAAGACTATAAATTGGGAACTGATATAATCCTAAATTTGATCCTGCGTAATAAGTCTGCTAAATTTTGATCCGTTGCGAATAATTTTTATTTAATTTATGGAGTATGAATATTTCTGAAAAATCAATAATTTTTTTTAAAATGAATTGATTATTCAGTAACACATTAAAGTAAAGGCCTCAATCTAATTAATAAGAACAATGATTGGAGAGTGAAATGAGATGAAAATATGTAATATTGATATGATGTGAAGTGATATTTACATACACACATCGATTAGCTTGGACATCATCGTCCCAAATCAATATATGGGCACGGTAAATCCATCAAATGTCATATAAGATGTCACATTATTCACTATGATTTTCACTCTCCCATTTTCACTCTCTCAATCATTATTCATAATTTAATTTACTTCATTCTATCTTCCCTTTCTCTTTGAGGCCCATCCCTCCTTTATCAATCCACTTTGTACGCATTAAACAATTCAAATGGTCCAATTACCTAATTAATCATATTAATAAAATTTAATAAAATATAATAAGATATATACTTGAATATATACTTCCACAGCCATCTGCCCATCCCTCCTCTCTAGTCTCTTCTTCCTCCTCGGCCAGTAGTGATAACATTTTAGAATTAAGGTGATCTCAGCTCCATCCATGTCCTGCATCAGTGGTATGGGCACACCCTCCTTCTTCCCCCCAAATTATCTGGAACTCCAGCAAGACCTCACCGGTGAGTCTGCCAATTGCCGTAACTTAATTCTCCCAACTTTACAATTCTCAAGTTAATTAATTCTGGTGCAGCAGTGGTGGCTCCGACGATCCTCCGGAAGAGAGCCATGCCGTTATCGGGAATCAGCGACGGCGACGAGACCGCGAAGCCGGAGGACGACGAGCTCTCTGATGACGGCGCGCGAGCAGGGGAGAAGAAGAGGAGACTCAGCACGGAACAGGTGAGGGCGCTGGAGCAGAGCTTTGAGCTGCAGGGGAACAAGCTGGAGTCGGAGAGGAAACTGCAGCTGGCCGCGTCTCTCGGGATGCACCCGAGGCAGGTGGCCATCTGGTTCCAGAACAGGAGGGCCAGGTGGAAGACCAAGCAGATGGAGAAGGACTACGAGCTGCTCAAGATCCAATTCGATGCCTTCAAGTCACAGAACGAGACCCTCAAACAACACAAGAAGAAGCTGCAATCTGAGGTATATATACATACATATATAAATATATTAATTGTACACTGGTGCATTCCTTACAAGGAGAAGTGCAGATTTTAGCTCTGAAAGGTAGGGAAAAGGCCCGAGGACTCATCAACCTCAATAAAGTAACTCAAGGTTCTTCCGGCAACAGGAGCGAGAGCAGCTCTGACATGATCAACTTGCAAGACATTAATTCAAGGACATCAGTCGGGGAGATGATCAGCCTGCAGCTTCATCCCCACCAAAGCTTGAATCTGTTTGATCAGTCCATCAGGGCTTCTGAGATGGAACGATATTGCAACAAGGATGATGAACATGTCGTGGAGGATGGGAGCCTTAGTAGGTTATTGTGCAGCGTGGAGGATCACTACCAACCCTTTTGGCCATGGTCAGACCTTCACAACTTCCATTCATGATTCATAATCGTCCTGGCCACCAAGTGAGTTATAATATAAGAATAAATGTTGCCAGATTATATAATCCTGGCTATAATATTGTCGAGCATTTTCCCCCTGGCTTAGGCCTTAGTGATCCATTACGTACGTCTATATTAAGAGCAAGAAAGTGATTGACAATCTCGCATATATCTCAAACAATATGAAAAGACTTCAAAGTGTAAAAAACGATTGTGCCAACAAATTAAAAGTTGTACTCCAAAGTAAAAAAAAAGAAGAAGAACACTTTACTTGAGGGGAACAAAACAAGGTGTGGAATACCTATTGATGTTAAAGAAGGCATGTGACTCACTGTCAACGCAATCATGCAAAATTCAACTCTCTCTCTCTCTCTCTTCTTATTTACTGTGTAAGGAAGAAAGGATTCACTGGAATTTACATGTTTTGGGGAAGAAAGTCAATGGCAAAATTATAGAAACCAATTAAGGGCAGCTTGTGCTTACAGCTCACAAGGCAGCATCATACTGTTGCAGGGAATCATACAGTTGGTGGGTCAAAATCATCCACAAGGACACACATTTTGGTGCTCCCTCAACACTAGATCTGTTGGCTTTTGTGCTAAGTTACCTGGAGGCAATCCATGATAATCTCCAACTTTTCAGGTTGATATGTTGGGAAAACTTTCCCATGCATATATAAATATTCCCTGATAAGCTAATAATCTTACTGACATCCCTGTCTCTGACGTTTCATAGAGACAGTAACAGAGGCATGCAGATACGTAATCTTTGCCTTTCAATTAGGGAAATCATTATGATATAAATCATAATGTTAAAGAATCACTTCACGTTGTTAGCCAATAGGGGTAACAGCAGCTAGCTCCATTAGTCAGCCACTTATCAGCTTAACAATTCCTAAAGAGCCATGAGGATCTTTTTTTTAATTAATGACAGTCATAAACTAAGAAAATATGATTATTTTCTTGTATTATTGATGAGCATGTGATGCCAACTACTGTCTCGGTTTCTTCTAAATTTTTTTAATTAAAAATGTGTTTTTATATATATAAAAACAATTCTTGTTCACGTATTGGTTAGGGAAAGTAGGAGCTAGTAAAGCAGCTTTATGTGTTGTGACCTTAACAGCTCATCATCACTGAAATGTTTGTACTACTTAAGTAAACAACTCCTGCTTTAAATTAATCAGTTCTTGCAGAATCGAAAATTCCAAATCCATGCATAATATTTTATTTTATTTACAAAATAAATTCAGTTAAGAGTTAATTATAAAAGAATTCAAGTTTTGTAAAAGAAACAAAAAAATATATTTTGATGCAAATTAATTCAAGTTTTTAGTAAAAGAAAATTAAGGTAAATAGAGAAAAAGTGGCCATGTTGCAAAAGGTGGGAGAATCTCCTAGGGAATAAGTTTCTCCCGGTAGGAGGTCGTTCGATGCCGTGATTTATATCTCTTCCATATGCCTATAGGGACAAGGTGTGGAGGGACATATGGGCGAGCGTTATCACTTTTATCTATTACCAAAGTTTTGAATTGAGTTGAATTGGATGCAACGCAACTTACAGGTTTATCATGCAACAAAATTTAGAATGGTAAATGAATCAAATATTCGTGGGTAAATTTGATTTCGACTTAGTAAGAACTCGTTTATATTCGTTCACATCAATTAAATGAATAAACTTGAATAACTCATTAAATTTAACCAATAAACTTGAATACATATATATTCAGCTCATTAATATTTATAAATAAATATTCTAAATTATTTATAAAAAATCATATTCATTAATAAAACTCTTATTAATGTGTTAAATAATCATTTCAACGAATTAATTATTTTATTAAATAAATTTGAATACCATAAAATTTGGCTGAGCTTGTTTATAGTCTTAAGTCCAAAGTTCATAAATAAAACCTAAATAACACATGAATGGGAGATAAAGTGGCAAAACATTGCAACATATTATCAGCAGACATAGGGAAACATCTAATGAGGCCTTGTCGAGCTCTTAAATTAAAATAGTAATTTTTTTCTCTTAAATTATTGTTCTAGTTTATAAGTGCAATTAATTTGAGCCTATATTATTTTTGTACGTAATTTTCATAGTAACTTTATTTAAGTTTAATGGAGACATTTATTTAATTTGAAGTTCTAATGCTTCTTATATAGTTAGTTTATACTTTTATAAATATCCCTATTTAATAGAGAATTGTTATACATGTCTCAATTTTGCGTGAACAAACACTCTATTTGATTTAATTAGATGTCTAAAATTTAGCAAATCGCAACGATCATAAAAGGAATATGATACAATTATTAAAAATTAGAGGACTAAATGATAATAAATGGAGATGAAAAATTCAAATCAACTTCGTTCATTCAAGAAGAATTAATAATTCTAAATCTCAATAAGATAGTTCTTGTGGACCGATCGCGACATGGTTTAGATGGGTACCAAATTCATGTACGCATTCCTTGTCCTTATCATTTGGAAGTCAATTCATTTATTAATCGATAAAATCCATCTAGTTTGATATATATTGATGTTATCGTATCTAATTTACATCGATTAATTTTAAATAACCATTCAGTTATATAAAATTTTTTTATTAATCATCAAACTAGATCAAAAATTATTCATATGATTAAGAAAATTTTATATATTAATTTATTGACGTTGTCATTCAGTTTAAATATTTCGGGGTTTGAAATTAATTATTATTCTGTGCTATGGTAATTTTTTTCGTTTACTAAATGAAAATTAATATAGCGATTTAATGCGTGAAAGGAATTGGTGAAATTGAAGGATAAAAAACATAGACGAGAGGAGAATAGTTGTAGTGTTTAATTATTACGGCTGTAAATAAGGGTGTGCTTGGTTCAAACGGAGGAATGAGAATGAGAATGAGAATTGGATTGATTGAGATGGGGAATAGGAATGAGTATGATTGATTACAAAGTGTTGTTTGGTTATGACTGTGTAATCATTACCATTACCATTAATGGTGTTTGGTTTGACTATAAAGGAATCAATATTAATATCTCATCTCATTCATTACATATAATATTCTATTAATTAAAAATATAAAATATTATTATTTTTTACATCATAATTTAAAAAAATAACATAAAAATATGTATGTCAAATGGAATGCAAGTAAAGGCGTGTATACTTATCTTACCCTACAAAATATCCATGAGAATTTATCATAGCACAAGCAGAGTTCTTGACTCCAACTTTATCATCATAAAATTTGTAACAGAAATGCTTATATATTTACATTTAGTTAACCGCTGACTGAACTAGAAATAACAAAGGATTCATCTACAATTTCACCACTTCCAAACAACACATCTCGAACACTCTGGGGGAAACTCAACAGTCTTTCCCGGTCATCTGGAGGAGCAATCTGTATCCTAGGGGATCTTCCACAATCCTCAACCTCTTCTGGATCAAGAGGAGTACCAAGTGATGCATAATCTGACATAACTGCAACATTCTGAACACATCTTTCTCCATGGCGATATGGTTTAGTCGGGAATACATAGAGGTGAACCATTGCAGCAATCCCCATCTGTTATGCAAGTGTAGAACTGAGCAACCAATGGAGATAAGAAAACAATCTTAAATTGGTTGAACTTTTGAAACCCCTAATGGTTGTACGAGTGAAATAAAAAAACTTTGTGGTATAGGTCCAGTACTATTTTTTTTCATACAACAATGCATTGATGAAAAATCCAGAGGAAAAATTGAAAGGCAGCAATGCGCTTAGTCTCAAGAATAATTTGGAGGGAAAAAAGAAATAGACAAGGCCAAGCAAGTTATGGCTTTCTATAAGACCATTGCAACTATGCAAGTGTCACAAACATAATCTGAATGGAAAAACAAATAACACAGAACTTAATGGAAAAACAAACAACACAGAACTTTTGAAACAAACAACACAAAAGCCAACAAACAAATGTAACATCAACTGTTTTTCAAAATAACCTGGTTATGGTTATGTAACATCAAATGTATCATGTTGGAATTATGCACAAAAGCCAACAAACAAAAAGCAAAAGCTATTGTAAACCACAGAACCCAAACATAGTTCACGGATTGGAAGATGGATGAATAAACCCAAGCATAAAGGACCGTCTCAGATGACTTGGCAACGCGAACATAACCTCAACTTTCGCAGGGTCCTTGTAGCAAATTTCAACTGCTTTACCAATGCCCATTTGAGGTATGCCAATGGTAATTAATTCTTCAATAACCTCCTGCATCTTGTCAGCACCTAGGGATTCAGATTTAGATTCTGCAATCAAAGCATTTGTAACAGCAGCTTATTGTGATGCCATCTGATCACAAATGGACTCAAATTTGGTACTAAAGTTATCCAACCTTGAATCAATCCTTTGTTTCAATGTTTCTGATTTTTTTTCTTATGGAAACTTTCCCTTCTTGGTGAGAGTTTCTTTCTTTTCTTGGATGATGTGTTGCATGATGAAGTTGTACGTGAGCCTTGTGAGTGAGAGACGACAACAGGTACATCTTCACTGTCTGAGGAAGAACTCACAATCACATTCTTCTGGCAACTAGGATCCATGCTTGCATCAGCTATATCTTCAGCTCCAAGCCCTGTCGCTCTATCTTTACCCCACACCATGTCTAGCTTAAGCAAATATGGGAATGTAAAATCTCGCAATCCCGCGGCACTGGGGTGAGTCTATACAAAAGAAATGGGCATGTAAAATCTCGCAAGCCCTGTCGCTCTATCTTTACCCCACACCATGTCTAGCTTAAGCAAATATGGGAATATAAAATCTCGCAATCCCGCGGCACTGGGGTGAGTCTATACAAAAGAAATGGGCATAAGGGCAAGAAAAAAACACGTGTAATGTTTAGAAAATGTAAAGATATAAGAGATATAACCACTAAAGTAAATGCTCAATAAATGACTGATGAGAGTTTGAAATCTCTTACCAGGCACCATTCATCAAACCACTGCTTTTCACAGTTAATCCTATTCTCAACCTCATCCCACTGGCAACCACTTTGCATGCACATCTCGGAAATGGGATTGTACTTGCTTCTAAGATATCTGATCTTTGATTCAATATGAGGAATAACATCTTTGTTGAAACTTGGAATCTTACTCACTATCATTTTACGTAGTTGACCCATGTAATTATTCTTAAATCCAGAGTCTGCTTTCCATAATGGATCGCAAGCTAGCTCTTGGAGTGCGTCAACCAAAGCCTCAACCTCATCGTCGGACCAAAATTGTTTGTTTTTTTCCCGTCCACGAGCAACAGGGTTAGAGGTAGTCATCCTACAAAAATTGACAATGCAAGATGTACGACAGAAATACCATACAATATAAAAAAGAACTTCATTAATATAAGCATACAAAACATGCATACAAAAATTAAGTTATAATCACTTAAATTTTAAACACAAGAAAATTTGAAACACAATAACTTCAAATATGTGCATTAACCATTCAAGTACAAACATAAATTCAAATCACATCTGATCCGGGCGTATGATTTTTAGAAGGATCAGGAGCTCGGTCGGGTTCGATTGCCGATCTAAACCGGTAGTGAATAGGCCAGGCCAAGGGACACCCGAGGTCGGGACCCTCGGGGTCGGTCACCCGAGGTCAGGACACCCGGGGTCGGACACTCGGGGTCGATCACCCGAGGTCGGAACGGGGGGGGGGGGGGTCGGACACCCGAGGTCGAGACACTCGGGGTCGGTCACCCGAGGTCGGAACGGGGGGGGGGGGGGGGTCGGACACCCGAGGCCGGGACACTCGGGGTCGGTCACCCGAGGTCGGCCCCTCAAAGTCTATTGTCCAAAGTCAGGTACTCGTGATCACACGGGAACGGCCGAACAATTATGAGCCTTTCTTATCATATAAGTCTTTCTTATCAAATATTCAGAAGACAATCCCCCCGGCATAATCATTGCCTGGCAGAGCCGCCGAGAGTTAAAGAGGGACAGAAGAGATATATTAGGCAGGGTGTCAGGCGGCTATGACAGTCTCACAGCATTAATGCGGTTGTCACTATCACCATCTGTCAACTGACCCTCCCTTAATGAGATTTGCCAGCTCTGATACAGCAGATAGTTATCTCTCCCCTATATAAACCCCCATATGACTCTGTAGAAAGGATTGCTGCCATTTTGCAACCACGCCACTACTTTGTAATCCCCTTTTTGGTCCGAGTCGAGCTTCTTGAGCCGGAACCCTGTTTGAGCCCGTCCCCGATCTCCGGGTTATAGCAGACCGGGTCACCTTGGTCAGACCGAGTCATCCGTGGAAGAACCGGTCTTCGCTTGTCGACAGGATCAACATCCTTGTTGTAATAAGCATACAAAACAAGCACTAATTAATATCATTGCCACTGGATCTAGTGGACCATGTGTTATACATATTAGTGGCCAAATTATTTCTAAATTCAAGCCATTCATTACTTGAATTAATTTGTGTAATATGCTCTACTTCGTCATCATCACTTCCCTCATCCCTGTCCTCTTCTTCTTCTTCCACGATTGACTCTTGTGGATCGAAACTCATAAACTTGCGAATTAAGTTGTGCAAAAGACAACATGCCATTATGATGTGAACTTGGATTTGAAAGGAAAAAAACGAAGGAGATGCAAGAATCTTCCATCTTCCTTTCAACAACCCAAAGCATCTTTCTATAACATTTCTAGCTTTGGAATGCTTCATGTTGAAGTATTCCTCTGGGTCTCTGGTCGATGACCATCAAATTCTTTGAGGTGATATCGTTGTCCTCGATAGGGAACAAGAAATCCTTTCGCATTGCAATATCCAGAGTCAACCAAGTAATAACAACCTTCATAGTTGAAAAATAAATACAAATTCAGTAGCATGAAAAAAATAAAAATGAAAATTCCGTCGTTGACTGGATATTGCATCATCACTTACCTAGAGGGACTCTTAGACCATTAGGTCTTGAGATCGCATCGCATCGCGAAGCACACGACCATCATGCGTTGAACCCTCCCATCCAGGCAATACATATATAAATTGCATATTTGGACAACACACACCTAATACGTTTGTTGAAATACAATCTTTTCTCGTGCGATACCGATATTTATTCTCATTAGGAGGTGTACCTTTAATTAACGTTCCATCTAATGCTCCTAAGCAACCCTACAAATTGAAGGAGTATGTGATTAGCATATATAGTCAACACTACATGAAACATCTGCTCTAATTTTTATGTATTAGAATATTAAAATGTTTAATGACATCAAAGTGCCTGAAAACATTTTCATTTCTCATCCTGACAATCCTGAGAGATAGGTTCTAGCTTCTTCAGTAAAATCTGATGTAATTTCAAAATTGCATGAAGAGTTGCATGAAATTGCCGACTCACGGTTTCTGTACTACGATAAAAAAGTAGAGAAATTGTCCTACTTTTTTTGTGATGGGCCAAGATATATATGAACATTGCTACAACCTCCTCTATTGATGTGTTCCTAGTGGACCTCAAACCTCCAATATCTCTTACCATATCACACAATACTCTAAAGGTTGCCCTATCCATTCGAAGTTCACTAATGCAAGCCGCATCACACTTTATTGTCAATCTAGCCATCCATCTAGTTCGAGAGATTATTTTTTCTTCTTTTGTTTTGATATCACGAATCTTTTCTCGAATGTAGGAACAAATGACTACATAATATAGAGCAAATAAAACGACCAGCATGTTGTTTGTTGTTTGTTGAAGCAATAATAGCTTTTTTAGTTTTCGTCGTTGTTCGGTGATAGGATGGCGAGCCATTTTATCTACATTGAAAAAAATTAAGAAAATAATTGATAAAAATCAGAAAGTAGTGCAAACACCATTAAGAGTAAGCAAATTGGGCACCATTTTAAAAAACAAAAATAAAAACAATCTAGTAGCATCCTATGTTGCAAATATGAAAACTCTATGGAACACTGGTTCCACCTCATAGAACAAAAGGATCTTATGGTCATTAGAAATCATTGAGAAAGATGGCCATAACTGAATATGGTCTTAACTTAATATTGAATGACCAGAATAATCAACAGAAGTAGAAGACAAAACGTATGTATCTACATAGCACTATGTTTAATCCAAGAAGACAGAGCCAACAACTCATTATATAATGTCATGGCACACACACTTTAGGAAGGTAAAATGCAGAAACTTAAAAAGCTCAAGTACTTGGAAGCCAGTACATAACTGAAGACTAACATAATGTGTACGTAGTATGAAAAAATTATTTTTTTACCCAAGTTAGAAAACCTGTCTAGCATAAGATAGCTAAACTAACGATTCTGTTATCATCATAATTAAATGGATACCTAAAGCCATGATACCTAAAGCCACAGCGTGGCACCCTGTGGCTAATGGTTTCCTTCACATTACTTTGCGATGAAACTCAACCATACCCAAACAAGAAAACCGGAAATGAATATAATTTTAGGGCAGAAACAGAGTTGATGGGCATAAACGAAAATACAATTTTAGGACAGTAAAGAACTCAAAATCTGCGTTTCTGCAGAAATCAACAAAAAAAACTGTGCAAAATCATCAACAATTTATTTAGCATCCAGAAAATATTGAAGCAGAAGAAAGGGAAAGGAAACCTCAAAGTGAAGTCAAAGCGACCTGTGATTTAGGGCAGAAATCAAAGAGAAAGGAAACCTGTGCAAAATCATCAACAATTTCTTCGAACTTCTCCTTTAAAACTCTATTTTTGCAGAAATCATTTGCCAAAGAGACGATCTGTGATTTAGGGCAGAAATCTTGATAGCACTTTGGAGTTTAGGGTGGAGTTACCTGGGATCGCAGCGCTTTGGAGTTGCTAGCTGGGGGGAAAACTTTCACAGGTTTGCTTGGGGAGAAAACTTTCGCAGGCTAGGCTTGCGAATAATCGCGGCGCTTGGGGATTACGTGATTACGCGACGCTTGGGGTTTTTCATTCCCCCCAAAATGGGGAGGAATCGATGAATACGTTGAATAGGGTAATCAAAATACTGTTATGTAATTATAGCACTGAACCAAACACTCGGATTGATTTCTTTTCCCTTTGCAGAGCTCAAATATCACGTACCAAGCGCCTCCTAGTGAAATGAAGTTATACTACTGTGGGTATTCAAGCCTATTTGATAAAGTAATTGAGTAAAATCGAACTGAAATTAAAATAAATTATATTTTTAAAATGATTGTTCAAACTTGACTTAATTTATTTTTTATGAGCTTGAACTTAACTTGAGTTTGATTCGTTTAGATGTTATCGAATTTTCAATTCAAATTTATTTGATTGTTTGAAATTTTTATTTTTTTTTGTTAGTTATTAAATTTGATAATTCAAATTTATTTGTTTATTTAAAAGTTTTTTTATTTAACATGTTGATAAGAGTTTTATTAATGAACATGATTCACGATCGTTGTTCGCCAACATTGTTCATGAGCCTTAACGAGCTGAACACATATGTGTTTAAGCTTATTTATTTAGTTTAACGAGTAGTTCAAACTTATTTATTTAATCTATCTTGTGCGTGTTGAATGAATATAAATAAGTTCTTATCAAGTCGAACACTAAACTTATTTACAAATATTTGATTCATTTACAATCCTAGTATTTATTGTCACTCCACTAGTCTCTCACAGTATGTTTGTTTTTAAATTACACGAAGAGAAATAAATCACAAAATTAATTTATTATTGACCGCCAAAATTTTTTTCTAAGGGCATATATCCGTCGAGAATTAATCTTTGCTCCATTCTCATAGGAATGACGAGAGTAATATAGTTTTACAAAAAAAAAATCTATAAAAAAAATAAAATTCATCATCCTAGTAGCCTACCATAACGACCTCTAAAAGAATAAATTAAAAAATCAAAGTTAATCATACGAGAGAATAATTCCTTGAACTTTATCCAAATTTATCTCTTATACAATTGTAGAAATTTATTATGTGATAATCAACCCTTATCTTTAGAGAAGTCTAGTTGACTTATTAGATGATAAAAGATAATTTTTTATTCTTAGTGTTTCTGTCAATCCATTTTAGGATCAATACGGAGATGATAAATTATGAGGACTATTAATTCGGATGCCGTGACTAACATGCGGGAAAGACGGATACTTGATATATAAGAGAGATAAGTATGAATGGTTTAAATGTTTGAAGTATGAATTTGCAATCCACCTAGATTTGTATAAATTGGGAAGTACTTTAATTTTTTTTTTCTCAATTTGGGCCATAGGAATTTTGCTGGCTGAAATGTACCAGGTAGGGGTGTAAACGAGCCAAGTCGCTCGCGAGCTATTCGGGTCTCGGTTCGATAGAAGCTCGTTCGAGCTCGTTTAATAAAGCTCGTTAATATTAACGAGCCAAACTCAAACTCAACAGTATTCGGCTCGTTAGCTCGTGAATAGGCTCGTTAATAAGCTCGTGAGCTAGTTCGTAAAATATAAAATTAATATTTAACATTAAATATATAATTTTAACACTTTTACATTTAATAAATATAAAATATCCAATAAAACTCATTTGTATGAATAAAATCATAGATTTTAGTAAATATTTTATATTTTATAGAATATATAATTTATTTTTTTAATTGATTGATGAATAATTTAATTAATAATTTATATTTGGTAAGTTCGTTTAGGGCTCGATTAGGCTCGAATATGCTCGCGAGCCATCACTATATTCGATAAATTAAGCTCGAGCTCGGCTCGATAATAAACGAGCCAAACTCAAACTCTCAGGTATTCGGCTCGGCTCGGCTCGGTTCGATTGCAGCCCTACTACCAGGCCGCCATCAAATTGCACTTCGAGCCTAAATTTACCTTAATTAACTCTTTTGCCATTGTGATTAATGAAAAGTACGTGAAGTGAAATCATAAAACTCCGAGGGGCGCAAGTGAAATTTTCTCACTTAGTTTGCTTGCTTTCTCTTCTCTCGTCGAATGCCCCTCGGTCCCTGCCTCCCCCACCTATCGCAGCAGCTTCCCCTGTTTCCACTGCTTTCTTTACTTTGACTAGAGTTGAGAGACGACATCAAGGCGAAAGTTCGAATCTTTCGACCCCAAACTCCTCATCCGTCTTCCCCCCCTCACAGTCTCGCCCTCTCGCTCAGCTGCATCTTTCTTTAGCGAGGGTTCCTGATTTGTTCCTTCATAGTTTTGGTGGAGATGGGCAACTGCTTGAGCTCCACCTCGCGGGCCGTAAACTCCCAAACGGCGCAGCACTCTTCCAGTGAGTATGAGTTTTTTATTGTTTATTATTATTATTATTATTGCCCATGATTTCTTGCTTAAAGTTGTCATCTTTCGGCTCTTTCTTCCTGCGTTCTCGTCGTGTTGATGAAGATGAGAAAAATAGGGCAAATGTTACACTGTGGGATGTAAATAATTGGAACTGAAAAGTGTTCGCGTTTCTAGTTTTGCATTTCGTTCATGTTAGATTTCTTTGGACTGTAGTTTCACATAAATTAATTATACCAAAAGACATAGTCTGATTTGTATTAGTTATTGATGAATTTTGCTTAGCATGGGCAGATTCCCTAACCACTGTATTATTTTACTTGGCAGATCGTTCAACTATTGCCAACAGTGAAGCAAGTTTCTCCTCTGTACCTTCCACTCTTACATGTTCTACATCGTCAACTCTTCCGGTTCCTCATAGTGAAAAAACTAGTGCAGTTCTTCCTAGTCCAAGATCTGAAATGGAAATATTGTCTTCATCAAATTTGAATGTCTTTACATTTAATGATTTAAGGAATGCTACCAGAGATTTCCGTCCTGACAGCCTTATTGGCGAAGGTGGGTTTGGTTTAGTATACAAAGGTTGGATCGATGAACAAAGTTTTGCGCCTACAAAGCCAGGATCAGGAATGATGGTTGCAGTCAAGAAACTTAAACCTGAGGGATTCCAAGGCCACAAGGAGTGGCTGGTAAGATCTTTCTTCTTTTTCTAACTTTACAACTTCCTAGTTATTCATTAACCTTTTTGAACTAACTGATTGCATTTGCAGGCTGAGGTTAACTATCTTGGTCAACTTCACCATCCAAATATAGTTCGGTTGATCGGCTACTGTTCTGAGCGCGATAATCGACTTCTCGTCTATGAGTTCATGCCAAGAGGCAGTCTAGAAAATCACCTTTTCAGAAGTAAGTAGCAAATTCTTAATTCACTGAACATTATCATTCTAGAATGAAACCCTGTTCTACATGCTACTTATATTTCAATCTATGACAAATTGTTTGTTTGTTTGTTCATGTCGAAAAATTCTGTCCATTTCATTGAAACTCTCAGATCAATTTCGATGCAGATTAAAATGATTGGTTTTCTGAAAAAGAAATGAGTTCCATCCATGGATAACTAACTTGTTGAGAGCAGTGGCTCATAATATAAAAAAATGATGAACCAGACAGTGGCTCATAATATAGCTTTCAATCATGCATGTCTCTGGCTTGGTTTCCTTTTTATTGATATCATTTTCATGCTTGCTTTTTCTAGGAGGTCCTGAGCAGCTACCTTGGACAACTAGGATCAAAGTCGCAATTGGAGCTGCCAAGGGACTTTCATTTTTGAATGACGAGTCTCAAATTATATACCGAGATGTTAAAACATCTAACATTCTTCTTGACTTGGTAATGAGTTCTGTACATGGAAAGGTTGTTTACCAGCTCTTACAACTTAGTTTTCTTTTATGAATCGCAGGATTTTAATGCAAAGCTCTCAGACTTTGGCTTGGCAAAGGATGGTCCAAGAGGAGATAGAACTCATGTCACAACACAAATCATGGGAACTCATGGATATGCAGCTCCAGAATATATTGCAACAGGTATCTAATTGCTAACTTTCTTTACTGTATGTCAATAAAAAGCTTTGATAAAGGTTTTGCAAACCAAATACATAATCACATTAGGTTACTTTGATAAAGCTTTGTTGATGACCATTTTATACCTTATTGAAATAAGTTTCAGGTTTAACCTGAGAAAAAATTACCAGCTTTGTGAGTTGCCTGTATGAACTTAGTTTGTCCATTATTTACAGGAGGCTCACTGCCAAAGCTGATGTTTACAGCTTCGGTGTTGTACTGTTGGAGCTACTAACTGGACGTAGAGTTGTCGAAAAAACACGGAATGGCTCAGAGCATAACCTCGTAGAATGGGCAAAACCTTGTTTGGGCGACAAGCGAAAATTATATAGAATCATAGACTCTAAATTGGAGGGTAAGTATTCGAAGAAAGGAGCCCATGAACTTGGCGTCCTTGTGCTGCAATGCATTGGCAATGAAGCTAAACTTCGGCCTCATATGTTTGAGGTCTTGGCTTCTCTAGAGAAACTTCAAGATACCAAAGTTGCTGCCTTTCCTCACAAAGATGTTCAGCCAAATCTTCAGAACGCCATCACAATGCCCCCAATGAGAAATAGAAGTTCACCACTACACCCTGCATCTCCTCGTCAGTCTCCCCTTCCGTCCCACCAGCAGTCACCACTGCGCTATGTAGAGGATCATTTGAATTTGTAGCAAAGTATGCACAGTGATGAGGTTAATAGAGAGTTAGAAATAGAAGCGGTTCACCTCTAGACTTTTATACTAAGCATCAACGGAGTTTCTTGCGTTGTTGGCGTGCATAGAATGACTGATAGACCATTTGCTTGTAAGATACTCCCGGAGCATTTAATTGCAGATTCAGTTTCTTGGCTTTTTTAGATCACATGGATCTTTCGTTTAGCCAGACTTATTTTGAGTGTTTAATCTGATCTTAAACGAGTTCAGAAACTTTTGTTAGTACTGCTTTTGCAAGAGAGAAGTACTTGTTTTTCAAATAACTGATGAAATACGTACAAGTAATTACAAAAAGTGCACCTGGCTGCATAGAAATCGAATTAACTCACACATGGAGTTTAATCTTTTGAAGGTCTTGCCTCCAATCCACCTTCTCGCCGAGGGACCAAGTCGTAAGGCATGTAAGTCCCCAACAGTCTATCCCAAATGGAGAAGAAAGGCTGAGAGTAATTGTGCTTCGACCCTTTAAGCTGATGATGGATGTCATGGTAGGCCGTGTTGTTGTGGAAGAAGAGGTGGAAGACGTTCCCGGGCAGCCAAAGGCCACAGTGGTCGTCGATAGTTTTCACGGTCGCGAAGCAGAAAAAGAACACAGCAGTTCGCGGGGTCATCCCGGAGACCAGGAAGGAGATGCCGCCGCCAAAAGTGTCGAGAAGGAGACCCTCCAACGGATGGTTGTAGAGGGCTCCGATTGCATAAGTGACGACGAGGCGGTGATGCCAAGAGTGGATATGGCGGTAAAGGAACTTGTTCTCGTGCATGTAACGATGGAGGAAGTACTGCCACGAGTCCATTACCAGCATCGCCACCAAAAACTGCAGGGCTTGAATCGGCAACGGCGGCTGCGCTGAGTTCGATGATCGATCGATCTTTGCTGTAACCTGAGAAGATCGATGCCATATGAACAATGTAGCATCCATGAATTACAAGCAAGAAATAAATGTACCGACTACTTTCATTTTATTACAAGAAGAAACGGACTTTTCTTTTTGCCGATTATAAATCCACGAACAATCCAGTTTTGACACCACACACATGAAATTATGTATATCTACCTACCAATCTTCAGTGATAACACCTACCTCTACCAGCTTCGTACTCGTTTTGTCCTGCAATCTGAGGTACTTTTAACACTGAAATGGGGGACTAATTATTACATCCTCATATCAAGCAATTATGAAACAATAAATGCAACTTCATGGAACTATTGCACTGAGCAGATTTATTGTATACTTGCTTATTTGATCAGATTTGCATTCAAATCCTCAATGACGAAAGAATAGAAGAAGAAAAAAACATTAAAAAAAGGGTTTTTGAAGTCTCACCCAGAAGAGAGATTGGGCAAGAGTTGCTTGGAGGAGCTGCTGAGATAGGACACCCTTCACCACGGTCGGCAGCGTCACCGAATTCTTCGCGTTCAGTTCCTTCCGGGAGTGGAGCCGAAACCGGTCCAACGGCGGAAGCAGCTGGTAGATTCCGGCGTAGAGCCAGTAAACAGCGATCGGAGCAATCGTGCCCATCAACTCGTCGCTGACATATCCTTCCCAAAACACCATCTTTTCTAGAACACGGCGCGCGATCAGAAAGCAACAGAAAAAAAAAATCCAAAACACTACGGGCCGGGGAAGAACAAACAACTTAGAGTTCTACGCCCAGAATGGACCAGCGACGACAAGAAATGACACGAAGTGCGGCATTTATAGGCGCAAAGGGCAAACCTTATCAGGTGATCGATCAATAGAGGCCAAATGGGCACCAGTTGGTTCGAGAAAAAACTGAAGCTTATTATACGTGAGGGGACCGGACTAAGTGGAGGAAAAGAGTCGAAATCATGCAAAACAACTGATGAAAACGACGGATTGGGAAGTTGGAACTTGCCGCCGAAACAGATACGAAGAGGACAGCCAGAGTCTCACGGTGGGCGACGACGGAGCCCTAGCGATGTGCTTGCGGTTGCGCCTACGGATGCGTGAATTTATTAATGCTATGTTTACCTCAAAGAGTAGATGATGGATGGATTAAATAAATTTAGGGGAATGGGAAGAGAACGGAAAGGAAAAGAAATCCTTTCCTTTGCATGCTTGTTTACCATGATTAAAGAAGATTGGTACATGCGGTGTAATTTTATTAATGCAAAAGGATACATGCGTCATTTTTTTGGTATATGATGTAATTTTATGAGTTAACAAGGGTACATGCGTTATTTTTTTTTGTTTATGATGTAATTTTGTAAATGAAAAGGGGTACATGCGTCATTTTTTATCCATCCGCTGCTTTCCGTCCGATTTTGAGATGATCGATTTTGGCTCCAAAATTATCCGCGGATGGATTATATTTCTCTTCCCTCTTTAAATTTTAACGAAGTAAACAATGGAAAGATTTCCACTGCGGAAACTTTTCCTCAGTTTTACTTTCCACTCTCCCAAGTAAACAGAGCAAAGCGTCCCCAACGCTGCATTCACCATCCGAATATAATTTTATATATTTTTTTAATTGTTACTATGTATTTAACTTTTCAAACTAATTTATCTTTAAAATGAATGATTCGATCCCATGAAAATTTTCTATCCGAATAAATTAAGAAGTGCTCAAGAAGATCGGTCAGTATTCTTAAATTTGATTTTCTTGGGAGGAAAAAATTTAGGATTTGTTAGATTTGGACCTCATTGAATTTGGACAATATGCATATGATACATTTCGATCAACAATATTTTAACCCGAAGCGACATTTGTAATATATAAGATGGAAAAGAATAAATTTCTAATAAAACAATGATAGAGAGAGTGAAAATGGAAGAGTGAAACCCATAGTGAATGATGTGGCATGACGTGACACTTTACATGCACACGTCCGATTATCGCTTGGACACCATCGGCGGCCTTCGGTCGCCGTCCCAAATCAAACTATACTCTGGGAGGTACGGTGAACCCGTCAGAGATCGTGCATGTAAAGTGCCACGTTATTTACTATGATTTTCATTTTTTATTTTTACTTCTCAATCATTATTCTTTCGAATATGCAAGAAGATAAGACTTTAAAATGAGAGCGTATTTTGATCTTCTTTTGTCAACTATGAAAAGTAAAGCAAAATATTTTAAAATATAGGAGATAAAATTTAAAAAAAAATAATATTTTAATATAAGGTGTAAAATAAACATTTTTTATATAGTAAATGGATTAGATTCAAAAGGTTGTCTATTAACCTTTTAGAATATAAATGTGCATACTATCATAAGATGCTTCATCTTGACATTTTTATTTTAAATTTTAAAAAATACTTAATTTGTGACAACAAGATTTCCTAAGTGCAAAGTTTGTTTAGCTAAATATTAGGCTTATGAAATGAGGAATTTTAGTTTTTTTTATTTGGATTTTGATTTAATTGATGGCCAACTGTTGCGTCTTTGTTTTCGATCTTCCATCAAAATGGCATTTCATTAGTGAATTAAAACATTATGAAATGACATTTTGTGCCGGAGAAAAACCCATCAATGCATGCAACATTAATGATCAATGGTTATTGCTGTCAATATTTATCATGCCACAAATTATTTGGCACCCCTTTTCAAGTGCCTAGCTATTTCTAGTTGGTTACACATAAATTGACATTGATTTATATAAGAGACAATTAATTCAGTGCATCTAAAAAGATGGGCATTTAACATGGTCGTTGAAGGTGGTCGTCTACAGAGGACATAAACATGGTTATTTTATGGAACGGTTCACTTAAAAACGTAAAGATAGAAAAGGACAGTGCTCGATGATCGATCAGAAAATTTTAAATTATTATTAAAGATATTTAAATTTAATTATTGTACGTATTCGGATGAGTTTTAATGTGGTCAATCGAGTTAAGTTATGTCCTGTTAGTATTTGATCCTTATGTCTAAGTGTGCAGAAATTTACGAGCATATGAAATCGAGCGGAAGATGCAGCGGGCGAGAAGAATGACACGAGAAGGGAGCTGATGGGCTCGGAGCATCCGAGGGATACGAATGCCTGCGAAAGAGTGCGCCGGTGGAGTAAGAAGGATGCACGCGACGTCCGAGGGACAAGAAACCGAGATGAAGCATGTTCGAGGAGAAGATTGGAGAAGGGTGCGTGTGAACCTGACTCCGACTGGCTGGAGATGACCCAGAAGGTCGAGAGAAGGCCAAGCGCCCGCATGGATACGAGTGCCCGACCATACAGGCGTCCGAGTCCATACGGGCATCTGAGATGTTTTGACTCTATCAAGAAGTAGCCATTCCACAACCGTTGTGACGTGGATAACCATTGACCACATGTCAAGCTCCTGTGTGTACTCGAGCGCCCAAGAAGAGCTACGTCAACTTCTTGATAAACTTTCACAAAGGTTATAAATAGATCCCTGAACTCAGTTCTTTTCACCAATTCGAACCATAAATGAATTTCTTCTTAGTTTTCTTGTATTCTTTAAGGCTACGTTTGGTAGGAGGTAATGTAATCAGGTCTGTAATGTAATCAAGTTTGTAATATAATGTAATGTAATCTTGATTACATTGTTATGTTTGGTAATGAGTTGTATGTAATCTTTGATAACCATTACAAGTTGGATTCCTTTATTTGGTGGAGGGTAATCCATCCTGTAATGTAATCAAGATTATTGACCACCGACGACCACCGCCGGTCGGTCGGTGACCATCGACTGGCTGGTGACCGCCGGCAACCGGCGAACCGCCGACGACCGGCGAACGACGACCGTCGGCGGCGGTCGCCGGCCGTCGGCGGCGGTCGCCGGCCGTCGGCCGTCGGTTGCCGGCGCCGGCGATGGCCGGCCGCCGACGGCGATGGCCGGCCGCCGACGGCGATGGCCGGCCGCCGACGGCGATGGCCGTGTTGGATCGGGTTGGACCGGCTAGAGGGGGTGAACAGACGGGAAAAAAATTATGAAAGTGGAGACACTCGTCTTTAAAAAAAAAGAAACTTGGTCGCAACTCAGAACGTTGCTTCCAAGGCAGTGGACGCTCAATAAAAATCTTCTTCTGGCGGAGAAGCCTTACAAAAACAGCACGCTAGACTTTTAGAGAGTTTACAAGAATGAATTAATTGAATTGATTAAAAAGGTTGAAACTCTAAGTCTATTTATAGCCTAAGAGAATAAATCTGGATTGTTGATTGTTGAGAAATTTTCTCTTGGCCGTTGATCCATGGATGTAATCTGGATGGTTGATCTTGGATGAGATTAAACTGCATCCATTGGATCTAATTAAAGGATAAAGTTATCCTTTAAGAGATAACTTTGTCTTCTGCTCGCAACAGATAAATAACTTTATCATCTGCTCGCAACAACTTTAATCACTTCTCTTCCTTATCTCAGTCGGTAAGGTTGGTGATATATGTCGGCGAGGTTGCTGGTTCGAATCTTCGCGGCAACAAATAAAATTCTTTTTGTTTCAGGTGTCTTATTTGACTTGGTCAAACTGACCAGTCTTTTGGTTCATCTTCTGGGTGATTTCCGGCCAACCGGAGTTAGACTCACCCGAACCCGACTCCGGCCTTTCGCCCCTCGAGTGTGCTTCCTCCCGGTTTCCCGTCCCTCGGGCGTCGCGTATGTCCTTCTCGATCCACCGGTGTACTCTTCCGCAGCTTCCGCGTCCCTCGGATTGTACCGAGCCCGTCGGCTCACTTCCCCGCACAATCCTTCTCGTCCGCTACTTCTTACACTTGACTTCCTCCGTACCTAAGCTCCTGCACACTTAGCAGAGGGATTAAACATACCAGGATCTAACTTAAATTGGTTGATCACATCAAAATCAACCAGGGGTACTTACAATCTCCCCCTTTTTGATGTGCATCAATCCGAGTTAAGTTAGGATAAACAAATAAAAAAAATATGCATAATAATGTAAATACATAATAATGTAAACAGTTTAAGTTAAAAAAATTTAATTTAGAATAAATTAAAATTCTACCCCTTAACTTAATACTATTCCTCCCCCTTTGATCACATCAAAAAATGGGAAAATATAATTAGGGAAGAAAATTTTTGAGTGCGAAAAAAAATATTCTAAGTGAAAAAAATCGCGTTACCACAGATTTTTCAAATTTAAAATGACATATTTTTTCAAAGTTAATTCCATTTTTTTTGTAAAAAAAATGACATAAATAAAATCTAAATTTTTTTGATCAAATCCACAGCTGATGAGGAGATCCAAAAAAATCGGATCTGGTCAAAATATTTTTCTATCGAATTTTAAAAATTAAAAAAATATATTTCAATAAACAATTCATAAAAAATCGAAAAAAATCTGAATCTTTTTGTTAAAGTCGTAGATGAAGATATGAGTTTGGACAAAAATTTTGAGTTTTAAATTCGTTCATCAAGTCCAAAAATGGCATACCAACACATAAGAGTTCTTGAAGAGTAAATTTTAAAAAATTGGAAAAAATACTTCGAAAAATTTGAAAAAAAAATTGTAATGAGTCTTTCCCCTAAACTCTTAATTTCAAATTTCGAGGGAAAAAAATATTCGAAAAATATTGAAAGAAGTTCCAGTAGATAGACAGCATAATTGTGCATAAAAAAAATAAAGACATAATTTTTATTAGAGAAACAAAATGTGCACATATATAATAACCAAAAAAATTATCAGTTTAATACAAATTTAGGAACCCAAAACAAGTTCCTGTCTATAGGATTAATTAAAAACTTAAGCGGAATATAGCTTTTGGGCACATTTTTAAATTGACCCTTATGATTTTTAAAATACCAATTTAAATTATCAGGAAAGCTTTTTTTTTTTTGCGTAAATATGCAATATCATATTCTAATTTTTGCATCAAGTTTTTCAAATTATCATTTTCATTTTTCAAAATTTCAGATGAGGATGTAAGTGTTAATTCATTTTTTAATTTTAAATTTTCTTTTTCTAATCTACAATTAGATTTGAGCAAAGCTTTAACTCCAGCATATAACTGATTATGAGGAAGAAAACAAACCTCACTTACCGGGTCATTTTCAAAAAGTGAGGTTCCTCTTTCGTCGTCGCTTTCTTCTGATGTCTCTCCTCCTTCATCAGTGCTCCCTTCTTGATTATTTGCCATCAGCGCAAGTCTCGCATATTCTTGACCTTCCGACTCTTCTGATGAGGACTCATCGTCGAGTTGGATCTTCCTTGTGTTCAGTGCGGCGATGTCTGATTTCTTATTCTTTTCTTCATGTAATTCCAGGAATTTCTCCCAGAGCTCTTTTGCCGAGTTATAATTTTCGATGCGGTTAACTTCTTGCACGGGAAGAACGGCTAGTAGATGAAATTCAGCTTTGTCGTTTGCTTCAAAGTCTGATTTCTCCTTCTTGGTCCACGACTCTATTTCTTTAGCCTTGCCGTTGTTGTCTTTGGGAACTGAAAAACCATTTTTCATAATTATTAGCAATTCAATATCAGTTTTAAAAAATACCTGCATTCGGCGCTTCCACATCGCGAACTCCCCCTCAAACTTTGGCGGGTAGATTACGGCTCCAACCATTTTCTTGAAATTGCTGCAGTCGGCGGTTAGTCCTTCTGCGGCGAACTTGGCTCTGATACCACTTGTTGGATCGGGTTGGACCGGCTAGAGGGGGTGAATAGACGGGAAAAAAATTATGAAAGTGGAGACACTCGTCTTTAAAAAAAAAAAACTTGGTCGCAACTGAGAACGTTGCTTCCAAGGCAGTGGACGCTCAATAAAAATCTTCTTCTGGCGGAGAAGCCTTACAAAAACAGCACGCTAGACTTTTAGAGAGTTTACAAGAATGAATTAATTGAATTGAATAAAAAGGTTGAAACTCTAAGTCTATTTATAGCCTAAGAGAATAAATCTGGATTGTTGATTGTTGAGAAATTTTCTCTTGGCCGTTGATCCATGGATGTAATCTGGATGGTTAATCTTGGATGAGATTAAACTGCATCCATTGGATCTAATTAAAGGATAAAGTTATCCTTTAAGAGATAACTTTGTCTTCTGCTCGTAATAGATAAATAACTTTATCATCTGCTCGCAACAACTTTAATCACTTCTCTTCCTTATCTCAGTCGGTAAGGTTGGTGATATATGTCGGCGAGGTTGCTGGTTCGAATCTTCGCAGCAACAAATAAAATTCTTTTTGTTTCAGGTGTCTTATTTGACTTGGTCAAACTGACTAGTCTTTTGGTTCATCTTCTGGGTGATTTCCGGCCAACCGGAGTTAGGCTCACCCGAACCCGACTCCGGCCTTTCGCCCCTCGAGTGTGCTTCCTCCCGGTTTCCCGTCCCTCGGGCGTCGCGTACGTCCTTCTCGATCCACCGGTGTACTCTTCCGCAGCTTCCGCGTCCCTCGGATTGTACCGAGCCCGTCGGCTCACTTCCCCGCACAATCATTCTCGTCCGCTACGTCTTACACTCGACTTCCTCCGTACCGAAGCTCCTGCACACTTAGCAGAGGGATTAAACATACCAGGATCTAACTTAAATTGGTTGATCACATCAAAATCAACCAGGGGTACTTACAGGCCGGCCGCCGACGGCGATGGCCGGCTGCCGACGGCGATGGCCGGCCGCCGACGGCGATGGCCGGCCGCCGACGGCGATCGCCGGTCGGCGGTCGCCGGCCGGCGGCGGCGGCGGTCGTCAGCCGGCGGCGGCGGCGGTCGTCGACGGTCGACGGTCGGCGAACCGTCGATGACCGACGACCATCGCCACCCGGCTGACGACTTTACAAGCTGTAATGTAATCCAGATTACGGAGGTTTTGTTTTGTAATCCAGATTACAAATCATCAACCTCTTTTGTAATCTAGATTACATTACATTACAATTTTAAAGTTATTTCAAACAAAGGAATCCAACTTGTAATGTAATCTGGATTACAATACAGGGTGGATTACACCCTACCAAACGCAATCTAAGTGTTTGAGTTTTATAAGAAGTTTTTCGCCTAAAGGAGTACATATGAAGATTACGTTTTTCATTGTCTTGGATTGACAACCACGTTGGTTGCAACCAAGTAAATCTAGTTGTCAGTCTCTTTCTTTTCTTGTTATTATTTTTATTTGATTATATTCGTTATTTATAACAACTAGTATGTATCTTTGTTTAAGATAAAATAAAAGATTTAAGTTTCTGTTTTAGGGGCAATTCACCCTCTCTTGCCGACCATACCTACAAGTGGTATTAGAGTAAGGACGTTCCAGAAGGACTAAATGTCATCTAAAGCAACAAAAATGGTCGGACCAGTCATCTATCCGTCAAAATTCGAGGGAGAATTCGCTATATGGAAAAAGCGAATGCAGGTATTTTTTAAAATTGATTTTGATTTATTGCTAATTATGAAGAATGGTTTTGTAGCTCTAAAGGATGATGATGTTAAGGACAAAGAAGAACACCTGTGGACGAAGAAGAAGCAAGCGGATTTTGTGGCAAACGGGAAAGTATAGTTCCATCTACTAACCGTACCACCCGCGCAAGAAATCAACCGAATAGGGACCTACTAACCGGCGAAGGAACTTTGGGAAAAGTTCCTGGAACTCCACAAAGACACCTCTGAAGCCAAACTAGCAAAAAGAGATTTGCATTGGAATCAACTCAACAATCTCTGAATGGAAGAAGGAGAGTTAGTAGCCTAACTACATGCAAAACTCAAAAAATTAATCATGGGACTCAACAATCTCAGAGAGTCAATAAGTAATCGGGATGCACAAAGGTATGCTCTCAACGCATTTCCGAGAACCCCGAACTGGATATCCATAATCGATGCATACTACATTTCTAAGAATCTTGTGGTAAGTACCTTAGAATATTAATTTTTGATTTTAGAACTTCATGAGTCTCGTTCCACATGTAAGAATACAAAGTCGGATAATATTGCCTTACACTCGAGGAAGACCCAATATGAAGAAGTATCTTCAGTTGATGAAGAGGAAACAACTTACATGGTAAGAAAGTTTTAAAAAAAATTTAAATTTAATAAATTCAATCAGACGCAGACCAAAAGACGCCCTTGAAGTAAAAGAAGAATAAAGTGTTATCACTGTGACAAAGAGGAACAAGTTAAAGAAAACTGTCCCAAGTTAAAAAAATAAGGGAAAAGGGCAATAAAGTCAAAGACCCACAACCTAAAGGCAACATGGGACGAGTCTTTATCGGAAGAATCAGAACTCGAGGAACATATCAGACTGACACTGATGGCTACCCACCAAGAAGAAAGCGTCGATGAAAGAGGAGCCACGTTAGAAGAGAACAGCGATGAAGGGGAGCCTCCGAATTTGAAAATGACCTGGTAAGTGTGGTATGTATACTTCCACCTGATCAACTTTATTTTGGCATTAAGAGAATGACTAAATCACTTTGGAAATTAAAATTCAAATATTTAGATTTGAAAAGAAAACTAGCAAAAGCACACCCATTAGAAATATTTGATAAGTTGAAATTAAAAAATGAAAGATTAAAGGCTCAAATAGAGAAACGTAAAAATAACCATGCACGTTCAAATTATTTTTAAATTTTAAAAGTAGATATTTTGGAGGACTAACTTAGTATTTACGGTATAACAAGGGCCAAATTATAAAAATTCTCAAAAATTATATTCCATCTAAATTTTTTATTAACCCTATTAGTAAGAAATTATTTTAGGTCCTAAAATCTGTACTAAATTGTTAAATTTTATTTAATACTTGTTTATCAATAATTAATGTTTTTTATTAATTAATGTTTTATTTGCCATTTTTTAAAAAATTTTGTTCGAATATGTAATTGTTGTAGAAAATTTAGTTTAATATTTTTTTTATATTACAGTTCACCATTAGTTATCCATAATTTTTTTTTTCAAAATTTTTGACTATTAAATAAATATTTTTTATAATTTTTCATTTGAAAATTAATTTTTAATTTTAAAAATACTTAAATATTAACTTTCAGGAAATCTTCTTTTTTGGGATCTATAGACTATCTGTTGAATGTTGAGAAAAATTTTTAATTTTATTTTAAGTCAAAATCTAATTTTAAAATTATTTTTTAAAAATTATTAATTCTAAATTCTAAATTCTAAATTATTTTTTTATAGTTAGATAATTTATTTTACCTTGGAAATTTTTACAGGGATGAGTTTGCTAAATTTCTAACTTAGATAACAATATGAGTAATGTTTGACTAAGAATAAAATTTTAATTGATAATCGATCTTTATATTTTAAAAAATAATTTCTGATCCATTTTTGAAAATTGATTTTTTTTGGAAACTAATTATTTCCTGTGACACATTGTCAAAATTTTTTTAAAATTTTGACTATCCGAATAATTTTCTATGAATTTTTTTCCAAAATACATTTACCTTTAAAATTACTCATGTTTGTTTTTCTTCATTCTTAAAGTTCACGCTAAATTTTCCTTCAAACTTAGTCTATTTACACAAAATTTTTAATAGTTCATTTTTTTAAAATTAATTTTACCCTTAAAAATGTTTTTTATGTGATCAAAGTGTAGGGTATGGCTTGGCGGATTTCTTAAGCGAATACCTAGTCGATCCGAGCGACCTCTCCACGTCTATGGATTAAAAATTAATCCGAGTGAAGACCCATCTCTCATTGACCGTCTCGTGTCGTATCGAACGATCTAAATTACAACTTAGCCAATTACCAAAATTGGTCTTGTAATTTGCTCGACCGCTTGACCGTGGAAAAGGCGACGAGTTAGATCGTCGGCTTTTATGTTTATGGTCGAGGTCCAGTTAAGAATTTATTCAACATATTTTGAGATCAAAATAACAAATTCTCAAACATAAAATGACGATGCATATGATCATGACACAAAATTAATATAAGGAAATACAAGGGAGCATAGGGAAAGATATACCTTTTCGATCACCTCGCGGTCTTCTACCTTATGTCCCTCCCTTCTCGGACGTCGTGTGGATGACGATCTACCGCGATCCGAGATCACCAAGAGCTCCAACCGAACCTCTTCTCACAGCCAACCAAAACCCTAGCCACTAGGGTTTGCACCGCCGGCTTCTTTCCCTCTCCCTTTGCACCGCCGTCCGCCGGAGCCGGCTCCAAGCCCTCCGAACCAGCAACACACCTCGAGAGGAAGGTGAAGAAGAAGAAGAAGGAAAGAAACAACCTACTTCCTTAACCCAACAGCCCGAAATCTCCTCCCTCCTTCAGCGTTGCGGCACCGCCGCAACCTTTGGTTTCGCCGCCTGCAGCCGGCCGCCGGCACCTCCTCTGCCCTCCCTGAGACCCACGCAAGGTAGAGAAGATCTCTACCTTGCTTCCTTGAGCCTCAGCCGGAGCTTGGTGGAGGAGATGGAGAGAACCGAAGGGGAGAACCCCTTCTTCTCTTTTCGGCGCCGAAACCCTAATAGGGAGAGAAGAGAGGAGAGAGGCTTGGGGATCAAACTCATGGATTGATCAATTAGCTCTTGGTTTCTTGATCTCATAGGTTATTTATAGGGCTAAGGGAGGGACCAAGAGGAGGAGTTGGTTCTTGGCCCACTAATGGATCCAAACCCGATCCATTAATTAAGATCCATTCCACTAAAGGATCTTAATTGAACTTCCTCACCAACCCCCATATTTTCATATGGGCTCCACATATTACGAGTCATCCATCCCCCGTGTTTAAGATCTCGTATACCCGTTAATTAATTAAATTACTGACAATTTAAATTAATTAACTTCTAGATCCTTGATTAGTACCACTCAACCTTATCAACGTGTCGGATCAAATCCACCTGTAGGGTTTAGCACGATGAACCTTTTGAGCTCATCAAGAGGGCATCATCATCCTGACTCACCAGGACACGGATTCCGTCAATAATCATAAGCGGCACATCATATTATTAATATTATTTCCCAACTTACCGGGTCTGTCGATCTAACAGAATAGATCTCGCCCAATGGTAAATCAAAGAAACAATAATTAATAATATATGCCCGATATTATTTTGGGATTAAGGGATCGTCCTCCATAATATCAACTGAGGTCCTATCCAATTATCTAGTCAGTACAAATCGGATAACCTCGGGTTTTGGTCCTGCTCAATGCAATATAGCACACTAGTGTAGTTCTATGGTCAAGACCAACCACACCTAACTACACTACAACCATCCCGATGGGTTGTACAATCCCATATAGGTTGTGAGCCTCTATTTATGCTAAGTAAGGAACTGATAGCATGATCTTCCGTGTGACACCAGACACCATGCTATCTACAATGCAAAGCAATGGGACTTCGTGTATGCACTATTATAAACAAACACCTAGTGTAGTCGTGATTCTCTTTTCATAATAAAGATGTTCATATAATAAAAGTCATGTCTTTCAGTATACACATCTTACACAAAGGGGGAGAAGATAGGATAAAGTTAAGGGGAGGTCTATATTTCCTTTTTCTTTTGCATTTTCAAAAATTTATTACTGTCACTTTATATCTTGTTTAACCCTAACTTAACTCGGGTTGATGTACTTCAAAAATGAGGAGATTATAAATACCAAGGTTTTGAAAATTGGACTAGATATCAAACCGGTCGAGGCAAGGGTTCAGAGGTTTAACCGGTTTAACCGGGGGTCTAACTGAGATATAACCAGTATATAATAAAATATGTATTTATATAAATATATGAAACTAAGTCGAGCATGTGATATGTTTTTATCAGGAGCTTAGCACGGTATTCTTGAAAAAAGGGTTTGTTTCAAAGAAAAATTCAAGTTTAAAACTATTGGGTTCAAGCAAACAGCAAGTTTATTCGTTTAGGATTTTAGGTGAAAGCAAATTAGGATTTTGACATTTTATTATTGAATTTTTATTTTTCAGTAAGAAAGCAAAACTCCAAAAAGGATAAAAATCAAAAAAATAAAAAATAAAATAAACTAAGCCGGTTTGCCCGGTTCACCGGTTTAGAACGGTTCGCACCCGGTTCTTGAGCAGTTGATTTTCAGAGTCAACTCGAACCGAAAATCTGGCCAGTTCATGGTTTAATCGGTCTGACTGGCCGGTCCGGTCCGGTCTTCAGAACGCTGATAAATACCCCGGGTGAGTTTTGATGTGGTCAATCGAGTCAAGTTAGGTCCTGTTGGTATCTGATCCCTGTGTCTTAAGTGTGCAGGAACTTAGGAGCACCGGAAGTCAAGCGAAAGACGTAGCGGACGAGAAGGATGACATGAGAAGGGAGCCGACAGGCTCGGTGCATCTGAGAGACGCGGAGGTCTGCGGAAGAGTACGTCGGTGAAGCTAGAAGGACACGTGTGACGTCCGAGGGACGAGAAACCAAGAAGAAACATGCTCAAAGAGAAGGCTAGAGAAGGGTTCGAGTGAGTCCGACTCCGGATGGATGGAGATCACCCAGAAAGCCAAGAGATGGCTAGTCAACCAAAGGCTGACCAGAAAGCTCCCAGGCGCCCGAGCACTCAAACGCCCACATGGATACAAGTGCCTGACCATACAGGCGCCCGAGTCCATACGGGCGCCCGAGATGTTTTGACCCTATCAAGAAGTATTCGTTCCATGGCTGTTGCAATATGGATAACCATTAACCACGTGTCAGACGCCTGTGTGCACTCGGGAGCCCGTGAAATGCCACGTCAGCTTCTTGATAAACTTTCACAGGGATTATAAATATACCCCTGAATTCAGTTTCTTTCACCAATTTGAGCTGTAAATGAATTTCTTTTTAGTTTTCTTGTATTCTCTAAGTGTCTGAGTTCTGCAAGAGACTTCTCTGCCCAAAGGAGTACATTTGGATATTGCGCTATTTCATTATCTTGGATTGGCAACCATGCTGGTTACAACCAAGTAAATCTGGTTGTTTGCCTCTTTCTTTTCTTGTCATTATTTTTATTTGCTTATATTTGTTATTTTTAACAACTAATATGTATCTTTGTTTAAGAAAGAACAAAGATCCAAGTTTCTTTCTTAGGGGCAATTCATCTCCTTTCTTGCCGACCACACGATCACTTACAATTATATCCTTTCCTATTTATTTTCATATTAAATTATATTCTTTCTTATTTATTTTCATAGAAAATTGAATTCTTTACTATTTATTTTTATATTAAATTAATTTTTTAACTTATAAAAATCTATTATGATTTTAAAATAATTTTTAGGATTATTATTAAAGGTATCTAAACCTATATTCTTCCGTATTTATTTTCATATTAAATTATATTTTTTTATTTAGTTTCATATTAAATTAAATTTCTTTCCTTTTTATTTTTTTATTTATAAAAATTTATTCTAGCGGGTCAACCATCTAGATTTACCATTCTATTAAAAAGTGCATGTAAGCAGTCATGATGAGATTCCTCATATGTCAAATTACACGTCTGTGCATGTGATTCATTTAGAAATTAAAGCATTCAATGATCTAATGATTTTTTTTTAAAAAAATCATATATCTTCAAAATAATACGATGTTATCTATTTTGAATCTAAATCACCGGGAATTAATTTTTGAGTTCTATAATGGTTTCATGCTAATAGATATATCTTTTATCTTTTAAATTCATAATAATTTTCATATATTATCAACATAAGACTTTGATTATATTTTCAACAATCTTCCCCTCAAATAATGAACCACCATTATTCTAATGGTCTGAACCTCCTCTTAAGCATCTGACTACTCTTGACCTACTCCGGACCTCCCCTCAAACATTCGATCATATTGACCTGCTCCAGATCTCCTCATAACCATCTGGTCACTATTGACCTGCTTTGAGCCTCCCCTCAAATATTTGGTCACTATTTGTTAGAATTCGTGCGAGCTATAGGGGTGAATAGATTTAATCGCTTCTCATCATTGCTTAGCCTCCAATCGATCATGTGATCTCGAGGGGGGGGGGATAAGCTACTAATCAATTACTCAAATCGATTGCTTAGCCTCCGATTGATTGCCCCAATCGATTTTGTACAGCAAACTCGGAATTTTGGGTTTAAGGTTTATCAATCGATTATTAACCGTAGTTTCAGCCTTTTTAAGGCTGATATTGCGTCTTGCCTAATATCCGGTTGTCTTTAACTTATCAAATCTTCCTTCGTTTCTATGTTGTTTAACATCCAATCATCAGTGATCTGTTAAGATTTTTTGTTGCCCAATATCCGATCAACCTGATCTATCAAGACTTTCTCACTAAGTATTCGATTAACCTTTGACCTATTTGGACTTTCCCTAGTCAACTTCCCATTGGACTTCCGATTATCAAGTGTTCGATCCTCTGTGGGCTACTTAGACTTTTCCTTTGCCAACTTTCCGTTGGACTTTCGATTACCAAGTATCCAATCCTTTATGACAAACTTGGACTTCCCGTTAAGTATCCATTTCTTCGTGATCCACTTGAACTTTTCCCTTGTCAACTTCTTGTTGGACTTCCAATCACCAAGTTTCTGGTCCTCCGGGACCCACTTGGACTTTTCCTTTGTAACTTCCTATTGAACTTCTGATATTGTCAAGTATCCGGTCAACCTTGACCAACTTGATTTCTCTCAAACATATTGATCAAACATCAAAATCCAAGATCGAGCCAACCTGAGCTTAGTTAACCTGGTCAACCATGACCTGAGTTCGATTACACAACAATCTTCCCTTTTTTGATATTTGACAATATGTTTAAGTTAAGTTAACACATTTGCCCAACTTCTCCTTCTCGTTATATCAAAGTATGAATGAGGGTGTTCTAACTTAAACCCCGCAATCCCCCCTTTGATACACATCAAAATTTTCTTTCAAAATTCCATTTATCTTAACCTTCTGACATCCCAATGGATATTCTCTGCCTTCTATTGTTTCTAAAGCTCCACCTTGAGTATTAAATTCTTCACCTTTCATATCCAAATCATGTCTTTAAGGTAGACCTCCCCCCCCAAAGCATGCTCAAATTTCTATCATTGCACCAACAATGATTTGGAATTCCTAAACATTTACAAAATCAAAAAAACTAAGTCTTGAGGTTAAAATTCAGCATTGAGTCTAAACCTTTCCTCAATTTCACATTATTCTCCTTTAACCATTCCTTTCTCATTTTTATCAAGAAAATTATCCTTAAATACTTATCCATGCATTTCAGAGGGTTGTAAATAGTTAAATTACCTAAATGCAGCTTAATCAATTGAAATAAACTCATTTTAGTCGAAATCAATAGCTACCACTCGATTCGTATCATTTACCAATCGATTGCTGCTTGTGGCAATCGATTGGTTTTAGCTGTCAATCGATTGCTGTATGTATCAATCGATTAGTAAGATTGGCTCATCGATTGATGTGTCTGAAATTTCAAATAAATTTCAAATCAAATTTCAGAAATTTATAATTTTTAAAAATTTATGAAATTTATATAGATATTACTTATATTAAATATTATTAGGAAAAAAAAGTTTTCTATTAAAATACATATTATTTTCAAAGAATGATATAAAATTAGAAACCATTAAAAATTTTAATTTTTACTCTAACTTTATATCGAACTAATCAATGGTGATTCTTATCAATAAATAGACTTCATTAAGATTTTCTAAAGCATTTTTGAAATCATTTCCAAAATTAATTTCCAACTATGATCTATGGGCTTAATGCACATAACTTGTACATTAACTTTCCCCATGATTGACCTTCACAAAATCTATATATTTTAATGAAACTAAAGCTTATTTTGATACATCAATTGCATTTTGAACTTAATTCATCATTCTAACATCTTACTTGTGTTTAATATGTCTCAATACATACACAATTCATCTTATAGTCTTGTGAGATGTAAAATAGATTTTCCCTAAATCAAAGGAATATGCATCTCTATCTAGACATTTTAACTTTGATCATCCTACCTAAAATACCAACTAATATCACTGTCCTTAATTTCAAAAAATTAAAACAATGTATGATAATGAGTATACCATCCATCAAAAGCATAACATCAATAAGAAATCTATCATATCTTGAATGATACAAGTATGACATCACATATATCATTTTTTGTGGCAATATAAATGTATGGTATGATGTCATGATATATGATACGACATACATACATGGTAGTTATAGCACAAAGAAAATATCTAAATTTGCTATGTAAGTTTAATAACGAATCACTATATACCAAAATCATGATTTGACATAGGTGACCCTATCTCTCTAAAATGTGCCAAAATCACAAGCTTAGCACACTCTTGGCTTCTATACTATATTGCAAATTTGATTAACCTCAACACCTCAAATTTTTATTAGCACATTTTAATTTGTTCAAGAGTAAAAATCAACTTCTCATTTGTCAAGATGCCATAATATCTTGAAAAGATTTTAGAATATCAACAACACTATGGTTGGGTTTACTACCTTACCAATTAAAGTTGACATACCCTATACCTATTTAGTGTGAAGAGACCACACTTTTAGAAACTCAATACCTATTGGAGCTCCTTGGGTATTATAGATGCTCACTAAAGATAACTTCCCTAGATACTTTCCTAATGACTTTTCAAGATTTCTTAGAAGTCTTAGTCATACTAGTCTTCTCAAGATCAACGTTAGGGATAATCTCTCTTCCAATCTTGATTTGACTCTTAGATTTAGGATTAGTTCCATAACTATATGAAACTATGTGGAGTGAAGTTATGCTTTTCTTGGACTTAAATTTTGTATCCCAAACCCATCTTATCCAAAGATGATTCTTGTCTTCCTAAACCTATGTTTTTTTCTTGGACCCTTTCCCTTTATTTGTGTCACACCCCCGACAGAGGGGAGCCGCTGGTCCAATCTACAATTGGACAGCTTCTCCCCTATATGACGGATAATTTTGAATATTTATACAAACACCCACACAATATATATGACCTCTGGCCCCAAATAAAGATAAAATATATTAAAAAAAAGCATCAATAGCTCTAAAATCTATAAAAGCTTACCTGAGCTGCCCTCCGGGCAGGCACGCAACAAAACATCATATAAAATCCAACAGAGGACTCAATAATACAAAATCACGAGTCAAATACAATCCAATACACGTCCACGACGCGAAACAAATATAGAATAAGAGATATGCTAAATAGAAATCAAAAACACGCGGAAGAACCCAAGCCGGAGTCGTCGGGACCTGGAACTGGCAACTAGGCTCCCCTGGTGACCTATCAATCTAAAATCAAAAACAGTGTGATGGGTGGTGAGTCCAAGTAGATTTTGCGGGTATAGAGAAAGATATGTATGACATAATAAACAACTGTACAAGCTATACAAAAATAAATAACCCCATCAACTCATTCCTAATCAGCATAACCTTTCACAGAATTCCAATCCGCATTTGGAACCCCCACCCCACGGCTTGAAACACGCCTAGTACATCTACAACCAAGTCCTACTCCACATAGCACAACCCTATCCAGGAACACAAACCCCGAATCCTTCTAGATCATAGATCATCCAATAAACCCAAACAATAGCAGGTCAAAGAGCCTCCCACGATAACACAAACCTCTGCCCCTCAAAATGGAATCACAAACAGAGTCCCCACAGCAGAACAATATGCCGCAGCTAGGAAGATCATCAAGATCAGTAGATATCGAGTGCCAAAAACAACAATCCGATTCTACAACTCTGCTCGCAATGGGAATAGAGATCAAGAATAGATCAACAAAGCAGTTTAGTATCAAATCCCCTATAGAACAAAACTACTAGTACAAAATCATCAGCATCTTTTAAAAAATCAAATTCCCACCAACTGAATTTGACTTGATGAATCAATCAGAACAACAATTCCTTACCTACCTACTTTGTGCTATCGAAATCCCCTCGTTTAGATCCAAAGTCAAGCCCAGTTCATGGCCCATTGACCCAATATAACAATGCACTCACGGCGCGGTAAGGACGATCTGGCAATGCTGATACACTGCAACCCACAACACAAGCATAAGCCCTACAAATCCAGGTTTGAAATCAACAACTCCATCTAAAAGTAGTATCAATTCCATAACCCCCTCACCTGGGATTTGCCGGAATTGGGTCCCTTCGTTACAATCCAGCACAATTGACAGCTAAGCTAGAGGGTACCACTCCTCTCAGATCTCAACCTGATTTGCAAGCTTCCACTCCCCCAAGTTCTAGGTTCAGCTGCGATCTAATGGAGCACCAAGCTCAGAAGGTGGCAGTGACATCTTGAGAGATTTAGGGAAGGAGAAGTAATAACGAGGATCACCGGAAGTATCTACTCACCTTCACCCGTCGAGAGGAGATCCCTAGAGCTTAGTTTGGGACTGGCCGGTACAGACGGGAGGAGCAGCTAGGGTAGAGGAAGATCGGAGGAGGAGAGGGGAGTCACTTGCGATTTGTGCTCGTGAGCGAAGGCAGGGAAGGAGAGGGTGTATATGTGTTGCCCTCTTTGCAATTTGCCCCTTTCACTTTATCAATTACCAACCTAACCCTTAATTTAGAGTTCGTCACTCGTTTATCTCTCCAAACTTAAGTTTTAGAGTAATCTAATCCTTCAAAACTCTTCTAGGATCTGTAAAATCTAATTCTTTTCTGAAAAAATTTTCCCTGGTCGCATTTGAAGTGTCGTATTTAACAAATGTGTCATTTTCTTAAGGGTTTTTTCTAATATATCAAATCTTGTCCTTGAAATTTGATTTTCAATCCTTTAATTCCTCAAATTTTGTTTTTTCATGATTGGACATTTTTCTTTCTAGACATATGTCTAAATTGCTTAGTTTTGCCTAGAATATTTTCTACCTTTCTATAATTAGGTAGAGTTGTTCTAACATGATATGCTTTATAATTTTTTTTAGAATTATCATAATTTCTATTTTCATAATAATAACCAGTAAAATTATAAAATTTATTTCTAGCATACTTCTTATCATGATATAAAGAAATACCATTAATTAATGATATCTTAGGTTTGCTCTTAGAAGATCTTCCCTTGTTCTTACTTGAAAGCCTTCTCATTGGACATTGATTTTAATAATATCTCTTTTGATTACATAAGAAATACACTATGTGCTCCTTGCCCTTTCGTATCAAGGTTCCGACTTCTTTTGACTTCTCCCTCACCTTGGGTGTTATATGAACCTTCTTTTTGATCAATTTTGGACACTTGCTGTTATAGTATTTTTCTCACTACACTCAAAGCATATTATATGATATTTATCTTTATAAATTGAGTTTGTTATACCTTCTTTAATTTTAGAGATGACATATGATTCTTCTTCATTGATTCAGGAGGTCGAAACTTCTTCTCGTTCTGGTATCAATGAGCACTCCCCTTCAATTCTTGAGGTGAAAGTTTATTTATCTTCTATCTTGGATGTTGTGCACATCTCAACCTTTGAGTCATCGTGCGCTAGTGTCAACGAATCTCCCTTCTTGGGCCATCTTCATTTTGTGCCGATGACAGATTTTCATGGAGCTTGGCCAACTTGCTACAAAGTTCCTTGACATCTTGGGATATACCTATCTTGCACAAAAATGCTATTAGGTAAAATATTTGATAATAATTTAGTTACTTGTTGGATCAAGAAAGCACTATACGGGGTTGTGAGATCAATGCACATGAGAGGGGGGAGGGGGGGGGGGGGGTTGAATCACGTGTATTTAAAAATTTATCTTTTTTAGAATGAAAATAAAAGCGAAGAAAATACAAGTCGAAAAGAATACAAGAACACAAGTAATTTTACTTGGTTCAGAGCCTTCGATGACTCATACTCCAAGACCTAGGTCCATTAAACCTTTTCGACGAACAATCCATTAAATTACTCTACCGGTAAACTCTCGGTAGAGTGATCGAGCACATAATAGAAATTGGGAAGTGTAACAACCCTACACTTCTCTTTCTTGTAAAATAAAAAGTACAGAAATGACTTTCGTTACCCAATACAGTAGTAGAAATCTAGCCGTGTTCTTGTGTTGAGGTTAGTGTTTTGGTAATGATCGATCGTAGACAAGTCATAGCAGGGCCGCAATACAAAGACAAGGAAGTAGAATGATTGCTTGAGCTTAAGAAGAGTTATAGACGTCATATCAAAAGATTTGAACTCGAGCTCCTTATAAAGAGTATTTGAGGCGCCTTAGTTCTCAACTGCGGTGCCTAAGATTTGAAAGCTTATCAGATCCGATGCTTGTGTACTAAAGCTCATTAGATCCAAAAGCTTATCAGATCCAACGCCCGTGCAGCTTATCCTCTGGAAGTCGTCTTCCATGCAAGCTGAGGATCCTCAGTTCCCAATTGAGGCGCCTTGGCTTCAAATTGAGGTCCCTTGGCTTCAAAATGAGGTTCCTCTAACCGCTGAAATCCTATCTTCAGTGTTTACTCTACGGAGGCGCCTAATGCGTATAGATTATATATGGTTTTATATATTGTTTAACGCATATCTACTTGTATTTCACAATTATAACCTATTTTATTGCATCATATTTTGTATGACTTCGCTACTATTCCTCCTTTTTGTTCGGAGATAAGCTCTTCCATCGTTTTAATTGATAGGATGTGATTTGGAGCAAAAATGGAGTAGATTTGGAGCGACACAGGAGTTGGAGCTAAAGTCGAGCAAGACAGCAGTCGGGGTCATGTGGGATCTCACGGTTCATGCGACTACCTCCGCAACCTACACGACTATGTGGTTGTTTTCCAGCAACGCCCACATCGAGGCCGTGCGGGATCACACGCCTTGTGTGATTGTCGTTGCTCTCATACGACATGACCATCCGGGAGCACACGACCTGTGCGTCGTGCCACACGCCCCCTACAAAAGGGGACCCTTCCTTTAGGGCACATATCTTTGGATCTTTGGCCCAGGGCTTTGCCCCATTTCCTTGGGGAAGGGTTCTCCCCCTTAGGAGAGATCCTAGAGCCACCGCCATCACCATTCTCCACGGTCCGTCCACCTATGGAATGAGGAGACCCTCCAAGAAGACCCGTGCTTCAACGATAAGCTCTATCTTCCTTCTCTCTTTGTTTAGGGTTGTAAAAGATTTATATCTTATTTTCTTATTGTATCTCCTTTGTAAAGGAGTAGATTCTCCATATTTAGAATGTAGAACTAGTTATAATGTGATGATATTGTATGAATTATATATTTGTGTATTTCTTATTTAATGAAATATTCATATCTTGTTCTATGTGCATTGTACCTTGTATGTGATAATATTGTATGAACTATGTATTTGTGCATTCCTTGTTTAATGAAATATTCATGCCTTGTTCTATGTACGTTGTACCTTGTATNTACCTCAGAAATAATTCTGAAACCCTTCAGCAGCTCTAATGAATCGTGCCTCATTCCCTTCACCATCTTATACCCACTTGGTTCAGGACATGGTCTGTGTGTGTCAGTCCCCACTAGGCTGACTACGTCACACCTAGCCCAAGTAGTGTCTTTCTCGTCCTTTGGATTTCTAATTACTCTCATGTATTTAAGAGACTCATACTCTAAACATGACATGCTCTGGCCAGAGGCTTTGAGTAACAATCCGACGATAGGCCTGGGTATACATCTCCTCGCAAGGAGTGGTGAATCCTTTGTAGGCTGTTCAAACATCTTCGGGCACTTCGGCTTATACCCAATCATCCTGGGTCCACACCTCCTTGGAGATGCTTGCTTAAGATGTTAAAGTATAAGTCTCCATGACCAAGATGACTTGAACACCGCAAGTCAAAGGAACATCGCACTTAAGCTGCAGTAAGAACTTCATTGACATATCTATATGTAGATTACCATATGAAGTTTTACAGCTAGTCACTCCAATGAACTAGTTCCCTTAACTAGCATCCATGTTTATCTCCGGACATCCCAATGTCACCAGCCAGTGAGAATCAGCTGATTAGAGAATAACCCATGCTAGTCTCAACAGAATTGATAGTGTCCGTTTTATCAATTCATCGACTAGGGATATTTTCAATACTTCACAATTGCACATGTAGAGATAATCACTAGTTGTGATCCATCACAAATTCTCATGCTGTGAATTGTATTGCGGACATTCAGTAGATGAGTTTAAGATCCCAATCAAATACACAAACATGTATACTCAAATAGTGAATTTCATTTATTAAAATAAATGTTTACAATCATAAGGCGATTGCCTTAGGACACTTCTCTCATATCACTAACAAACTCCCACTTGGCCTAATGCCAATCGCTACGGTATCCAATACCACAGGCTCTAACATGACCCTCAAACTTGCTTGAGGCAAGGCCTTAGTTAAAGGATCCGCTAAATTCCTTTCAGTGGGAATTTTCTCAATTTGTATATCATTCCTACTTATAATCTCTCTGATCAGATGATAGCGGCGAAGCACGTGTTTGGATCGCTGATGAGACCTTGGTTCCTTTGCTTGTGCAATAGCTCCATTGTTGTCGCAGTAAACCGGCACTGCTTCATCAATGGTTGGAACCACACCAAGTTCGGAGACAAACTTCTTGATCCAGACTGCTTCCTTTGCTGCTTCCGAAGCTGCGATATATTCCGCTTCTGTGATAGAATCCGCTACAGTGTCTTGTTTGGAACTCTGCAACTTATTGCGCCTCCATTCAAAGTAAATACGTATCCAGACTGAGATTTGGAGTCATCCTTATCTGTCTGGAAACTGGCATCTGTATACCCACGTATTACCATATCTCCTTCTCCATATATTAGGAACACATCCTTAGTTCTTCTTAAGTACTTAAGGATTGTCTTGACAGCCGCCCAATGATCCATTCCTGGATCAGACTGGTATCTGCTTGTGACGCTCAGAGCATACGATACATCGGGCCTAGTACATAACATAGCATACATGATAGATCCTATCGCGGATGCATAAGGAATCTTATTCATGTAAATCCTCTCGTCTTCTGTGCGCGGACACATAGACTTTGAAAGGTTGATCCCATGCCTGATGGGAATGTAACCTTTCTTGGATTCTGACATGCTAAACCTTTTTAGCACTCGGTCTATATATGTAGACTGCGAAAGTCCAAGCAACCGTTTTGATCTATCTCTATAGATTCTAATCCCAAGGATATAGGTTGCTTCTCCCAGGTCTTTCATGGAGAAAGTTTTGGACAACCAAATTTTAACTGTCATTAAGACTCATATATCGTTTCCTATAAGTATTATGACATCGACATATAATACTAGGAATACGACTGCACTCCCACTAACCTTCTTGTACACACAAGGTTCGTCAGGATTTTGTGAGAAATCAAACTCTTTGATTGTCTCATCAAAATGGATGTTCCAGCTCCTGGATGCTTGCTTCAGTCCATATATGGATCGTCGAAGCTTGCATACTTTGGTTTTATCAACCGATGTGAAACCTTCAGGTTATATCATGTATACATCCTCAAGCAGGTTTCCATTAAGGAAAGCTGTTTTCACATCCATTTGCCATATCTCATAATCATAATGAGCTGCTATGGCTAGGAGCATCTGAATGGATTTAAGCATAGCTACTGGCGAATAGGTTTCGTCATAATCAATTCCTTGTTTTTGACGATATCCTTTTGCCACTAATCTAGCCTTAAAGGTAACGACATTACCTTCCATGTCGGTTTTCTTCTTGAAAACCCACTTGCACCCTATGGGCTTAATCCCTTCAGTTGGGTTAACCAAGTCCCATACTTGATTTTCGTACATGGAATCCATTTCCGACTTCATGGCTTCAAGCCATTTGTCCCTTTCTGAACTTTTCAGAACATCTTCATAACTGATAGGTTCGTCATCGCTTATGTGTAACACGTCGTTCGATTCACTTATGAGAAATCCGTATCTCTCTGGAATATTGCGTGTCCTATCAGACCTACGAACATGTGGTGTTGTTTTGGTTCAACTGATAGCTCATCATTATGAGTTATTGGTTGTGGGTCTAGACTAGGTGTCTCTGTAATGTCTATTGGAGTTTCTTGAACTTCATCAAATTCAATGCCACTCCCACTGTTTTCTTGTAAAAGAAATTCTTTTTCCAGAAATACAGCATGCCTTGAAACAAACACCTTTTGTTCCAAGGGATGATAGAATTGGTAACCCTTTGTTTCCTTAGGGTATCCAATAAATAGACATTTATCAGACTTAGCATCCAATTTGACTGATACAGTACGCTTCACATAAGCAGGACAACCCCATATCTTAAGGTGAGTTAAGTGGGGTTTCTTACTATTCCATGTCTCATATGGAGTAGTAGAGACTACCTTGGTCGGGACTCTATTTAGCAAATAAACAGCTGTCATAAGTGCGTATCCCCAAAAGGATTTTGGAAGAGTTGCATGATTCATCATTGACCTAACCATGTCCATCAAGGTTCGGTTGCCCCTCTCAGATACACCATTATGCTGTGGTGTATACGGCGGAGTCCATTGGGATAATATCCCATTGTCCCTAAGAAAATCTTGAAACTTTTGACTTAAGTATTCACCACCCCGATCGGATCGAAGTATTTTAATTCTTTTGCCAAGCTGTTTCTCTACTTCATTTTTGAACTCTTTGAATTTCTCAAAAGCTTCAGATTTGTGTTTCATCAAGAACACGTACCCGAATCGTGAGCGATCATCGATAAAGGTGATGAAGTAGCTATAGCCTCCTTGTGCAAGAGTTGACATTGGTCCACATACATCAGTATGTATTAGACCAAGCAATTCTCCCACTGGATTACCTTTTCCGGAAAAGGGTAATTTGGTCATCTTGCCTTTTAAGCATGATTCGCATGTATCAAATGAATCGGGTTCAAATGATTCTAAAATTCCACATCGGTATAATTTGGTCATGCGTTTCTTACTTACATGGCCAAGACGACAATGCCACATGTAGGAGTCTATTCGATTATCTATTCTAGCGCGTTTGTTGCTAACTTCGATATTGAAAACGTCACCGGATAAATCCAATGTGTAGATACCATTGCACAAAGTTCCATTCCCATAAAGAACGCCATTTAAAGTTATGTAACAACAATTGTTACTAAAAGTTAAATGATAACCCTTTTCATTCAAACATGAAATAGATACAATGTTCTTTATTAATAAAGGAACGAAATAACAATTATCCAATTCTAAGATACGTCCAGTAGGGAGCTTTAGCAAATTTGTTCCGATGGCAACAGCAGCATTCTTTGCTCCATTTCCAACTCGTATATCTGCTTCTCCCTTAACGAGTCTTCTTCTATTCCTTAGCCCCTGTATGTCATTACATATATGTGAGCTACACCCAGTATCAAGTACCTAGGTGTTTGAGGAAATAGAGTGACATTCAATAACGAGGATACCTGAAGAGGATGGGGCATCGGATGCCTTCTTCTTCAAGGACTCAAGATAAATCTTGCAATTTCTTCGCTAGTGACCCTCCTTGCCACAGTGATGGCAAGTCCCTTTTGGTGTTTTTTCAGTCTTTTTGGCCTTTTTCTTCTTTTCTTTATTCTGTTCTTTGGCCTTCCTTTTAGAACCTTTCTTCGAGGAACCAACTAACAGTACCGTCTTCTGATCCTGCTTTACAGAAGGCTCTACAGTCTTCAGCAGGTTGAGCAACTCAGGAATGGTAGTCTCCAGCTTGTTCATCCGATAGTTCATCACAAATTATGAATAACTTTTGGGCAAACAATGCAGAATTAAGTCAATACTTAGTTCATGATCCATTGCAAAACCGAGTGTGCTCAGTCGCTCAATGTACCCCAACATCTTTAACACAAACTGTGAGGCAGAAGTGCCTTCCTGCATCCTAGAGGTGAAGAGGAGTCTGGAGACTTCGAACCTTTCGGATCTCGCCTGCTCTTCGAACAACTCATGAAGATGGAAGATGATGGTATAAGCATCCATATGCTCATGCTGCTTTTGCAGCTCAGGTACCATAGAGGCTAGCATGATGCAACTCGCAAGTTCAGAATCGGTCACATGTTTCTGATAGGCCACTAACTGGTCTGGAGTTGCACCCTCTGGAGGACGGTTGGGAAGTTGATCTTCAATGACATAAGCAGGCTTCTCTGCCTTGAGGACTATCCTCAGGTTTCGAAGCCAGTCCATGAAGTTTGGCCCAGTTAGTTTATTGGTGTCCAAAATGGAACGCAAATTCAGAGAAGACATGATCGAGTGATTAACCTAGAAATACAAATTGAGCTTATGTGAGAAGATGATAAAGAATGTATCAACATACATTAATAAAATCCTATTTATTTTTCGAATTGAATAACCCTTTTTATCAATTCGGGAGATCATAGGAACATCTCTAAATAGGTTGATATCCAACCATAGATAAGAACAACCATGGCTGTGACCATCAAGTTATTCTTAGCTATGAAGGTAGGTGATTATACCGATTACATATCATATATATGTAACTATCACTTTATGCTATCAACTAATTGAATGTTTGCATAATTCATTGGGTTGATAACTCATTAACAAGTTTGCAACATTATACATAGCACCCAACTGCACCTCTCTTTACATCGACCTTGGCTGTGGCATAACAAATCGATGCTCCAAGCTTAAGGCTGACCTATTAATCAAGAAATAGTTTTAATATGGTTGGAGTTCATTCAACCGTTTAGTCAGGCTTGAATGTGTCCAACAACCAAAACTAAGGATTGACCTCTGACTCCAACTATATTATTCATAAACTAATTCCATGGTTTGAACATGTTGAGGTTCAAGCCGGGCATGGATGTGTCCATCAACCCAAACTAGAAACAAAACTCCGATTCTAACCATATTAATGGAAGGTGTTGGCCTAAATATTTTGTAAGGGGTTTTGGATCTCATCCTTTCTTTTCTAAGCATATTCATGACATAGAATTATGTCATGACTAACGATTTCCTTAATAAAGTATGTATGTGACTTAATTTATCAAGTCTCATTTATTGAATTAGGAACCGGATTTCCTAATTCCAATTTCATACTTTATTCAAGGAATTGTTTTGGGAAACAATTTCCTAAATTGTCATAATCAATTTCGGAAGTAATATATTTAAGACTTCGATTTCTCTAAATCAAATCTTATCAAATTAAGAGATAAATTCCCTTAATTCAACCACATATTATTTTCATGAAAATTTCATTTAAGAAAACTCTATAGGAAACCATTTTCCTAATTAATTTTGGAGACAACAATATGTAGAGCATCACCTCTTAAATCAAATTTCCAAGATTTGATCACATATTTTATTCATGGATTAATTAATTACAATAAATTGTTTTCTAAGGGTGGCTCCCCGAGGCTCAGATATCAAAAGAAAAGTAATTTGTCGTAAATCCAATTTGGTCTGCTCCCCGAGGCGTAACCAAATCAAACATGACAATTTTATTCAAAATGGAAAATTAAATTACAACAACTACCTTTAAATTGGACGGCTCCCCGAGGCTCAATCCAAAATAAAGAATTTTGTTAATAATTTAAAACCAATTTGAATTTAATTGTCAATTAATGATCCATAAATTTGTCTAGACTTTCTTGAAAGAAAGTGCCCAAAATCGCGAGATTTCATAATAGGTTTTCAGAATAATTGTAAGTTTCTGGTACAAAGAAAACTTACATATTTCCAAAGTTGAAAAATTTCCAAAATAGGAAATTTCCAAAATTGGAAAGTTTCCAAAGATGGGAAGTTTTCACAATTATCATAAAATTTCAGAAACTAGGATATTTCAAAAGTTTGCGAAATTTCATTAGGATTTCCAAACTTTGAAATTCCTAAATCTAAAATTTATCATAATTGGAAAGTTTCCATAATTGGAAAATTTTCCAAAATTGAGATCATGACAAAGTTTTTCGCAAAACAATTATATGATTATGTCGAACACTAACCGGCTCTGATACCACTGTTGGGACTGGGTGCATGTTGACAAGGCTACGGGTTCGTAAATTTTAAAATATTTACGTGCAGCGGAAGAATTAGCATTAATAATTTCTTAAATTATTTTAACCACGTATCTAGCATGCGACCTTATGATGTGTGGACATGATCATAAATTAAAATTTTGTGAAAAAGTAAACTAATTTACTTAGTACCTCGCGTAACTCGAAGTAAGGGGACGAGATCCAACCGTAGCGTCCCTTGGAAGCTCCGCCTCTATTCGCGTCCACACCGAGTTCTCTTCGGGATGACTTCGCAAAGCCACAAGTTTTGTGCCGACGAGAACTACTAGATTCTCCAAAGGCACAACTAGAAAAACAAGAGAGAAAGATGGAAACTAACCACCAAGTAACGGAATCAAAATTCCGGGAAGGAAGGAGTTGCGACCCGCTTCTTCTTCTTCTTCTTTGGCACCTACTTGGTGGAGATGACTCACGGCAACCCTAGGATGCGCCGGCCCTAGGAGGGGTGTGCGCCGGCCCTAGGATGAGGAAAGGGGGGCGCCGGCCCTAGGAGGAGGAGAGAAGGAGAGGGATAGAATAAGAGAGGGAGAGAGCTACTAAATCTCTTGATTAATTGTTCGAATTCAAGGCTTGCCTTTGGTTCCTTTATATAGTAGCCTCTCCATTGCCAAGTCTCCCCATTAACGAAATTAACGGAAGAAATTTTCATAAGAAATTTATCTTATAAATATTCTTATGAATTATTCCGTTATGCCTAGTTTTATTATAACTAACTTTATAATAAAACAAATACATCTCTCCTTTTAATTATGGAATAAAAGTTTGTATAAATTTTCTTATCATGGAAAAATCAATTCATAATTGATTTTATAAATTAAAATTAAACCAATTCATGGTTCATTTTAATTTCCATAAAAGGAATAAATTTCTATAATTTTCTTTATATAAATTTCTTTATATAAATCTCTTTATATAAATTAATTTATTTATCCATAATTTTTATAAAACAAATCGCACTTGATTTATTTTATAATTTAAACCAAATAAATTGGTTTCCCTCTATGTTGTGGCCGGCCAAACCAAAGAGGGTGGGCACCCTCTTTGGCCGGCCACACCAAGCCTACTCCCTCGCGAATTAAACTCATTTAATTCGCCCAATAAGCCTTCAAAAGACGTAGCCATTTTAAGCTTCCGTTGCGCCTCTGATTAATTCAGATTCGACTTATTTCTCTTGATCGGAAAATCTAATTTTCAACTCGTTTTAAATCCCTCGGATTACTCGTAGTGCGTGTGACTAAATAGGCTTTCGATTTATGTTGGCCGTCTATAATTAACCAATTATAGAACGATCATGAGTGGCACCTAGTAGTACATCATGACCCCCAATTAATCGAAAGATCAACGGTTGACCTCAGAAATAATTCTAAAACCCTTCAGCAGCTCTAATGAATCGTGCCTCATTCCCTTCACCTTCTTATATCCACTTGGTTCAGGACATGGTCTGTGTGTGTCGGTCCCCACTAGGCTGACTATGTCACACCTAGCCCAAGTAGTGTCTTTCTCGTCCTTTGGATTTCTAATTACTCTCATGTATTTAAGAGACTCATACTCTAAACATGACATGCTCTGGCTAGAGGCTTTGAGTAACAATCCGACGATAGGCCTGGGTATACATCTCCTCGCAAGGAGTGGTGAATCCTTTGTAGGCTGTTCAAACATCTTTGGGCACTTCGGCTTATACCCAACCATCCTGGGTCCACACCTCCTTGGAGATTCTTGCTTAAGATGTTAAAGTATAAGTCTCCACGACCAAGATGACTTGAACACCGCAAGTCAAAGGAACATCGCACTTAAGCTGTAGTAATAACTTTCATTGACATATCTATATGTAAATTACCATATGAAGTTTTACAGTCAGTCACTCCAATGAACTAGTTCCCTTAACTAACATCCATGTTTATCTCTGGACATCCCAATGTCACCAGCCAGTGAGAATCAGCTGATTAGAGAATAACCCATGCTAGTCTCAACAGAATTGACAGTGTCCGTATTTATCAATTCATCGACTAGGGATATTTTCAATACTTCACAATTGCACATGTAGAGATAATCACTAGTTGTGATTCCATCATAAATTCTCTCATGCTGTGAATTGTATTGCGAACATTCAGTAAATGAGTTTATGATCCCAATCAAATACACAAACATGTATACTCAAATAGTGAATTTTCATTTATTGAAATAAATGTTTACAATCATAATGCGATTGCCTTAGGACACTTCTCTCATATCACTAACATATTGGAGGTCAAGGATGGAGTTCTACCTCAAAACTAACATGAGCTTGTGGTTCACTGTCAAGGAGGGGTTTTCCCTTCCAAAGGATAATGAAGGAAAGGAGCTTGAGTTTTCCAAGTGGTCGGCTGAGCAAATCCGGAAGGGGGAAGCCAATGCCAAAGCCATTGTCACCTTGCAATGTGGAATGACCAAGGATCAATTGGTCAAGGTGGGTCCTTTCACAAATGCTAAAGATCTATGGAATAAGATTATTGAGCTCCATGAAGGGACTCATGAAACCCGGAATGCCAAGAAGGATCTCCTTCTCAACCAACTTCAAAGTCTCACCATGGGGGAAAATGAAACTGTAAGTAAACTCCATGGACGGTTCAAAGAAGTCTTGAATGGTCTACACTCCATAAATGAAAAGGTAAAAAACTGAGACATTGTGAGGTATGTGCTCAAAGCTTTCCCTAGGAATGCCTTGTGGTCATCCATGGTGGATGCCTACAAGGTTTCCAAGGATCTTTCTTTTGTTAAGTTAGAAGATCTATTTTGTGAAATGGAACTACATGAGATCTCTAACCAAAGCCCAAAGGAGAAAGGGTTGGCTTTTGTGGCATGTGACAGGAAGAAGAAGAAGGAGAAGGAGGAGGAAAAGAACCACTGTCATGTGGCTCTCGTAGTCTTAGAAGAATCATCCAAGGAGAGTGATAACGAGTCAAGCTCCTCAACCGCGCCTTCATCATCTTCGGATGATGAAGAGGTAATCTCTCCCGAGTTAAACAAATGCTATAGAGCAATAGCGTACTTGACAAAAATACTTAAGAAATCTAAGGCTAAAGTCAAAACATTAAGGTTAGAAGTAAAAGAATTGAAATCCTCTAAGGTTGAGGATATTAATGCTTTGCTTGATGAATCCCTTAAGGATGAAAATAAGAAGATGAAGAGCGAAGTTGAAAACCTCAAGAATGTTCTTGAGAAGTTTTCCACAAGCTCTAAAACATTAGATATGATACTCAACTCACAAAGGGCGATGTACAACAAGGTTGGTTTGGGTTACCAACCTAAAGAATCTAGTATCATATCTTTAATGTCAAGGACTCAATTTAGGTCACCAAATGCCTATAGAGTTCAAAAGGCTAGAAAGAAAATGACTAAGGCATGAGTGCCAAAGTCATTCATTGTAGATTCCTTAGGTCCCAAAATTTGGGTACCTAAAACCTCAATATTTAGAATTGTATATGTTTTAATTGAGGGGGAGCATCTATCAACATAGGTTGTTGATAAGTGGTGCTCCAAACCAAGGCTAAGGTTACACTAGTTTCAAAATAAGTCAACAAGCCTTGGAAATTGTTTTTATATATTGCATGAAGGGTTTAGATTCACACATAATTTGCTCTTGGCATGAATTGCTTAAAAGAATTGGTTTTATTTACAATTTGTGTTTTCATGCAAGTTATGGTTTATGAAATGTCTTATCTCAAGCCCAAGTATGCTATGAGTATCTTGTATGTGTTATAACACATGAATGCATGTTTAAGAACAAGATGAACATATAGTTTGGGCTGATCATTAGAAAAATCTCACAAGGCATCACCATGAGTTTTAAAATTCACTGTTTAACCTTCTATGACCTAGTGATTCCCTTGTATCAAACTAAGGTTTCTTGATATGATCATGCTTTGATACAAACATGTTTTGATACTCAATTTCATGCTTAGAGAACACTATTTTTTTTTGACTCAAATAGTGTTGTAGAACATGGATGCATGCTAGAGAACAAGTATGGACACATTGTAAATCTCACAATACATCATTAGACAAGAACATGAACTTAAGGTCTAGGTTCAGTATTTTCTTGAAATGGATCAAAAGAATTGGCATGTATTCAAGGTCTTCACACTTAGTGTTGCTTATGATGGTAAATGAACTTGATAAAAAATTGGGAACTTAATCATACCTTGATACTAGTGTTATATAAGCATGATTTGAAAATTTGATCCCATCTTTTGTATCATGAAACTTGATCATGCCTTGATATTGGTATTATATAGGCATGTTTTGAAATTTAATCATATGTTGATCACTTTCAAACTTATCATGTTTTCTGGAATCATGCTTTGAACTTTGTATTTATAAGTTTTACTCTCAAGATATATTGGAGATGTTGCATGATTTGATAATATACATGATAGTTAAAGAGATGCAAATCATGTTGTTTCCTTTGGGTAGAGAAACATGAATGTCGTTTAATGGAACACTGTTAGGAGTTAAAACTGATTGAATTAGATTTTAGAAGTGTTTCAGAGTTTCTGAACTTTCAGAGTTTCTGAACTGTCGTCTGTATCAGACCTGATCGGTCCACCGACCGATCAGGACTCACCCTGATCGGTCTGGCGACCGATCAGGGATCACCCTGATCGGTCCTATGACTGATCAGATCAACTCTGATCAAGGAACTCCCAGATCATTCCAGATTGATCCAAAACCTCCTCAAGTCAATCTCTTCTCATCGAATTGTATCAGTTTAATGATCATACTCCTAACAAATCTGATACAAACTAATTACAATTGAAACACATTTGTTCAAATGGTACAAACCTAGTACTTAATAGTGATTTGATACAAACCTATGTTGGAATGTTCAAATTCATATGAAAGGGTTTGTTGAGTCATGACTCTTGTTCTTATTGTCGTGTTTCGAAAATTTTTCTGAAATGACGAATATCAATAGAGTCCTCTCTCCTGTTATGGGATGCAAATTGTTAATGCAGTTTGATCAGGAACGTATCAGAGTTTTCGAAATTTTTCTGAAATCGGATCTCTCCCCAGACTAATCAAATATCCTTCTGTATCATGTAATCAACAGACCTGGTTGGTCACGGAGACCAATCAGGAATATGTTTTAGATACAGTTGCATTCCTTACTCGTCCTATGAAGCATATACGTATTTGACCATGATATACTTCTGTATATATCTTCACATGGAAGTCCAAGTGTTAATGCAGTCCGATCTTGAACGAATCAGAATTACAGACATTTTTCTGAAAATTGATCATTCATAGATAAATCAGAAAATTTTCTGTATCGATTATTAGTCTGATGGAACTGCAGTAATTGTTGTCATATGATGCATATACAGTATTGTCATGATACATTTATGGTATATGCCTCTCATATGCAATTCCAAAATCATCTTTTGACTTACTTGTCATATGAAACATATACATGTTTGACCATAATATTATTCTGTATATGTTTTCATGTGCAATTCAAAACTTCACTTTGATTATTTTGGGTTTGGAGAGAGACCCGTGTTTCAGGGGGAGGTATGTTCAAACTTAATAACCATACCCTTTTCGATGTTTAACAAAGGGGGAGAAAATGGCTGATTAAGTTTATGGTTATTATAGGGGGAGGATCATGATTCCCTTATGAGAATTGAACGGACTTCAATTGATTGATACCTAAACTTAAATCGGGTTGTCAAACAACAAAAAGGGGGAGATTGTTGAAGCTGTCTGGCCCGGTTGTTATTTTGGTGTTTAACAATGATTTAAGTTTGGTTGAACGAATTTGGGTTAAAGTCCTGGTCGGGGACTGGGCATGAAACCCTGGTGAGTGAAGCCAGGTCCTAGCTTGTGAAGCAAGGTTGAAATCCTGGTGAGTGAAGCCGGGTCCTGGTGAGTGAAGCCAGGTGATGGAAATCCCGGTGAGTGAAGCTGGGTCCTGGTGAGTGAAGCCAGGTGTTGGAAATCCCGGTGAGTGAAGCCGGGTCCTGGTGAGTGAAACCAGGTGGTGAAAAGTCCTAATTCGGAAGGGTTGGGAGAAAAGTCCTAGCTTGGAGGGCTAGGTGAAAAGTCCTAACTTGGAGGGTTAGGTGCAAATTCCCATCCTGGAGAATTAGGTGAAAAAGTCCTGGCTTGGAGGGTCAGGTGCCTAGCTTGGAGGGCTAGGTTGGACGATGTTCTAACTCGGAAGGGTTGGGTGAAAAGTCCTAGCTTGGAGGGCTAGGTGAAAAGTCCTAGCTTGGAGGGCTAGGTGGAAAGTCCTAACTTGGAGGGTTAGGTGCAAATTCCCAACATGAAGAGTTAGATGGAAAAATCCTTAGCTTGGAGGGCTAAGGTGGATGAATTCCTAGCTTGGAGGGCTAGGGTTGAGTCTCTGGATTGGTCTGGTGACCGATCAGGGACATTGGCACGCTGCTCCTTAGTGGATCGGTCTGGTGACCGATCCAGCTATGTCTGATCGGACTGGTGACCGATCAGGGAGCGCACAGTGATATTGGGAATCTACTGTGTGGCTCCTGATCGGACCGGTGACCGATCAGGGAGCAGGCTGCTTCCTTGCTGCCTTGCTCATAATCGGTCTGGTGACCGATCAGGGAGCAGACGGTGAGTGAGTTCCCTTGCTAATCAAAGTCCTGGATCGGTCCGGTGACCGATCAGGGACTTTGGATCTTATTAAAAAATCACTGTTCATCTGTCCTGATCGGTTTGGGTGACCGATCAGGCTTCACTCTGATCGGTCTGGTGACCGATCAGGCTTCACTCTGATCGGTCGGGTGACCGATCAGGCGTGTATAGCCACGAGAGCTGGGAATCCCAGCGAAGCAGTGGATCGGTCTGGTGACCAACCCACACGCCCTGGATCGGTCCGGTGACCGATCACTTTAATTCAAATATGGTGTCAGAAGCCTGTTTTCACTGCCGATTCTCTGCCACTTGCTGATTTCTTTTTTATATGCATTGCTAAGCCTCTGTTGGAGTGTGCAGGTGATAGCAGGTGATTCAAACACTCAAGGAGGGTCAATGGGAGACTTTCCTTGGAGCAGGTTTGGATCTATTGTGTTTTCAGGTCTCAATGGCGTCTAGCGCAACTGGCAACTGACGAAGGCGCGGCTGGCAACTGACGGAGGCTCAGCTGGAGGAGTGTCCAGTGGACTGAGTGCTCAGAGAGGTCAGTGGGTCAGGGTGTGAGTTAGTGGTGCTGATGGAGCTGGCGACGTTGAGCCGGAGCTTAAGAGACAAAGCTGGATGCAGAGGAGCAGAGGAAACAAGACAGAAACTTGGGAAGTTTGGCTAGGCTGTGTTCGTGCTCACTGTTGCTTTGTGCTTGAGCTATCTTGTTACATCTTTGTGAGCTTGTCTTCTCGAGTGTCACTATGCTTAACTTGTATCTTCTTGAGATCACTTATGGAGTGGTTTCTCCACCGAGAAGGAGGCTGCTACTATCCGGAGTTCACCGGGGCTTGATCTGTCGACGATCAAGGGATCGCCCTCCTCACAGGCACGCCAAGGAGTAGGGGCAAGTTATCCCCGAACCTTGTATATCGAGGTGTTAGCGTCGGTTTGCTTCCCTTTGTGTTTTGCTTGATGTTCTTTATTTCTGCTTCTGTGTTTTTGTTTCCGCTACAACTAATCTGATCACATAGAAGTATCAAAGAGTAAGAAATTATGTCTGGCTATATTCACCCCCCCTCTATAGCCATCTCGTTTCCAACAGTGTTCACCTTGGGGGCGCCCGGGACACTCCGGGCGCCCTGGTCAGCTGCTGCCTCACTCCTTTGAGGCTCTCTGAGCTGCAGACACTCGTTCCTTCGGTCCTGCATCCAGGGTTAGTCCAAAATAACATAAAGCAATAATGTGTTAGTTTTATACAGCCTTAGCTGTCTTGGTTCTGACTTTGGGTCTCCAAAAATGGAACCCTAGGTCGAACCGACGCCTACTGTTCCCTCGACGGGGAACGCGTCCTCACCTACTCCTCTCGGGAGAATGTACCTGATGCCAGCCGGCTCCTCTGGTTGGACTTTTGCCCAGCAGTCCTTCGCCAGGTGCCTAGCTGTCCTTCGCCAGGTCTTCAGTACCAAGCTGCCCTTCGCCTGGTGCCTTGCTATCCTTCGCTAGGTCTTTATATCCTGGCATTCCTTCGCTAGGAGCCTAGTAGTCCTTCGCTAGGGCTTTATATCCTGGCATTCCTTCGCCAGGTGCCTAGTAGTCCTTTGCTAGGGCTTTGTACCCTGCACACTTGAGTAACATGTTAGATAAACATGATACCTTAACTTTTGAACCCTGTTGCCATTATCAAAACACATGTTTGACTTGGGTGCTTTCTGCACCAACAATCTCCACCTTTTTGATTTATGGCAACCCTGGTTCAAAAAGTTAAGTTAATCAGAACAAGTAAAATGAAATTTTGTTCCCTCCCCCTGGAAGGAATCTCCCCTTAGATTTTTCAAAAGTTCGTGGGGTTTTTGGAAATAAATTCTAAGTCTAAAGTTTGATTTAATTTTACTTAGAACAATTTTCAATAGAACTTTAAAGTCATATTTTCCAAAACAAGTTTTGTGCACTTTGGAAAATTTATACTTAAGTTTTTAAAAAAATTTTAAAACAACTTAAGTACTAAGAAAGATTTTTAAACCTTTGAAGTACTTAGAAAAATTTGAACACTTGGAAGTTTTTAAAGTACTTGGAAAAATTTTGAAAACTTTAAAGTTTTGAAGTACTTGAAAAATTTTGAAAACTTTGATGTTTTGGAGTACTTGGGAAAAAATTTTACAACTTAAGTTTAAATACCAAAACAAACTTAGTATTTTTGAAAATGAATTAAGTACTTTTTGAATAAAGGATAGAGTTAATATTTTTAGAAAAAATTTTAAACTCTCCTTTCCTATCTCTCCCCCTTTGCCATATATCAAAATATATAAATACAGCAGAAACAGGATAATTGAATTGCATAAAAGCAACTAATAAATTACATAATTTGCTGTACTGACCCAATTCAGGATATGAACTAAACCAAATCAGTTTTTTTTAGGGTCGTGTCTAACCCAATTAGCTACTTACTAACTGATATAAGCAGTAATTTTTGCTAGGGTTAGTAATGTTAAGTGTTCTGTTCAAGTTAGATTTTCTAAACTTGACACTTAACTTGATTACTGTGTAGGTTGTATTTAGTGCCCCAATTACTGCAGATGCACTGACTTAAAGCATGTTGAATTAAGGCAATGACCTAAGCATCTCAACCCATTCTAGGTTATCAATCAAAAGAATCCTAAGGTGCTTGTGAGATGCTGGCTTCTAAATCTATAGGTGCATGCAGTTCTAGGGTTAGGGCCTAGGCTATGTCCATTTTGCGAAAAGCCCTAGTTTTGAAGGGGGTATTTTTAAATTAAAACTAAGTCGAAAAAATATTTAAAATTTTTCAAAACTAAGTAAATGTTGATTTTGAAAACATTTAAAAATTTTAAAAGCTGATTTTAAAATGAGTAAAGTAGTAGAAAAATCAAAAAGCAGAGTAAACCTATTCTACCAAACATAATCCTAACTGCTGATCAAATAAAGCAAACAAGCACTCATAAGTCAGCTAGTCAACAGAGAAAAACTAACACAGTCATATAAGTCAAACATGAGTCAACCCTACTAAGTAGGGGCAGTCAAATAGTCACTGATACAATGCTAATCAAATCTAGGATGAGGGACCGGGATGATCAGAAGAGCCTGGCTGCCAGGATCGAAATAGTGTCATCATCTCGTGATATTGTGCGTCTCTGGTCTCCCTCTCAGCTCTAAGGGCACTCATATAGTCAGTGTAATAGCCTAGATTCGTCTCCATATTTTCAGCATGGTTTGCCTCCACTTCCTCTCGGAGGCTCTGGACATGTGTCTCCAGCCGTGTCACTCTCTCGTAGAGTGTCGATGGAGGGGGCTTGTCTATGTGTGCTCGGGCCTCTGCTGCCAGATCTCTAACGTCAACGTCTACCTCCTCGTCTGAATCGATCTGCGCTCCGGCTTGCTGTCGTCTCCAAGTCAAAACCCCGGTGGACGATACATCTATACCAGCTAAAGAGAAGTTCCTAAACCCTATCTCATCAAAGTCAGTCATCGCAGTCATCTCACCGTCAGTGATGTCACGACCGTGATGGTGAAGAATGGAAGTGATGATGTGGCAATAGGGGGTGCGCACTCGTCCCTGGGTAGTGACACTGGACGCATGCAGAATAATATGAAACATGTGTAATCCAATGTCAATGTCAAGATGATGGATCAGGGCATACAGAAGGAAAGTATGAAAAGGTCGCATGGTCACGACATCCCTAGTGGATAGTGGTAAGATGCATCGGACCAGAACTCTGTACAAGGCGTAGTCCTGGACCTGAAGGTCAACGGACTGGAATCGTCTATCTGCGGGGAGTCTAGCTTCCCTATAGAAATAGGAGTGGAGAGTATCTAAAGTAATGTGAGAGTAGGGAGGATCTAATGGGGGATTCCTAGGTGGATAGCAACAATAGGTGGACTGGGAGGATCGTAGTCCAAGGAATCGGTTTAGCAAGGTAGGAGTGATCGACAAGGGTATTCCTTGAACAGTAGTGACAAACATGAGATCGTTTTGTCGAACTATGTTATTATAGAATTCTGCACATAAGGATGTGTTAATGGTATGAGTGCAGAATACTAGATTATCTAGTTGATAAAAGTTTATGACATTCATGACTAAGGGACAAGATTGGATAAAGAAATGTCTATTAAGATAGCTAGTTTTGATAGGCTTGTAAGTTGTTCGAGCAATCTTATTACACAGTTCTAGAGTTAGGAACCTAGGGTCGGGACTCGGTTCGGTACCGGGGTTCGCTTGGTTTGCCGGCGTTTTCTAAGTTAAGAGACATGCATTTATAAGAAATGAATTAAGAAAATAATTCTAATTGCAAAAAAAATCATACCGGGAAGGCATGGTTGAGATTGAGGAAGCACAAGTGTCACTTGATCTCCTTGGAAGGTAGGAAGTGAGGAAGGAGGATGGTATTTGGTGTGGGAAGAAGGAAGGGTTCGGATGCCTTTTTATAGGCAGGTCATTGGGGCGCCCGGGAGCTCCCGGGCGCCCGGGACAGTGGTCTCTGCCTTTGGCAGTGACTAGGGCTATTTGGGGCGCCCACAGTGGCTCGGGCACCCCGGTCAGGTTGATTTTGTAGCTTTTGCTGCTTTGACTGATATGGGGGTGCCCGCGTGGTTCCGGGCGCCCTGGTCAAGGGTTAGAGGCAGCTTTTTGCCTTGAGAGAAGATAAAGTCATGGGGGGCACCCGAGGAGTCACGGGCGCCCGGAGTATGTAGGAAGTGACAAATTTGATGTTTTGTCATTGTTTGACCATGGTTTAGTTGGTTTGACCATGGTTTGAAATGATTTGACTGCTTTGACTATGGTTTGACTGCTTTGACCATGATTTGACTATGTTGACCATGGTTTGATCGCGTTGACCATGGTTTGACTGCGTTGACCATGGTTTGACTGCTTTGACCATGGTTTGACTATGTTATGAACTATAGGATTAAAGCACAATATAGGTACTGAAGGAATTACAATTGAGTTTAATTTTACTGTCTCACCTAACCTTGGGTTTTCAATCACGTTAGCCTTATAGGTTTTGTGAGACAAGTTTTGATAAAAGAATTTTTTGAAAAACATGATTTATTTTGAAAAACTTAATTAATTTTGAAAATAATTGAATTTATTTTGAAAAGAATTTTTAAATCTACAACTGACTGAAAATTTGTGTTAGATTTGAATTTGACAAAGAATAATTTGAATTTCAAAAATTGGCTTCCAGGTCGTGGCGAGGCACTAGGCCTTCTTTGGTCGTAGCCTTATTGGATCATCAACCCTTTCCTTGACAAAGCCTTTTAGTGAAATTTCATTTTCAAAATTAGTCTCTGAAAAATTCTGGTCTAACTAGTTTGGGTCTTGGATCGGTAGCTTCGGCTAGTTTCACCAGTCTAAAGAGACCAAGTAGAGAATACATGACCTTATTAAAATTGGTTTCCCTAACGTACTATCATCTCACCTCCACCCAATACTATGTTGTCAAATTTCAGTTAAGTTGGTTCAGTCCTTAAACTAGCCATTCCTAAATCTAAACATGGTAAATTGCAGAAATTAAGTAAATAATCAATCATGCAACTTGCAAGCAAGAATTAAATTTTATCTAGCAATAAATATTATTTTCAATTTGGCTCCCCTAGACTAAAGCCACGATAATGGTCTGGCAAGATGTGAATCTTGTCCTTGGGGATCCAATATTGATTTGATCCAGTTTGTTTGTTCAGGCATAGTTTGGGTACCCATTCCTGAATTTTAGGTCCGGACTGGTTCAGTACAGCAAAGTAGGATCTTTGTCCAGATTGGGTTCTATAGCCAAGTCTAGATCGATTTAGAACCGATTTTTATTTTCCAAGAATCATGTCAAGATTCTTGGAACTAGAAGTAAATCGTTCTAACGCTGATCTAAGTGTTAGTGATATGAGAAAAGTGTCCTAAGGCAATCGCCTTATGATTGTAATCATTTATTTTAATAAATGAATATTCACTATTTGAGTATATATGTTTATGTATTTGATTGAGATCTTAAACTCATTTACTGAATGCCCGCAATACAATTCACAGCATGAGAGAATTTGTGATGAATTCACAACAAGTGATTATCTCTACATGTGCAATTGTGAAGTATTGAAATTGTCCCTAGTCGATGAATTGATAAAAACGGAGACTATCAATTCTGTTGAGACTAGCATGGGTTATTCTCTAATTAGCTAATTCTCACTGGCTGGTGACATTGGGATGCCCGGAGATAAACATGAATGCTAGTTAAGGGAACTAGTTCATTGGACTGACTGGCTGTAAAACTTCATATGGTAGTCTACATATAGATATGTCAGTGAAGTTCTTACTGCAGCTTAAGTGCGATATTCCTTTGACCTACAGTGTTCAAGTCATCTTGGTCATGGAGACTTATACTTTGACATCTTAAGCAAGCATCTCCAAGGAGGTGTGGACCCAGGATGATTGGGCATAAGCCGAAGTGCCCGAAGATGTTTGAACATTCTACAAAGGATTTACCACTCCTTGCGAGGAGATGTATACCCAAGGCCTATCGTCGGATTGTTACTCGAAGCCTCTGGCCAGAGCATGACATGTTCAGAGTATGAATCTCTTAGATACATGAGAGTAATTAGAATCCGGAGGACGAGAAAATGTTACTTGGGCTAGGTGTGACGTAGTCAGCCTAGTGGGGACTGACACACATAGACCATGTCCTAAACCAAGTGGGTATAAGATGGTGAAGGGAATGGGGCACGATTCATTATAGCTGCTGAAGGGTTTCAGAATTATTTCTGAGGTCAACCGTTGATCTTTCGATTAATTGGGGATCATGATGTACTACTAGGTGCCACTCATGATCGTTCTATAATTGGTTAATTATAGACGACCAACATAAATCGAAAACCTATTTAGTCACACTCACTACGAGTAATCCGAGGGATTTAAAACGAGTTGAAAATTGAATTTTCCAATCAAGAGAGATAAGGTTTGGTTGAGCCAAACGATAAGTCGAATCTGAATTTTTCAGAGACGCATCGGAAGCATAAAATGGCTAAGTCTTTGAAGACTTAATAGATGAATTAAATAAGTTTAATTCATTGGGGCGTGGCCTGGATAGGCCGGCCAAAGAGGGTCCCCACCCTCTTTGCTTGGCCGGCCACAACAAAGGGAGGGAACCAAATTATTTGGTTCAATTTATAAAATAAATCAAGTATGGTTTATTTTATAAAATTATGGATGATATAAATTTTTTATATAAACCAAGGATTGGTTTATTTTTCATGGAAATTAAAATGAACCATGGATTGGTTTATTTTATTTTATAAAATCAATCATGGATTGATTTACCATGATAAAGAAATTTATATAAAATTTATTTTTCATGGAAATTAAAATGAACCATGGATTGGTTTATTTTATTTTATAAAATCAATCATGGATTGATTTACCATGATAAAGAAATTTATATAAAGAAATTTATATAAAGAAATTTATATGATAAATTTCTTTTGAAAATTTATTCTATAAGAAAAAAGAGACTTGGTTGATTTTTATCATGAATTAAAATATGATTTTAAACATTATATAAAAATCAAGACTTGGCATGATGGAATAAGTCATAGAAAATTTATATGATAAATTTCTTATGAAAATTTATTCCATAAGAAAAAGGAGACTTGGCGGTTGAGAGGCCACTATATAAAGGACCCAAGGCAAGGCTTGGAAATTAATTCGAAATAATCAATGTATTCTTGCTTGGGCTCTCTCCCTCTCCTCCCTTTTTTCTCTTGGTCGGCCTCTCCCTTCTTCTCCCTTCTTCTTGCCTTGAGCACAAGGAGAAGCACCGAGTCGACAAAGTTCTTCTGTTGGGACGATCTTCCTCTCCGGCCATCATCACCTTGGGATTGGGCGTAAGTCATCTTCCTCCTCCTCGCCGGAATTGTGATTCCGACCAACCTTGGTGGTGAGTTTTTCCGATATGATTACTTCTCTCTTGGTTTTTCTTGTCGCGTTCTCGGAGAATCTAGTAGTTCTCGAGAACACGAAACTCGTGACTTTGCGAAGTCATCCCGAAGATACTCGGCGTGGACGCGAATAGAGGCGGAGCTTCCGAGGGACGCTTACGGTTGGATCTCGTCCCTTTCTTCGAGTTACGCGAGGTAACAAGTAAATTAGTTTACGTTTCTGCAAAATTTTAAATATATGATCATGTCTACACAACATAAGGTTGCATGTTTTGAAGTGTGGTTAAATAATTTAAGAAATTGTTTATTCTAAACCTTCCGCTGCACGTAATTAATTTTAAAATTACGAACCCGCATCCATGTCAACATGCACCCGGTCCCAACAGTGGTATCAGATCCGGTTAGTGTTTGACATAATCATATAATTGTTTTGCGGAAAACTTTCTCATGATCTCAATTTTCGAAAAATTTTCAATTATGGAAACTTTCCAATTAAGGTAAATTTTAGATTTAGGAATTTCAAAGTTTGGAAATCCTCATGAAATTTCACAAACTTTTGAAATATCCCTATTTCTGAATTTTTATGAAAATTGTGAAAACTTTCTATTTTTGGAAACTTTCCAATTTTGGAAATTTCATATTTTGGAAATTTTCCAATTTTGGAAATACGTAAGTTTTCTTTGTACCAGAAACTTACAATTATTTAGAATTTTTTTTTATTTTTGGAAACTTTCCATTTATGGAAAGCTTGCAATTTTGGGCACTTTCTTTTAAGAAAGTCTAGACAAATTATGGGAATATTAATTGGTATTTAAATTCATAATTGGAAATTAAATTATTTACAAAATTCTTTATTTTGGATTGAGCCTCGGGGAGCAGTCCAATTTAAAGTTAGTTGTTATAATTAAATTTCCTAAATTGAATTTAAATTGTCAAATGTCTAATTTGGATTGAGCCACGGGGAGCCGTCCAAATTATATTATCAATAAATTCTTATTTTGGATTGAGCCTCGGGGAGCCGTCCAAATTAAGTTAGTTATTGATATTAATTTTACATAAATAAAATATGTGATCAAATCTTGGAAATTTTTGAGGTGATTCTCAAACAATAATTTCCTTATTTGATTTATGAGGTGATGCTCTTACATATTATTGTCTCCAAAATTAATTAGGAAAATTATTTCATATATAGTATATTTCCTTAAATAAGATTTTCATGAAAATAATATGTGGTTGAATTAAGGGAATCTGTCTGTTAATTTAATAAGATTTGATTTAGAGAAATCAAAGTCTTAAACATATTATTTCCGAAATTGATTATGACAATTTAGGAAATTGTTTCCCAAAACAATTCCTTGAATAAAGTGTGAAATTAGAATTACGAAATCCGGTTCCTAATTCAATTAATGAGACTTGATAAATTAAGTTACATACATACTTTATTAAGGAAATCGTTAGAACATGACATAATTATATATCATGAATGTGCTTAAAAGAAAAGGATGAGACCCAAAACCCCTTACAAAATATTAAGGCCAACACCTTCCATTAATATGGTTAGAACCGGAGTTTTGTTTCTCGTATGGGTTGATGGACACATTCATGCCCGGCATGAACCTCAACATGTTCAAACCATGGAATTAGTTTATGATTAATATAGTTGGATTTAGAGGTCAATCCTTAGTTTTGGTTGTTGGACACATCCAAGCCTGACTAAACGGTTGAATGAGCTTCAACTATATTAAAACTATTTCTTGATTAATGGGTCAGCCTTAAACTTGGAGCATCGATTTGTTCTGCCACAGCCATGGTCGATGTAAAGAGAGGTGCAGTTGGGTGCTATGTATATTGTTGCATACTTGTTAATGAGTTAACAGCCCAATGATTTATGCAAACATTCAATTAGTTGATAGCATAATGTGATAGTTACATATATGTAATATGTAATCGGTATAATTACCTACCTTCATAGCTAAGAATAACTTGATGGCCCCAGCCATGGTTGTTCTTATCTATGGTTGGATATCAACCTATTTGGAGATGTTCCTACGATCTCCCGAATTGATAAAAAGGGTTATTCAATTCGAAAAATAAATAGGATTTAATGAATGTATAGTGATGCATTCTTTATCATTCTCATCGCATAACCTCAATTTGTATTTCTAAGATAATCACTTGATCTGAATTTGCGTTCCATTTTGGACACCAATAAGTTAACTAAGGACAAAAGCATTGAAAAAGCACCAAAAGGCACTTGCCATCATTGTGGCAAGGAGGGCCACTGGCGAAGAAACTGCAAGGTTTATCTTGAGTCCTTGAAGAAGATGGCATCTGATGCCCCATCATCTTCAGGCATCTTCGTTATTGAATGTCACTCTATTTTCTTGTACACCTGGGTACTTGATACTGGGTGTAGCTCACATATATGTAATGACATACAGGGGCTAATGAATAGAAGAAAACTCGTCAAGGGAGAAGCGAATTTGTGAGTTGGAAATGGAGCAAAGATTGCTGCTATTACCATCGGAACATATTTGCTAAAGCTCCCTACTGGACTTGTCTTAGAATTGGATAATTGTTATTTTGTTCCTTCGTTAATAAAGAACATTGTATCTATTTCATGCTTGAATGAAAAGGGTTACCATTTAACTTTTAGTAACAATTGCTGTTACATAACTTTAAATGGTGTTCTTTATGGGACCGAAACTTTATGCAATGGTATCTACACGTTAGATTTATCCGGTGACATTTTCAATATCGAAGTTAGCAACAAACGTGCTCAAATAGATAATCAAATAGACTCCTACACGTGGCATTGTCATCTTGGCCATATAAGCAAGAAACACATAACCAAATTACACCGATGTGGAATTCTGGAATCATTTGAACCTGGTTCATTTAATACATGCGAATAATGCTTAAAAGGCAAGATGGCTAAATTACCCTTTTCCGGAAAAGGTAAATTAGTGGGAGAATTGCTTGGTCTAATACATACTGATGTATGTGGACCAATGTCAACTCTTGCACAAGGAGGCTATAGCTACTTCATCACCTTTATCGATGATCGCTCACGATTCGGGTACGTGTTCTTGATGAAACACAAATCTGAAGCTTTTGAGAAATTCAAAGAGTTCAAAAATGAAGTAGAGAAACAGCTTGGCAAAAGAATTAAAATACTTCGATCCGATCGGGGTGGTGAATACTTAAGTCAAAAGTTTCAAGATTTTCTTAGGGACAATGGGATATTATCCCAATGGACTCCGCCGTATACACCACAGCATAA
>JAGFNQ010005614.1:379694-400130 GCA_024364735.1 Boesenbergia rotunda | reverse complement strand
TTCTCTGTAATGTCTATTGGAGTTTCTTGAACTTCTTCAAGTTCAATGCTACTCCCACTGTTTTCTTGTAAAAGAAATTCTTTTTCCAGAAATACAGCATGCCTTGAAACAAACACCTTTTGTTCCAAGGGATGATAGAATTGGTAACCCTTCGTTTCCTTAGGGTATCCAATAAATAGACATTTATCAGACTTAGCATCCAATTTGTCTGATACAGTCCGCTTTACATAAGCAGGACAACCCCATATCTTAAGGTGAGTTAAATGAGGTTTCTTACTATTCCACGTCTCATATGGAGTAGTAGAGACTACCTTGGTCGGGACTCTGTTTAGCAAGTAAACAGCCGTCTTAAGCGCAAAGGCCCAAAAGGATTTTGAAAGAGTTGCATGATTCATCATAGATCTAACCATGTCCATCAAGGTTCGGTTACGCCTCTCAGATACACTATTATGCTGTGGTGTATATGGTGGAGTCCATTGAGACAATATCCCATTGTCCCTAAGATAATCTTGAAACTCTTGACTTAAGTACTCACCACCCCGATCGGATCGAAGTATCTTAATACTTTTGCCAAACTGTTTCTCTACTTCACTTCTGAACTCTTTGAATTTCTCAAAAGCTTCAGATTTGTGTTTCATTAAGAACACATACCCGAATCATGAGTGATCATCGATAAAGGTAATGAAGTAGCTATAGCCTCCTTGTGCAAGAGTTGACATTGGTCCACATACATCAGTATGTATTAGACCAAGCAATTCTTCCGCTGGTTTACCTTTTCCGAAAAAGGGTAATTTGGTCATCTTGCCTTTTAAGCATGATTCTCATGTATCAAATGAACCAGGTTCAAATGATTCCAGAATTCCACATCGGTGTAATTTGGTCATGCGTTTCTTGCTTACATGGCCAAGACGACAATGCCACGTATAGGAGTCTATTTGATTATCTATTCTAGCACGTTTGTTGCTAACTTCGATATTGAAAATGTCACCGAATAAATCTAACGTGTAGATACCATTGCATAATGTTCCGGTCCCGTAAAGAACACCATTTAAAGTTATGTAACAACAATTGTTACTAAAAGTTAAATGGTAACCCTTTTCATTCAAGCATGAAATAGATACAATGTTCTTTATTAACGAAGGAACAAAATAACAATTATCCAATTCTAAGACAAGTCCAGTAGGGAGCTTTAGCAAATATGTTCCGATGGAAATAGCAGCAATCTTTGCTCCATTTCCAACTCGCAAATTCGCTTCTCCCTTGACGAGTCTTCTTCTATTCCTTAGCCCCCGTATGTCATTACATATATGTGAGCTACACCCAGTATCAAGTACCCAGGTGTACGAGGAAATAGAGTGACATTCAATAATAAAGATGCCTGAAGAGGATGGGGCATCAGATGCCTTCTTCTTCAAGGACTCAAGATAAACCTTGCAGTTTCTTCGCGAGTGGCCCTCCTTGCCACAGTGATGGCAAGTGCCTTTTGGTGCCTTTTCAATCCTTTTGTCCTTAGTTAACTTATTGGTGTCCAAAATGGAATGCAAATTCAGAGAAGACATGATCAGGTGATTATCCTAGAAATGCAAATTGAGGTTATGTGATGAGAAGAATGCATCAATATATATTAATTAAATCCTATTTATTTTTCGAATTGAATAACCCTTTTTATCAATTCGGGAGATCGTAGGAACATCTCTAAATAGGTTGATATCCAACCATAGATAAGAACAACCATGGCTAGGGCCATCAAGTTTTTCTTAGCTATGAAGGTAGGTAATTATACCGATTACATATTACATATATGTAACTATCACATTATGCTATCAACTAATTGAATGTTTGCATAAATCATTGGGTTGTTAACTCATTAACAAGTATGCAACATTATACATAGCACCCAACTGCACCTCTCTTTACATCGACCTTGGCTGTGGCACAACAAATCGATGTTCCAAGCTTAAGGCTGACCCATTAATCAAGAAATAGTTTTAATATGCTTGGAGCTCATTCAACCGTTTAGTCAGGCTTGGATGTGTCCAACAACCAAAACTAAGGATTGACCTCTGACTCCAACTATATTAATCATAAACTAATTCCATAGTTTGAACATGTTGAGGTTCAAGCCGGGCATGGATGTGTCCATCAACCCAAACGAGAAACAAAACTCCAGTTCTAACCATATTAATGGAAGGTGTTGACCTTAATATTTTGTAAGGGGTTTTGGGTCTCATCTTTTTCTTTTAAGGACATTCACGACATATAATTATGTCATGTACTAACGATTTCATTAATAAAGTATGTATGTGACTTAATTTATTAAGTCTCATTAATTGAATTAGGAACCGAATTTCCTAATTCTAATTTCATACTTTATTCAAGGAATTATTTTGGGAAACAATTTCCTAAATTATCATAATCAATTTCAGAATTAATATGTTTAAGACTTTGATTTCTGTAAATCAAATCTTATTAAATTAAGAGACAGATTCCCTAAATTCAACCACATATTATTTTCATGAAAATCTTATTTAAGGAAATATACTCTATAGGAAATAATTTTTCTAATTAATTTTGGAGACAATAATATGTAAGAGCATCACCTCATAAATCAAATAAGGAAATTATCGTTTGAGAATCACCTCAAAAATTTCCAAGATTTGATCACATATTTTATTTATGGAAAATTAATATCAATAAATAACTTAATTTGGATGGCTCCCCGAGGCTCAATCCAAAATAAGAATTTATTGATATATAATTTGGACGGCTCCCCGAGGCTCAATCCAAATTAAACATTTGACAATTTAAATTCAATTTAGGAAATTTAATTATAATAATTAACTTTAAATTGGACGGCTCCCCGAGGCTCAATCCAAAATAAAGAATTTTGTAAATAATTTAATTTCTAATTATGAATTTAAATACCAATTAATATTCCCATAATTTGTCTAGACTTTCTTGAAAGAAAGTGCCCAAAATTGCGAGCTTTCCATAAATGGAAAGTTTCCAAAAATAAAAATTTTTAGAATAATTGTAAGTTTCTGGTACAAAGAAAACTTACGTATTTCCAAGATTGGAAAATTTCTAAAATAGAAAATTTCCAAAATTAGAAAGTTTCCAAAAATGGAAGGTTTTCACAATTATCATAAAATTTCAGAAACAGGATATTTCAAAAGTTTGCGAAATTTCATGAGGATTTTCAAACTTTGAAATTCCTAAATCTAAAATTTACCATAATTGGAAAGTTTCCATAATTGGAAAAATTTCCAAAATTGAGATCATGACAAAGTTTTTCGCAAAACAATTATATGATTATGTCGAACACTAACCGGCTCTGATACCACTGTTGGGACCGGGTGCATGTTGACATGGATGCGGGTTCGTAATTTTAAAATTAATTACGTGCAGCGGAAGGTTTAGCATAAATAATTTCTCAAATTATTTAACCACACATCTAATGATGCAACCTTATGTTGTGTAGACATGATCATATATTTAAAATTTTGCAGAAACGTAAACTAATTTACTTGTTACCTCGCGTAACTCGAAGAAAGGGACGAGTTCAAACCGTAAGCGTCCCTCGGAAGCTCCGCCTCTATTCGCGTCCACGCCGAGTATCTTCGGGATGACTTCACAAAGGCACGAGTTTCGTGTTCTCGAGAACTACTAAATTCTCCGAGAACGCGATAAGAAACCAAGAGAGAAGTAATCATATCGGAAAAACTCACCACCAAGGTTGGCCGGAATCACAATTTCGGCGAGAAGGAAGAAGATGACTTGCGCCCAATCCCAAGGTGATGATGGCCGGAGAGGAAGATCGTCCCGACGAAAGAACTTCGTCGCCTCGGTGCTTCTCCTTGTGCTCACGGCAAGAAGAAGGGAGAAGGAGAGAGAGGGTCGGCCAAGAGGAAGAAGGGAGGAGAGGGAGAGAGACTAGGCAAGAATACTTGGATTATTTCGAATCAATTCCAAGCCTTGCCTTGGGTCCTTTATATAGTGGCCTCTCAACCGCCAAGTCTCCTTTTCTTATGGAATAAATTTTCATAAGGAATTTATCATATATAAATTTTCTATGACTTATTCCATCATGCCAAGTCTTGATTTTATATCATGGTTAAAATCATATTTTAATTCATGATAAAAATCAACCAAGTCTCCTTTTCTTATGGAATAAATTTTCATAAGAAATTTATCATATAAATTTCTTTATATAAATTTTTTTATCATGGTAAAACAATCCATGATTGATTTTATAATATAAAATAAACTAATCCATGGTTCATTTTAATTTTCATGAAAAAAAAATTTATATAAATTTCTTTATCATGGTAAATCAATCCATGATTGATTTTATAAAATAAACCAATCCATGGTTCATTTTAATTTCCATGAAAAATAAATTTTATATAAATTTCTTTATCATGGTAAATCAATCCATGATTGATTTTATAAAATAAAATAAACTAATCCATGGTTCATTTTAATTTCCATGAAAAAATAAACCAAACCTTGGTTTATATAAAATTTATATCATCCATAATTTTATAAAACAAACCACACTTGATTTATTTTATAAATTGAACCAAACAATTTGGTTCCCTCCCTTTGTTGTGGCCGGCCAAGCAAAGAGGGTGGGGACCCTCTTTGGTCGGCCTATCCAGGCCACACCCCAATAAATTAAACTCATTTAATTCATCTATTAAGTCTTCAAAAGACTTAGCCATTTTACGCTTCCGATGCGTCTCTGAAAAATTCAGATTCGACTTATCGTTTGGCTCAACCAAACCTAATCTCTCTTGATTGGAAAATCCAATTTTCAACTCGTTTTAAATCCCTCGGATTACTCGTAGTGCGAGTGACTAAATAGGCTTTCGATTTATGTTGGCCGTCTATAATTAACCAATTATAGAACGATCATGAGTGGCACCTAGTAGTACATCATGATCCCCAATTAATCGAATGATCAACGGTTGACCTCAGAAATAATTCTGAAATCCTTCAGCAGCTATAATGAATCGTGCCCCATTCCCTTCACCATCTTATACCCACTTGGTTCAGGACATGGTCTATGTGTGTCAGTCCCCACTAGGCTGACTACGTCACACCTAGCTCAAGTAACATTTTCTCGTCCTACGGATTCTAATTACTCTCATGTATCTAAGAGATCCATACTCTGAACATGTCATGCTCTGGCCAGAGGCTTCGAGTAACAATCCGACGTCAGGCCTTGGGTATACATCTCCTTGCAAGGAGTGGTGAATTCTTTGTAGGCTGTTCAAATATCTTCGGGCACTTCGGCTTATACCCAATCATCCTGGGTCCACACCTCCTTGGAGATGCTTGCTTAAGATGTCAAAGTATAAGTCTCCATGACCAAGATGACTTGAACACCGCAAGTCAAAGGAGCATCGCACTTATGCTGCAGTAAGAACTTCACTGACATGTCTATATGTAGACTACCATATGAAGTTTTACAGCCATTCACTCCAATGAACTTGTTCCCTTAACTAGCATTCATGTTTATCTCCGGACATCCCAATGTCACCAGCCAGTGAGAATCGACTGATTAGAGAATAACCCATGCTAGTCTCAACAGAATTGATAGTGTCCGTATCTATCAATTCATCGACTAGGGACAATTTCAATACTTCACAATTGCACATGTAGAGATAATCACTAGTTGTGAATTCATCACAAATTCTCTCATGTTGTGAATTGTATTGCGGGCATTCAGTAAATGAGTTTAAGATCTCAATCAAATACACAGACATGTATACTCAAATAGTGAATATTCATTTATTAAAATAAATGATTACAATCATAAGGCGATTGCCTTAGGACACTTCTCTCATATTACTAACAAAACTTACTTAGGTGCCATTGAAGAGTTGGTTGAGTGGAAAATCCTTTCTGAACCTTGCGCAAGGAGGGATCGTAACAGAGGGAAGAAGTTCTCGAGCAGAGAGGACCACAAGGGATCACGCGCAGGAAGAAAACGCAGAGAAGCTCACGCGCAAGAGGAAGGCAGATCACACATGTAGGAGAAAGCTTCGGCGCTGAGGGGTTTTTGGTCGGCTAGGGCTTGGAAAGTGAAGGAATACGTGATTAAATCAGTTGGTGGATCGGTCCACCATCCACACTTTAATGCAGTTGAACGGATCACCGTTTGATCTGGAACCACCCAGACCGATCAGGCTCCAGCCTGATCGGACTGGCCTAGTCCTGATCGATCGGCGAATCGATCAGGAAGCGAACAGTAGGGTTGGATGATATTCTGGAAGCCCCTTGATCGGTCTGTGGACCAATCACCACAGGGTGCCAGATTGGTCCAGGGACCGATCCAGGCTAGCACAGAATAGTTGGACTAAATTTCGCAAAGCCTCTGCTACCCCTCTGATCGGTCTGTGGACCGATCACCACGGGAGGGAGCCAGATCGGTCCGGGGACCGATCATCCCTATGCCTGATCGGTCTGGTGACCGATCAGGGTTCTTGATACTCCCTGATACGATCTGAGACTTGCAGTTTCAGATTTTTTACACGATTCCTAAAGGGATCTGATGAAAGATATCGATCTTGGAAGTGATCCCTTGACTATAATTGATCCCTAAACAAGGATTAGAGGTCCTTATGGGTTTGACAAACAGTTTGCTCCACTCACTTGGAGTCAAACTCAATCAACAATCATTCAATCAATTTTTAATCAAAATTGTGCCAAAATCGGGTTTCCAATCAAGTTTCCTTGATTGGAATGTCCAAGTATGATCATGGAGCCAAATACACATGAGTTATGCATTGGTTTTCCCCATACTTGGTCACCGAAGTGATTTTTATCTCGTCAACTTAATTTCTCAAGGGATGCATTGACATTTTGAGAAATTGAGTTGATCCTAACATCTCACCACATTTCTAGCAAACAAAAACGTTTTGTTGAACCTTATAGTTTGTGTGAAATGTCCCCAAAGTTACCCAATTGTATCCCAACAATTAGAACTAATCATGAAAGGTTTTGAATGCATTTTGAAACCTATGAAGCGCTACACATTCCTAACTCCCTTCTTAAAAAGCTAAACTCATTTTCGGGGAGTGGTTTAGTGAAAATGTCTGCTAAATTCGATTTGGACTCTACATAAGAGAGTACAACATCTCCTCTATCAAAATGATCTCTAATGAAGTGATGACGCACTTCAATATGTTTGGTCCTAGAGTGATGGACTGGATTCTTAGTTAGATTAATTGTGCTAATGTTGTCACACAACACTTGCACACCCTTGTAGCTTAATCCATAGTCCTCTAGAGTATGAGTCATCCACAACAATTGCGATATACTCTCTCCCATAGCAATATATTCTGTCTCGGTCGTGGAGAGAGCAACACAATGTTGCTTCCGACTTGACCAACTAACAAGAGATGATCCTAGAAATTGGCAACCCCCACTTGTGCTTTTCCGATCCAACTTACATCCAGCGTAGTCGGAATCGGTATAGCCAATTAGATCAAATGATTCGGTACGGGGGTACCAAAGACCAACTCCAATTGTGCCTTTAAGATATCTCAAAATTCTCTTAACAGCGATTAAGTGAGATTCCTTGGCACAAACTTGATACCTAGCACACATACCCACAGCAACAAGTATATCAGGTCGACTAGCTGTGAGGTTTAGCAAACTACCTATCATGCTTCGGTATTGATTTCAAGTCCATGGGAGTGGTTACCTCCTTTGAGTCACTCATATTAAATATGCGAAGCATTTCTTGAGTATACTTCGATTGGTGCACATGGATCCCATCTCGGGTTTGTTTGATTTCAAGTCCAAGGAAGAAAGTCAACTCTCCCACTAGACTCATTTCAAATTCACTTTCCATGTGTCCAATGAACTCATTTAAATAGCCCTTATTGTTTGAGCCACAAATTATGTCATCGACATAAACTTGGGCTACAAATATATTGTCACCATCTCTCCGTAGAAATAGTGTAGGGTCTATTTGGCCTCTCACAAAGCCTTTTTCAATCAAGAATGTCGACAACCGCTCGTACCAAGCTCGGGGTGCTTGTTTAAGGCCATAAAGTGCCTTTTTGAGCTTGAAAACGTGGTTTGGGAATTCGGTACTCTCAAACCCCGGTGGTTGTTCGATGTAGACCTCTTCTCTAATTAAACTATTTAAGAAGGCCAATTTGACATCTATTTGATACAGCTTGAAGCCACGATGTGCTGCAAATGCAAGCATCAATCGGATGGACTCTAATCGTGCCACAGGAGCATAGGTCTCATCATAATCAAGGCCTTCAATTTGACTATAGCCCTTGGCTACTAAGCATGCCTTGTTTCTAATGATTTCTCCCTTATGGTTCAATTTATTTTTGAAGACCCATTTGGTTCCAATGATGGTGCTCTTCTTAGGTCTAGGGACTAAGTCCCAAACTTGACTCCTTTCGAATTGACCTAGTTCGTCTTGCATTGCAATTATCCAATCGGGATCATTTAATGCTTCATCAATTTTTCTAGGTTCAATTTCGGAGATTAAAGCAACTTCATTAGCCTCATTCCTAAAGAATGATCTAGTTCTAACCCCATGTTGGATGTCTCCAACAATTTGGTCTTGGGGATGACTAGAGGCTAATCTAGTCTGCCTAGGTGTTGGTGGTGCTTCTTGAATGGGTTCACTAGACACAAGTTCAGCCTCAGGATCCGGCTGATCTATGGGTTGTCTAGGCTCACCGTCATCGGATTCATCACCATCAACAACATTTGGACTTTCATTCAAACTTAGTCTCCTAAGTTCGAATTGGACTTCATCTTCTGATTGTCCATTGGCTCTCAGAATTTCTTCAAAGACAACATCAGAAGACTCTTCAACCAGTCTAGATTTCTTATTGTAGACTCGATAGGCTTTACTAACCAAGGAATACCCGACTAGTATCCCTTCATCAGCTTTTGCCGTGAACTTTCCAAGATGATCCTTGGTGTTAAGGATGAACACCTTACAACCAAACACCCTAAGATGTTTAACCGTAGGTGGTTTCCCAAACCAAAGTTCATGGGGAGTCTTCCCTAGAAATCTGTGAATGAGGACTCGGTTTTGCACATAGCAAGCTGTATTTACAGCTTCAGCCCATAAGTAACTCGGGAGTGAGTACTCATTAAGCATGCTTCGGGCAGCCTCTTGTAGAACACGGTTCTTCCTCTCTACAACACCATTTTGTTGTGGTGTTCTAGGAGTAGAGAACTCATGTCTATACCCTCTATCTTGACAAAATTCTAAAAATCGTTGATTTTGAAATTCTCCTCCATAATCACTTCTAATTGTCTTATTTGTTGATGATTTCTCATTTTCAACCCTTCTACAATAAGAAATGAAAACATCTAAGGTTTGGTCCTTATATTTTAAAAAATATGTCCATGTATATCTAGTAAAATGATCAATGATAACAAAGCAATATCTACTTCCATTCAATGATATGATAGTGCTACAATCAAATAGATCTATATGAAGTAAATCCAAAGCGGTAGATGTACTTACAACGCTTTTACCTTTATGTGCAGATTTTGTTTGCTTACCCATTTGACATGCATCACAAATCTTTTCTTTCTCATACTTGATGCTTGGTAAGCCACGGACTAATCCCTTGTTGGCCAACTTCCGGATGTTCTTCATGTTCACATGTGCTAGCCTCCGGTGCCAAGGGATGGACTCTTCTTCTTTTGACATGAGACACTTAGCAAAAGCATTAGTAGCACTTTTAAATGAAACTTGATAAATATTGTCTACTCTTGTTCCTACTAGTACCGTGTCCAAAGTGTCATGTTGTCTAACTAGACATTGACTTGGTTGAAAATCAATTGTGTAACCCGTGTCACACAATAGGCTGACACTTAGGAGATTAAATGTCATCCCCTTGACTAGAAGGACATTTGAGATTCTAAGACATTCGGATATTCGAATGTCTCCTATTCCTATGACCTTAAGACTACCATTGTTACCAAATGAAACATTACCTCTACTTTTCTTTTGAAGGGTAGTAAACAATGATCTATCCCCGGTTATGTGTTTGGAGCACCCACTATCAACGAACCAAGTTGATAGATGCTCCCCCTCAATCATAACCTACACAATTCGAAAAATGGAAGATTTAGGTACCCAAACCTTGGGACCTAAAGCATTTACTAAACAAGACTTAGGCACCCATGCCTTGACAACTTTCTTTTGAACCTTGGGTGTCTTAATTGGTCTAACTCCAGTCCTAGACATAAGGGACACAAATGAAGGCTCTTTGGGTCGGTAACCAATACCGGCCCTATTGTAAACTGCCCTTTGGGCATTCAAGATCATGTCTAGGGTCTTAGAGCTAGTTGAGAACTTCTCAAGAATATTCTTGAGTCTCTCAACTTCACTCTTTAATGATTTGTTCTCATCTTCTAGCAATTCATCATGCAAATCATCTATATCCTCAACCCTAGAGGATTTCAAGTGTTCAATTTCAATTTTTAAGGATTTAATCTCATCCTCTAACATTTCAACATGCAAGTCATCTATGTTATCATCCCTAGATGATTTCAATTGGTCAATTTCTAATTGCAATGATTTAACCTTAATTTTTGACTTCTTCAACATATTGGTTAAACATGCAATTGCTCTATAACATTTTTCTAGTTCGGGAGAGGTTACCTCTTCATCATCTGAAGATGATGAAGCCGAGTTTGAGGAGTTGGAAGATTCATCACTGTTTTCTTCTCCAAGGGCCATGAGTGCCACGTGCCGTGTACTCTTCTCCTCATTTTCTTCATCGGATGAACTTGAGGAAAATTCATCCCAAGTGGCCTTCAAGACCTTCTTCTTCTTCTTTGATTTCTCCTCTTTACTTTTGGTTTTCTCCTCCTTTTTTAGCTTCGGGCATTCACTCTTGAAGTGCCCTTTCCTACCACACTCATAACAAGAGGCATTAGATTTATCAACTTTAGCTTCACTAGGGTTACATTTACCCTTGAAGCGTCGACCCCTTCTCATCATTCTTCTCACAAAATTTGTCATCTCGGAGGAAGAAGACCCACTGCCATCTTCCTCGGAATCGGACTCGGATTCGGAAGAGGATGAAGATGAAGAGACTTCCTTCTCCTTCTTCTTCTCCATCTTCTTCTTGTTGGATCGATCCCCTGCAACTAAGGTAATCCCCTTCTCCTTCGGGCCTTTGTTAGCCATTTCATGCAATTCCATTTCACAAAACAAATCATCTAATTTAACAATTGATAAATCCTTGGAAATTTTATAGGCATCCACCATGGATGACCACAAAGCATTCCTTGGAAATGCTTTTAGCACATACCTCACAAGGTCGCGATTCTCGACCTTTTCATTAATAGAATGAAGCCCGTTGAGAACCTCTTTGAACTGCCTATGTAGCTCACTTACCGTTTCATTCTCCTTCATGGAGAGATTTTGAAGTTTGTTGAGGAACAAGTCCCTCTTGGCGATTCTTGAATCTCGGGTGCCCTCATGAAGTTCGATGAGCTTGTTCCACAAGTCTTTTGCACTTGTGAATGGACCAACCTTGATGAGTTGGTCTTTGTTCATGCCGCATTGTAGAGTGACTACCGCCTTCGCGTCGGCTTCACTCTTTCGAGTTTGTTCAGTCGTCCACCGCCACGACTCAAGTTCTTTACCTTCATCATCCATTGGAGGGGTGAAGCTCTCCTTCACCGCGAACCAAGTATTGATGTCCATCTTCAAGTAATACTCCATCTTCGATCTCCAATATAGGAAATCTGCGCCATCGAAGAAGGAAGGTCGGGTGGTGGAAAAACCTTCTCTCAAAGCCATGGATGATAACTCTCGGTTGTTAATCCGCTTGTACAGAGCCCCAAGCTCTGATACCACTTGTTGAAATCCGGATGGCTAGAGAGGAGGGGTGAATATAGCCAAACACTTGAACTTTAACCCTTATCAGATTTTCTACACTTCAATCATTAGTAGCACAGTGGAAAGAATAGAAACAGAGTATGCAGAAATGCAAAAAAAAACAAAATGAACTAAAACAAACAACAAGATCGCTAACAAGGAGGGTTTACAAGGTTCGGGGATAACTTGCCCCTACTCCTTGGCATGCCCTTAAGGTGGGCGATCCCTTGATCATCGGCAGATCAAGCCCTGGAAGTTCCGGCATGCCCTCAAGGTTCGGTCACCTGATCGTTCAGGAGCTGATCAGCGAGGGAACTCAACTCTCTGTTCGCTCCCTGCACGGTCACCAGACCGATCAGGAGCAAGGCAGTGAGTGAACTGCCTGCTCCCTGATCGGTCACCAGGCCGATCAGGAGCAAGGCAGTGAGTGAACTACCTGCTCCCTGATCGGTCACCAGACCGATCAGGAGCCAAGCAGCGAGGCAACGGCTTGATCCCTGATCGGTCACCAGACCGATCAGGAGCCACACAGTATGTTCCCAACCTCACTGTGCACTCCCTGATCGGTCACCAGACCGATTAGTCATTGCTGGATCGGTCACCAGACCGATCGAGGGACTCAAACCTAGCCCTCCAAGCTCTTCTCCCCTTCTTGCCGTGCGCCAACCAGCCCCAAGAAGGAGCACCAGCCGGCCGCCCCTGCCCTTTCCCTGCCGACCACCACCTGCTGCCGGAGAAGGAAGCTCCGGCCATCTCTTGGCCGGAAGAAGGTGCTGCCGGAATTAGAGTTTGCCGCAAGGATCCTTTTTACCGCAAGCCTCTTCTTTTGCTTCGCCGGAATTTTGATTCCGGCCATCCTTTTGTGGTTAGTCTCCCGACTTCTCTCTTGGTTTTTCTTGTCGCATTCTCGGAGAATCTAGTAGTTCTCGAGAACACGAAACTCGTGGTTTTGCGAAGTCATCCCGAAGATACTCGGCGTGGACGCGAATAGAGGCGGCGTTTCCAAGGGACGCTTACGGTTGGATCTCGTCCCTCCCTTCGAGTTACGCGAGGTAATACGTAAATTAGTTTACGTTTCTGCAAATTTTCAAATATATGATCATGTCTACACAAGATAAAATTGCATCCTTAGATGTGTGGTTAAATGATTTAGAGAAATTATTTATGCTAAACCTTCCGCTGCACGTAATTAATTTTGAAATTACGAACACGCATCCATGTCAACATGCACCTGGACCCAACAATTTTGCCGTGTCTTTAGTTTTTCCAGGCACATTCATGACAGTGTTAAAGATATTATCAAAGAAATTTTTCTCAACATGCATGACATCTAAGTTATGTCGAATGAGAAGATACTTCCAATATGGCAACTCCCAAAAAATACTCCTCTTCTTCCATCCACACTTGCACATTCTAACAATGTATTTATTTATCTCATCAGAACCAGGTTGAGATACTGGTAGAAATCCATAACTGTCTATTTGATTAATAATCACTTCCCCTGAAGCATAAATTGGAGAACATTTTCTCACTACAACATTTTTTAAGAAATTTTATTTGTTTCACCTGAAAGGGTGCTCGACAGGTAAAAATTTTCGATGATTATCAAACCAAGATACCTTCCCACTACAAGGTAATGAAAATGCATCAGAATCTGTCATGCAGTGTGGGCATGCTAATTTACCAGCTGTGCTCCATCCAGATAACATTGAGTATGCTGGAAAATCACTTATTGTCCATAATAATACAGCTTGCAAACGAAAATTTGTTTTACTTGCAACATCATAAGTCATTGAGCCTACATTCCATAATTCATTCAACTCGGCAATTCGAGGTTGAAGGAAAATATCTATCTTATCTTTAGGATTTGTTAGACCAGGAATCAGTACAGTAAGGAACATAAATTCGTCTTTCATGCACATCCATGGAGGTAAATTATAAGGTGTCAATATTACTGGCCAAGATGAATATTATTGTCCCGACTGACCAAATGGCTGAAAACCATCTGCAGAAAGACCCAATCTAGCATTCCGAGGTTCCATTGCAAATGAAGGATATACGGTATCAAGATGTTTCCATGCAGGGGAATCACATGGATGACACATAATACTCGCTTCGTGCTCATGCTCATGATGCCACACCATGTAGCTTGCTGTAGCTGCAGATGCATATAAGCGTTGAAGACTAGCAGTTAACGGAAAATAATACATGACTTTCCATGCAATATTTTTCTTCTTCTTCCCTGGTATACTGATAGATGTGTATACTGAAAGACATGCTTCTTTTATATATATGAACATCTTTATTTTGAAAAGAGAATCACAACTACACTAGGTGCCTGTTTATATTAGTACATGCATGAAGTCCAATTACTTTGCATTGTAGATAACATGGTGTGTGGTGTCACACGGAAGATCATGTTATCAGTTCCTTGCTTAGTATAAATAGAGGCTCACAACCGAGATGGAATTGGACAACCCATCGGAATGGTTGTAGTGTAATTAGGTGTGGTTGGTCTTGACCATAGGATTACACTAGTGTGCTTTGAGTACATTGAGCAGGACCAAAACACGAGGCTATCTAATTTGTACTGACTTGATAATTGGATAGGACCTCAGACTTTATTATGAAGTACGATCCCTTAATCCCGATATAATAATGGGCATATATTATTAATTATTATTTCTTTAATTTATCAATGGGCGAGATCTATTCTGTTAGATCGATAGGCTCGGTAAGTTGGGAGGTAATATTAATAATATGATGTGCCGTTGATTATTGACGGAATCTGTGTCCTGGTGAGTCGGGTTGATGATGCCCCCTTGATGAGCTCGAAAGGTTCATCATGCTAAACCCTGCAGGTGGATTTGATCCGGCATGATGATAAGGTCGAGTGGTACTAGTCAAGGATCTAGAAGTTAATTAATTTAAATTATCAGTAATTTAATTAATTAACGGGCATTCGAAATCTTAAACACGGGGGGGATGGACGACTTGTAATAAGTGGAGCCCATATGTAAATATGGGGGTTGGTGAGGTAATTCAATGAGGGCCCTTTAGTGGAATGGATCCTCATTAATGGATCGGGTCCATTAGTAGGCCAAGATCCAACTCCTCCTCATGGTCCCTACTGTAGCCCTATAAATACCCCATGGTGGCATGGAACCAAGTTGGTGGTTAATTTAATATATCACAAGAAACCCTAGCCTCAACTCTTCCCTTCTCTCTCTCTCCCTCATTTCACTCTGCGGCGCCGAACGGAAGAGAATACTTCTCTTCTTCGATTAATTGCAAAGCATGTAATTAATCAGCGTTTCTCCAATTAATTGTAACTCATGCAATTAACTTTTGCTTTCTCCATTTAATTGCGTACGTTGCATGCAATTAAAATTGCTTCTGCCGTTTGTTGCATTACAACGTGGAGTAAATTTGCCGTTTACATGCAATACTCCCAGCCAATTAATTGCATTGCATGCAATTAATGGTGTGCAACTTGTCTTGAGCAATTTAAATTGCTTACGGCTCAAGTGGTTGAGTGAGATTTGGCTCGGCGTGGAGAGGAACAGCCGACGGCTGGCAGTGGGAAATCTCACGGCAATTTTTTCAGAGAAGGCTTAAAATCGCCTCACGGCAATTTTGGCAGGGGAGAAGAAAATCGCCTCACGGCAATTTTTGGAGAGGAGAAAAAATCGCCTCACGGCAATTTTTGCAGCGGAGAGTAGAAAGGAGATTTGTGTTTGGATTATCTTCTTCCAAGCGAGCGGCCGACGGTATCCTTTTGATAAGGGATTGGTTGGCACAAGGAGAAGGGATCAACTTAGTGACCACAGTTCTTGGTAGATCGTCGCCCACACGACGTCCAAGAGGGGAGGGTTATACGGTAGAAGATCGTAAGGTAACGGAAGGTATATTCTTCCATGGCTCTTTTCATTATGTGTCTTATTCATGCGCCTTGTCATTTCATGTTTGTTATTTAATTATTTTGATTGCGAATCATAGTCAATAATTATTTAACTGGACCCCAACCATAAACACAAAAGCCGGCGATCAACTCGTCGCCTTTTTCGCGGTCGAACGGTCGAGCAAATTGCAAAACCAATTTTGGTAATTGGCTAAGTTGCAATTTGAATCGTTCGATACGGCACGAGACGGTCGATGGGAAACGACTCTCTCTTCAGATTAAATTTTTTTTTAATCCGTAGGCATAGAGAGGTCTCTCAGATCGACCAGGTATCCGCTTAGGAAACCCACCAAGCAATACCCAACAATTGGTATCAGAGCTGAGGTTTCCGTCTTTGTGTGTTTAGGATTGGTTAATTTTTACATTTTCATACATTTAATTTAGCTGGATGATATGTGGATGTGTGTAGGCTAACTTTGTGTCGCAGGCACGAGATTCCAACTTATCATGGCCAAATAATGATTGTGTGAATGGTTTTGCAAATTATTGTAACTAATAAATCCTTGGGGTTGACGAGGTGACAACACGACTGGAGGTGCATTGGAGACCAAGGCCATGAAAGTTGGAAAATCTAGATTTTTCTATTTTTCATATGTTGGTTATGTGCTTGTTGTGTGATTGTGCCAGATAAAATTCCTCGTGATAAATTACTAAGTGGGAGAGGGACCCTAAGGGTCCCATGGCTTCTATTACAATCCGATAAGTGATGCGAACAAGTCTGCGTGTCGGCTCTGAGTGCCTTCCTCCCCATCGGATGGATTTGTTCTGCAGATCACTGGGTCGGAAAAGACTATAGAAAATTTGTTAAAGAACGTGTGTACTTCCCCATCGGAAGACACATAATCAGAGATAATTTTCTTAGTGTCATGTAATGGTGAACACTTAGATGCCAATAATAGTATCCTCCCCATCGGAGTCACTGCTATTATTTTACAGAGCCGAAGTAGACCAACTATTAATCTTACTTGTCAAAAAGTTAGGTTGATAAGATAGTAAGATTAATGGGTAAAACCTCCTCTTACGAATGTGGAAATTCGTATACGTCCACACCATCGTGGCATGCGAATTTCTTGGTGTTTAGAGGTGTTGGTTGATTTCAAAATTTATTGTTGTGAGGAATCAATTTATTTTTGATTTTTTCTAAAGTAGTGTGTGTTGTGATTCTCAGGATTTTCAAAATAGCTTTTAACCCACTAGCAACAATACTTAAGGAGAATAAACTTACTGGACCCAACTATATTGACTGGAAGAGAAATCTTGACATAGTCCTTACGGCTGAAGAGTACAAATTTGTGCTCGTCGAAAAATGTCCTGATAAGCCTAGCGACAATTCTGGTGAAGGGCAGAAGGAGCATTACAGGAAATGGGTTAAGGCAGATGAGATGGCGCGGTGTTACATTCTGGCATCTATGTCGAATGTGCTGTAACATCAGCATCAGGCCATGCCCACTGCTTGTGAAATGATGTTGAACCTTCAGGAGCTTTTTGGGCACCAGAGTCGTGCCGCTAGGCAGCTGGCGATGAAGAATCTGATGACGACCACTATGGTCGAAGGGACACCCGTGAGGGATCATGTCCTAAAGATGATGGCCCACCTCAACGAGATTGAGATTCTTGGAGGATCTATCGACGGGGAATCCCAGGTCAATATAATACTCCAATCTCTGCCTAGGAGTTTTGAGCAGTTCCGGCTCAACTATAACATGAATAAGCATAAGTATACATTGGGGGAACTCCTGGGAGAACTCCAGTCGGCAGAGGGGCTTTTTCGTCAGAACTCGCAGGCCTTAGTGACTCAGAAGGTTTCCTCTTCTATGCCGAAAGGCAAGAAGAAGAAGAAACAAGGAGGGTTCAAGAAGGTAGCTACATCACAGGGACAACGGACTAGCGTGAAGAAGCCGAAAGGCAAGTGCTTCACGTGTAAGCAAACTGGACACTGGAAGGCGGACTGTCCCCGTCGTCAAGATAAAGGTATTTCTTCGTGCTTAGTCGTTGAAACATATTTAGCGGTGCTATCTACCAATACCTGGTGTGTAGATACGGGAGCCACTGACCATGTCTGCAATACTCTGCAGGGGTTCCAGGAAACCCGACGGCTAGCTGAAGGAGAAATCGTGGTCTATATGGGCAATGCTACGGAAGTGACAGCAGTTTCAGTTGGAGTTTTTTATTTGTCTTTTGAGAGAAATAAAGTATTAGTTCTGAGAGATTGCTTATATGTACCCACATTTAGAAAGAATTTGATTTCAGTTTCTAAGTTAATTATGGATGGATATTCTGTTGCTTTCAATAACAAAGTTGTTATAAAAAGAAATAGAGAGATTATCTGTTCGGGTACTATGATTGGCAATCTATACACTCTAGAACCAAGGACTACCACAGAGGTTAATAGCTCATCGTCTAACCTAAATAAGAGAAAGGAGCCTTCTAAGATGAATCAGACATATCTTTGGCACCTTAGGCTTGGTCATATTAACCTTAGTAGGATTCAGAGGTTGATAGCTGATGGGCCCTTGGGTTCATTAGTGGTGGAAGACTTCCCGACCTGTGAGTCTTGCTTAGAAGGTAAGATGGCCAAGAGGCCTTTCAAGGCTAAGGGGTACAGGGCCAAAGATGTGCTAGAACTGATTCATTCTGATTTATGTGGTCCTATGTCAATCTAAGCTAGAGGTGGCTTTGAATATTTCGTCACCTTCATTGACAATTATTCGAGGTATGGATACATTTACTTGATACGCCGCAAGTCTGAATGCTTTGATAAATTCAAGGAGTTCAAGGCTGATGTGGAGAAACATCGAGGTAAAAGTATCAAGACACTACGATCTGATCGTGGTGACGAGTACCTCTCTGGAGAGTTTAGGACCTACCTATCAGAAGCTGGGATTCAGTCCCAGCTGACTGCACCCGGTACGCCCCAACAGAACGGTGTGGCAGAAAGAAGGAATAGGACTCTGATAGAAATGGTTAGGTCAATGATGAGCTATTCAGACTTACCTGATTCATTCTGGGGATATTCTCTGGAAACGGCAGCGTACATACTAAACTTGGTTCCGTCAAAGTCAGTCCCTTCTACTCCAACAGAACTGTGGACTGGGCGCAAGCCCAGTCTAAGACATGTTCGCATTTGGGGTAGTCCAGCACATGTGCTGAAGGGAGATACTGATAAGTTGGAATCTCGTACGGAGGTATGTTTGTTCGTAGGCTATCCTAGAGGAACAAAGGGTGGTCTATTCTATAATCCTAAGGATCAGAAGGTAATCGTTAGCACGAATGCCAGATTCTTAGAAGAAGACTATGTGATGAACCATAAGCCCAAGAGTAGACTAATGCTTGAAGAGTTAAGAGGGGACGTTCCAACCTTAGGACCAATTGTACAAGAGGATACACCACAAGTCACTGCACCGCGTGTCACAGAAGATACACAGGTGTTGCCTCGTCGCAGTGGGAGGGTTGTTAGAGAGCCTGAAAGGTTCATGTTTTTTGGAGAGTCTTCAGACTTGGTCTCTGGTAAACATGAACCAGATCCCTGGTCCTATGACGAGGCCCTCCAAGATAAGGATGCAGATTCTTGGCAAAGGGCAATGAACTCTGAGATAGAATCTATGGATTCTAATCATGTCTGGAAGCTAGTAGAACTACCCGATGGTGTAAAAGCCATTGGATGCAAGTGGATCTATAAAAGAAAGAGAGGATCAGACGAGAAGGTTCAGACCTTCAAAGCTAGGCTTGTTGCAAAAGGATATACTCAGAAAGAGGGTATCGATTATGAGGAGACCTTTTCACCGGTAGCCATGCTTAAGTCGATCCGGATTCTCTTGTCTATAGCAGCTCATATGGACTATGAGGTATGGCAGATGGATGTCAAGATAGCTTTCCTTAACGGAAGTCTTGAGGAGACCATCTACATGAAACAGCCAGAAGGGTTCATTGAAAAGGGCAAAGAGCATCTAGTATGCAAGCTTAATCGGTCCATTTATGGATTGAAGCAAGCTTCGCGATCATGGAACATTCGCTTTGATGAAGTAATCCAGTCATATGGATTTACTCAAAGCCCGGATGAGTCATGTGTATATAAGAGATGTGACGGAAACATAGTGGTGTTTCTTGTACTTTACGTAGATGACATTTTGTTAATTGGCAACAATGTCAAAGTGTTATCAGACGTAAGGGTCTGGTTGTCAAAACAGTTTGATATGAAGGACTTAGGAGAAGCGGGACACATCCTTGGGATCAAGGTCATAAGGGATCGCCAGAAAAGGATGTTTGTCTTATCCCAAGCTTCATATATTGACATTGTCCTGGCTCGTTTTAGCATGGAAAACTCCAAGAAGGGTTTCCTTCCCTTCAGGCATGGAGTTCTTTATCCAAGGAGATGTGTCCGAAAACATCAAAGGAGATAGAGGAAATGAAGGCGGTTCCTTATGCTTCGGCAGTAGGAAGCCTCATGTATGCTATGTTGTGTACGAGACCAGACATCTGTTTTGCCGTGGGCATGGTTAGAAGATATCAAAGTAACCTGGACAGGGACATTGGAATGCAGTTAAAGCATATATTGAAATACCTGAGAACGGACTAGGGATTA